>VYXB01005970.1:594203-686123 GCA_013397135.1 Pachyramphus minor | reverse complement strand
TTAAGATCAATCCAACCATCAATGCAGCACTACCGCCATAACCCCTAAACCACTAAGCCATGTCATCAGTGCCAGATCCAGACACATCTTGAACACCTGGAGGATGGTGACTCCACGACCTGTCTGGGCAACCTATTCCAATGCCTGACCACCCTAACAGTAAACTATTATGAATCTCCCCTATCTTAAGGCCGTTTCCTCTGGTCCTCTCACTGCAGGCACAATTGGAAGGACGGGCCCCCACCTCACCACGGCCTCCTTTCAGGTGATTGTAGAGAGTGATGAGGTCACCCTCGAGCTTCCCCTTCCTCACACTAAACAAACCCAGCTCCCTCAGCCGTTCCTCGTAAGACATGTTTTCCAGACCTTTAACGAGCCTTGCACCCTTTGCTGGACATGCTCCAGCACCTCAATGTCCTTTTTAAGGAGAGAGACCCAAAACTGAATGCCATACTGGAGGTACAGCCTCGCCAATGCTGGGTACAGAGGGAAAGCAGCCTCTCCACAGCCCATCCTGAGTGGAGGATGGGAATTTCTATAGAGCGGGTTGAGCCAGGATAACTGTCATGAAAACCCTCTGTTCTAGGCTGTTAGAGACTCCCCTGGCAACACTTGCCTTGTGTGCGGAAAAAAGGCAACCTTTTACAAGTCATCTGTGGCAGAAGCAGTGCTAGAAAACCAGGCACATTAAAGCTACATGCTGTAGAAGCACGTACAGCCTTTACCAAAATGTCAACAATAAGTGTTCATGGCAGTGTATTTCATGATGAGAAAATTCAGCTGTCTTTCAAAGACCTAGAAACACACTTACTGGTGTTTGCCATTTCAGCACAAGGGAAACCTGAGTTCATAAATAACACAAACTCCAGCAGAGTTGTTCAGTCGTACTGCATCCAAGTCTTCTCAGTGTGAGCATGGCTACAATAGCGTTTAGTAATACAGTTCCTGAAGTGAAACAAGACATGAGTTCAAGCACCATTTCCTCATGGCAGTTAGGTTCTGCTTGAATAGTTACAGCAGTAATTAGTTACTTTTCACTCTTCCAACCAGCTTAACTGCCAGCAGAAGTCTGCAAGCTTAAGTGTGGTCCAGAAGAGTTGATCCTTCGGGTTGTTTCTTGTGCCCCAGAACTGTTCCCCATCTCCCGCCACTCCCAGCACCTTTTAAGAATTGGCTTAACCATCCACAAAAGAAGCATTTGTCCTGTAACTGAAGGCACAGATGTGCCTGGGCAGGAGAAGATAAAGTCAGGCAGATAATGAGATGCTTCTAATGGCCATGCCTTCAGGTCAGAAGCACACTTAGTGCTTGCTGAGCAACTTCTGCTCTCATACAATTTCATTCAGCCATTTCTGCTCCCTCTCGGCACTAAGTGTCAGCAGCTGCCTCGCTTTCCAGTGCAGCCACTTGATACTTCAGCACAGCTCACAAAACCCATCTCTCAGAGCTTCTAGAAAAGCAAGAGGCACTGTTCTCGATACTTCTGACAGCTATTCGGAGAATATCAACCATGGACATTCCATTCTCTATTCCTATCTTCTCCATTCCCAGTCTATGCCATGCTCCTTCAGCACCCCTGTAGCAATTTAAATTTATGCCATAGACAAGTAATTCAGCGAGAAATTAAAAGCGCTACCATCATACTGGTAACTCTCTTCAACTAGGTGCCTTTGTCAAAAAACATGCACACTGCAAGCCTTGCTCCCTGTCCCTCTTCACAGTCCTTCTGCCAGAGACTGCCACAAACTTTGCTCAGCTACGTGAATGAGTGCTCACTCCTGCTATCTGACTGTCAGAGCAAGGGTGCACTCACATAAACATCTCAGCTAACAAACATGAAAGTGGTCGGGAAGGATCATCTAGTAGCAGTGACCTATTCCACAAGTACAGCCAGCTCAGCAAGTGAGTGTTTGTCCATAGATTCATGTTCCAAAGATTTCATGGAATTGAGTATAACTCCTAAAATATTTCATGTAGACAAGTCCGTAGATTATGTTCTTTAATAGAAGAACATTTCTGTCTCTGATTTTGCATAGTATAACAAAATGGCCCTTACAGCTCCACTGGAGTTCTAGACACTATTGTAATAAAAATACATTTTTCTGCTTAGAGTTATCAACCAAAATAAATATTCCTGGAAACTGGATCTTGAGCTTTTCCTGTGAAGCTGGAAGCAATTTTTCAACTTATATTACAAAAACCACTGGAATATCTATGTCAGAGGTTTTCAAAGAATAAGAGTTACAGAGTGACTCTCTCTATCCCAAATATCAAGCTTAGTTTTTGTGATGTTGTGGTAGTGCGCACAGAGCTGTGTTGTCTGAATACAGCTGAGGGAAGACTTTCTAGACATCTTCCCAAGTGCATTTTAAATTATGTCTGTCTTTAAAAAAGCAAATGGTCATTGAAATAGAGTACTGGAATAACACACATTTAGGAGATAAAAAATAGTGCTAGGTCTCTCCGTAAAGTAGCAAAACAGGAGAAGAAGGTAAAAGCATTAGTTGAGATGAGAAGCTACTACTGGGCTCTTTAGAGAATACCCAAGTGTCTAACAACAGGAGCTTGGAGAACTCTGCGGGTCTATTACAGATCTTTCTTGCTCCTCCCCATGCAGAGCAGCATAAAGCTACTTATGGTCTTACCCTAGGTTACCCCATGGCCAACATCAGTCAAGTTTCTGCTTTAGGAGGTAGGAAGAAAGGAGCAGGCATCCCAGCTGGTATGGAATTTTAGGCTAGAGCTTGGCAACAAATGCAAAAAAGGAGCAAAGATGATTTTATGCTAGTTGGGGTGAGCAGCTACTTGCATGCAATGCCCCATACTGACATCCCACAAACTAGTTCACTCTGTTAACATCTGTTAACTTTGCAGACTCCTGAACTCATCCTCCACCCAACTGTGCTTTGAGCCATATGACTGCATAATATCTGATCTGGTCCCACCCCAAAGGGTTTACAATGTAAGACCTTCATCCTGCAAGCACACACATGCCTTATTTTACTAATGCAAGTAATCCTTTTAACTTCAAAGGGATTAACAAGGAAAGAGTACGAAAACTAAGCGTGTAGGTAAGTGTTCACAGAATCACAGCCTAAATATAAGATGAGACAAGACAAAAAAAGATTGGTAAGCACAAATTGACATAGTGACAAAGTGATAAGCATTACGTCAAAAGCCTAAAGGATGAAAGGAATGTGTAAAATAGGGCATGTTTAAGCATATTTTCTGCCTTCTCAAAAGCATTTGTTAAATAAGAGGTTTTTAGTTCCCCCCCCCAAGTCTTTTATATCCATCTATAAATATGAAAATCTTAGGTTACTGAAACACAAGACGTTTGTATGAGCTGCCATTTGACTGTCCACTCTTCTACTCTCCATTTCTTACCCTAGTTTTAAATTCATTTGGTATCAAAAGCCTCTTAGCCAATTTCCAGTAAAGATTTCTTCGCATTTGTTATGGGCATAGTATTTAATATGCTATTTGGGTTGAAAAGAACATTAACGTTTAAAACTGAAACAGTGGCTTAGGAGAATAGCATCATGTCTAATTTTTTTTTCATGATTTTGCATTGTCTTCTCCACCTGAAGAATAAACATGGGTCTCAGGCAAGCTGTCATTCAAAGACCCTGGAACTTCCACCCTGAATTGGATGAGGTTTCTGACAGAGAAGTATAGTGTCACAGTTTAGGTTATTATTGCCCAAGGCTAGTTGCTTCACAGCTTTTCTAGAGATTACCAAGTCTATAAAGCACATGAGACCTATCCAGTGTAGCATTTAGTCAAAACACACCTTCTTCACTGGCTTAAGCTAGAACAGGGGATTCTTATGGTGAAATGACACCATAAACCTCTGCTGCAATGGAAGCCGTAATAATGAGCAAGGTGGTAAGACAGACAAATAGGAGAGGTTAAATCTGCTAAAGCTCATGTGTTAGAACCCTAAAACCTCTGTAGTACATATTTTTTTTTTATGGCTGGCTAGCTTGCAGTAGATCCTAAGCTGTAGCCTATATATGCTCCCAATGCTATGGCCGCACTTGTTCTGCCAATTTTTTTTTTTGGTAGTTTGTTTTTTAAAAACAAGTCTAACTCCTATTTTGTATAAATCTACAAAACATTATATGAAAAATTTCCTGCAAATGAATTCAAATATTAAAATTAAGCATTTATGATAATTATAACTGCAATCACTGTTTTAAAATTGTATATAAAAAGGGGTAATGCCCTTTGAAAATCATGCAGGAGCCTTAAGTGCAAATGCTTATCACAGACAAGCATTTCCTCATTCTATCCTTCCCCACCAAGCCCATGTGAATAAATGGATATTATCCTCATGTTCTGTCATATCATCAGAGAAAGAATCCTTGAGACAAGAACCCACAATCAGAGCATGTAAAAATGTCAGACTTCCACATCTTTTAAATTTAAAAATATGAAGATGAATACATGAACTGATCTCAATTTCTTCAGTGAAGAAAAGAGACAGCTTCTCTATAATTACAGAAGCTAAACTTTGCAACACTTCAAGTATATATAAATCAGCGCTTTGAATTGCTCTGGGAAGTACACTGTAGGAAGCCAGCATGGCAACAGCACTATTGCCATGACAGCAAACTTTATCAGCCATACAGACACCCATCTGAATTTTTTGAATGGTTATTAATATTATCCCATATAGAACACACCACCATAACTGAGTCTGTGGGTCAGAAAGGTCTATATAAATTCAGTAAAGTTTCATAAAGGAAAAAAAGAGAGAGAGAGAGGAAGAAAGAGAAGGAGACAGAGATTGCAGCTTTTGTATCTACTACAACATTAACCAGAGTAAAAATATCACTTTTTAAAACAAACCCCACTCTCTAGAAGAAAGCACATTGTTGTAGACAACCAGCTGCTATTCTGAGCCCCTCAGTCACCTGCCAAGGCGAAAAAAAGAGTGTTAATCCCCTCAGAGAAACCCTGCAAGAGCAGGTATTCACTATGTGCTTTGAATAGAAATGCAAAAAATAGTGTAAATCAAACCATCATCCCCAAGAACATTAAGTCATATGTCTAATTTACATGAATTATGCACAGAATTCACCCATTGTTCTGATAACTTCTAGGTCTTCGTGGTTGAAGTGGCATTCGGAAACATCTGAAACTAAGGGCTACTATGTTGTAAGTGAAGGCAGTTATCCTTTAAGCTCCTTAGAATCTAACTGCTCTCAATGCCAAGTCTGAAATCTTGTGAGAAGGTCCTTAAATATAATGTGTTTTTAGGAAGTAGTAACTGTTTCATAGAGAACTGTTTAAAGACAGAGAAAACCACAATTTCAAGCTTGCTGCTTGATTCTGTGCTAGAATAGGAAGAGCCAATGCAAGTTCTTCTGTTGGCACTTCTTTTGAAAAGATATAATTCTTTCTTGAATTTTCTTTACAAATTTTTTTACATCATCAGAAAGAAAAAGATGTACTACTTTGATCCACATTTTTCATTTCCTTTGTGTTGAGTACAATAATCTCTTACTCACTATTGCACTAGCTCCTTAAGAATCTTAAATTCTGTCTTTAATACAATCTGTGAAACATTCATATTCATGCCTAAAATTAGGCAAGCTGGAAATACCAGTGGTACATCTTCACTCTGAGTATCTGCTAAATTACTAGGAAATTTATGTACTTTCTGCTATCTATATAGAAAGTTCCTAGTTTCAACAAGCTAAGATTACAAAAGGCTAACAAGCAGTGAGACAGGTGATCTAATAACCTGTACCTCATAGGCTACTAACATCTGAAGTGGTAAATACTAATCCTTACCTTCAAAATAAGTTCCAGACTAAATTACAAAATAATAGCCACAGAAAATTTAGCACACTAAAAATCCATCATATCCTGGAAGTAGTCTGTAACAAACCATAAACATTAACAACCATACCTTGACCAGCTAGGCCCAGTTTTTTAACAAATGGCCTTACTTATCCTTTGCCCAGATGATCAAGTCATTTTTCGCAACTGTATTAGAAATCCATTTGCAGAAAAATTGTCACAGTTGATGAAAACACTGAAAGTGCACTTAAACCTCTGCAGTTGTGTAATCTTCCTCTTAACATCTTCTTATAATAAAGCCCCGGCCTTGTGGAAGTGAGGTTATTTTGTTACTGTGTTATTCTTCTACCTATGGCTCCCAGCTGAGAGCATAATCTGAAAACCATTATAAGTGTCCTCAAGGAGCTGAAAGAAGACATTGATTAAGTTTTGGGATTTTGGGGGGATGTGGGGTTTAATAAACTGTTGCATTGTGAATGTAATAATGTCCTCTCTAATGAGGAAGACTGTTCTCAAAGGGGAAGGAGAAGGTGCTGCTCCTTATAAACACAACCAATACAATGCTCTCATGAGTGGCCTTTGTAGAGATAGAGCAACTTGGACCTCAGCTGAGAACACAGCGAATGCTGCATTTTTAAAAATTACAACAGTCATACCTAGGTTATAAGAATTGTCTTATGTGCCATTAGGCTTGTTTTTGTAATTAGAGCAGTGATGACCTTGTCTTCTACATAATTCTGCCTTTGCAAAGGTGAGCCATATGTATGGCCTTTTCTTATCTTGTAACTGGGCTTGCGCACGGGATAGTTGGTCTGTACATATGGAGGTTGGATTTATTAAGTAAGTGCTACTTTCTGCTCAGATCTCGAAAGTACCAGGAAAGAGGATGGTGAGGAATATGCTGTTGCCACAGCCTTGCTCAGACTCTTTGGGCCTGGACTGCAAAGCAGATAACTTGTTCTGAAGGCAGCACCTTGCTTTCAGATTTCATTTTCTTGGACTCCATCTTGCATCATCAGTGAACATTTCCGTATTGTAGGAGATGCCTCCTGGAAAGAGAATGGCTGCAACTTGTCTGTGCTTGCTGGGTGTTATTCAGACCACAAAGCCAACATAAAGCAATGCTGGTTCAAACTTGTTTTTGCCTTCTATGAATGTGAATACCAGTAAGTTGTGTATAGCTTTGTGTATAGTATTTTCGTGTACTATATGAATGTGAAACACCACTATTAAAGAAGTACTGTACTGTAATACTACTATAATAAGAGGAGAGTCAGAATTAAGGGTATCACAGATAAAGAAGTGCTTTCTTCTGCAATTTAAACACTTTCTTTGAAGCATCTTCTGTCTGTGCAATGGTACATGCAATATGTAACACACAGCCCAGTCTTATGTTATATTTAATAGGCAGCAAGTAGTTCCATGGATAAATGAGGCTTTTCAAGATTGTGCTGCAGCACTACCTAAGCAGTCCCTGACCTTCCCAATGCTGATGGCTCAGTCTTACCTCTGCAGTATCCTCTCCCTCACTATGGCATAGTTAATTGGGTAATCAGGCTGTGAAACAGATATGGCTTGAAAATCAACCTAGCAACAACAATATAAAAAGAGTTTCTTAGCCTTTTTGGTTTCCTAACAAGGAAAACAGAGGGAATACCATGGGGACACAGACAAGCAACCGGAGATAGGACACTGTCATCTGCCAGATCATCTGAAAAAGTCCATGACATGAATAAAGTTCAGTGCTTGAATATGTCTTTGGAGAATCAGGACCAAAGATTTGTATTTACAATTTTTTTGTAAAAGCAATTTTTTAGTATGCATTTTTACATACCAGATGACTGATCCTACATTAAAGTGACATCCTGATTGATTTGGATACACTTACACGAATAATATTGGCTGCTCTTAGAAACACTTATTCAACATTTTTTCAGAAATTCAGATATTTGACATTAGCTTTATTTTTCATAGATTCCAGTGGAAATTAATTAATACCTTGGAGCAAATTTATACTGGACAATCCTAGAGAATTTTCTCTCTTTTCAGAGAAGGCAGTGCTGCTTAGCACCTTGCATGGGAGAGTGATGGGGTAAGGACTGCATCTTCAGTACAAAATTCTATGAGGAGCATTCATATTCTATGAAAAGCATATAGTATCCTACAGTGAAGCATGCTGATCTGTGGGAACAGTAAAATAGGAAGAAACATTTCAAGTCCTTAGCTGAAACACTGTGGACATTGTAGAGGATTATAAATCAAATGAGATTCTCATGTACTCATCTTATCAACAATGTGTCTATTTGGACACTCAGAAATAAACCTAAGAGAACAAGAACAAGACTTTCCATTGATAGATATTAGAACAACAGAAAGTTCTAATATCCCTCCTACACATCCCTTAACTCCAAAGTTCTCCCATAGGTGCAGTTTTTACAAAAAATGAACTGTTTAAAGACAGAGAGAAAAAAGTTGACAAACTTTTTAACAAAGTGTTAACAAAGAGCTGATTTTTGCACTGGTTTAAGTTAACCTTTCTCATCTGGACAGAAATTACTTAGGGAGCACTTAAATAAATTGCTTTCTTAGAAGATTAGGGTAGCAGGAAAGTATTAACAGTCCAGCAGAGGGACATTGCTAGGAAGCTGAGGGTAATAATGTCTTCTAATCCCCAGGGTGGATCTAGGAGAGGTTTCCTGCTTTGTGCTTTGAGAATACCACTGCACAATAACCAGTATGGGTGCTGCAGGTGGTCTGTTGTAATGACAGCTGTTTGTAACGACAGCATCTCCCATCTCTATTCTGATTGAGAGTAAATGTCACCCCAGGTTAATGCCATGGTGATTAATACTATTGAATTAAAATATTCTCAGTAGCTAATACTAAGAAATAGCTAAAAGATATGTTCATAATCTCCTATCTTAACAACAAATCGTTTTACTATGATAACTCTACAATTGTTAAGATTGAGATTGGTGTCACTGCTTTCAAAAACATTTGCTAACTTGATCCAAAAATTGTGCTGTTTCATAGAGTCAGTATGCAAAATCCTAATTTATTTCAGCATGAATTTTTTGAAATGTAGTTTGTCCTATGCACACTTACATTCACAAAATCATCCGTTTATGCTCGTGCCAATCATCTGGATGCTCCCTAGAGGAATACTACTTCTTTAGGTTTATCTCAGTTCCAACATTGTGTTCCTTCAGGAGAAAGGAAAAAGAGCAGGGTGTATAAAAGACAAGAATGCCAAGGGAAAAACGGTAGTGGTAAAGGGACAGAAGAACATAAGAGCTGACAGGTACAAGAGGAAGAGAAGCAGAAACAGAAGAAAGATGAAGGAAAGTTCAGCCTTCTGAACAGAGCTTCTTCTCAGAATTTCTGAAGGGATAAAGATTGAAAGTGAAGACAAAGAGTCATAGGCTGAGTAGGTACACCCACAAAACAACATTTACTTTCAATTACAAATAATTTGCAAGTTACCAATGTTGAGAAATCAACTCTAAACGACAAAGGAGGGAGAAGCAGCGCTAATATTTCATTGGAGGAAATAGAAGAATATAGAACAAATTAAGAGACAAAGTTGCAGGTAAAAGTTTGGTCAGGGAAAGTGCAAAGTCACCATATGTTCTAGATACAATGTCACAGATCTCCCAGGAGATGAGCCCAGATGCTATGTAGAATGCAACTGTGACTTTGTCATTGAGGCAGGTGAGAATAAGAAAGAAAGAAGAAATAGGAAGAGAAAAATTTCTAGTCTTAAATGCCACCTAAATCTAATTACCCTAAACTAAGGTAAGATCAGAACTAAGTGTTAGCCTAAACTCTGACCTTGCTGTTGTTCAGAGAATGCAGCTTTCTGAGTTTTATCATATTTTCTTTCAAGACACCTATGATGCAACACGTCCCAGTCTGCAGTGGTGCTGCTCTTAGTGCCTCTTCTTTCCTGCCCATTTCTCAATGTGGTGTGTACCACACATGGCTACCAGCACTGTGCTGCTGCACTCCATTTTTTATTTCTTCTATCAGTTTTCATCTCAATTCAGATAGAACTGCTGCTGTTGTCAGCAGCTCCATAAACCAGGTCTGTGCTGGAATATTACAAGGGCTTCTAATTTTGAAGGGGACATGAAGAGGGATTTCACTATCACATATTACAGTGTTCTTGTGCTTTTGACACTAAGGCTTTCTCTCTGTGCATTCTGTATTTCTGGATATGTCTTTGGTGAGAGAAATATGTAAAAAAAAAAGATTAAATTTAGCTCTTGCAATTAACATTGCAAATGTTAATTTGCAATGTTCCCCCCGCCCCCAAATTCCCCAAACCTTCAGTTCTTTCCCATCCCCATTGAAGAACTTATTGAGGGAAACAAAACAAAAGACTTAATATTTGTGAACTATTCATTTGAGATGTGCTCAAATGGTGGTGCCTTGGCCTGCAAATTGACTTTGTTACCTTTTCTTACCCTGGAGACAGAATATGGACAACATATTCATGCTACCAGATAAACTTCCTACAGGAATAATCTTCCTGAAATGTGTAAGCAGCCCCAGTACAGTTAAGAAGCAAAGGCAACACTGTATTTAAAGTTATGTATTCCACAATAGTTCTCTAAGAACTGAAGGTCTTCATGTTTCAAAGTCCTAATATAGGAAAACTACTGCAACCACTCCGTAGCCCAGAGTATTAAATAGTACCAGTTTTTGTTAAGTCAGCTGTGAAAAGTGTGATTCACTCAGACACTGTCAGTGAGGTGTGCTGGCCAGGGCATATCTGGACTCTGTGTCCAATTTTGAAGGGGATGTGGAGAAATAGGAGAGGGTCCATCTGAGGGCCACCAAGAGAGTTGTGGCATCAAAGAGGATGGTTGGTTGTTAGCAGTGAAGGAGGTGGGCTTGTTCAGTCTGGAAAGAAGAGCTGAGCAGAAATCTGTTATCAGCCTACAATACTTCAAGGGGAGTAACCAAGGTGATGAAGCAAAACTCTACTCTGTATCGACAAACAGTGAACAAGAGATCTCAGCAAGGGAGATTTGGACTTACTAGGAGGACAATGAAGCGCTGGAGCAGGTTCACACCATTATTCCACAGGGAAACTGTAAAATTTCCATCCGTAGGGCTTTTCAAGACTTACATAGATAAAGCCACAGCTAACCTAATCTAGCACCGGCAAGAGTCCCAATTCACTCAGCAAGTTAGACGAGATGATCTCCAAAGATCCTTTCTGACCAGTACATTTATGACTGTGAACTAAAAATAAAACAAAAATTCAGGAGTGCTTCGAGACCAGTTCAGTCATGGAAAAGTGAATTAAGCAACATCATCAAATTACTGTTTGGCTGGTGTCACTGACATTTAAGGTGAAGTAGCTATATTTGAATTACATAATTCGGAACACTCAATGGCAGTCTCAGTAAGAGTTCTAGTAATGTAAGGTACATGGATTTTAAATCGCATTACCCTTTCAAATCCAGAGATGTAAATTGCTGTGGAGTACTGGTGGATAACTAACGTTGGAGATGTCCAGGCCAAGTTTCATTTATACAGGAACCGCACTATTTCTTAGGTTTATTATGTTTGCATTTTTTCTTAAAGCTAAATTCACTTTTAAATAAAAGCACCAAACAGACTGAAAAATTTATCTCCATCAAAAAACAAGGCTTTCTAAAGAAATTCTCCAAAAGTGAATAGAAGGGAAAAATCAGCCAAGGAAACAAGAAAAGAAAACACTGATTAAGGAGATTTGTTTGTTCTGTGGTGTGATCAAACAGGCCAGCACCACAGTTAGGGATAAAAGAGGGCTAAGTGCTGTGCAGACTGTTATATTCATGTGCTTAAAATTCACATGTGTGAATGAGAGTGCTAGAATAATTTGATCCACACCATCTGGCAGACATAAGAAGTAAGAATATGTATTGAGGGAGAGGGTATGAGGAAATTTTCTGCATTGCTATAGCGTCTAGAGGTAGTGTATTGGAGTTTGCAACCTATGTTCAGTACATTAAGGGCACAGGTAAACTGTAAACAATCCAACAAATGCTAATTTTAAAACCATTTTTAAAAAAACTTACTACATTAGTATAATCTCACTCTTTGTACTTTATATTTGGACTCAGAATATAACACAAGCCATTTTTTTTTACCCTGTAGAAACCATGTTATTTCTATATTTTTCTTTATAATGATTGTGTGACTGCATGCAAGTTTAATCCCGTAGAATAGAATGTCAGTCATCAGAGTGAGCAGTTCCCAAAGTTTGTCCTGTCCTTTTGCTACCAAGGAATTCTTAGAGAGCACAGAAGCTCCTATTGCTTATGGATATGTACCTGTTGTTCTCAGATTTGTGCTTAAGAACCCATAGCTAATAAGACAGAGAGCAGTAGCTGAGTAGCTGTTTCCTGTAACATGAAATGTCTGTGGTGGCGATAACCTGACAGACAGGCTCAGGAGGATTCAGCTGGGACAGTTTTGGATGTTCCTGCTCTGCCAACTTTTCCATCCTGTCTAGGAGGCTGCTTATGTCCTGCGGGAGGCCTCTGTGCACTCCTGTCACTCCTCTGCCCCATGTGTATTGTAGCTGCCATTTTGACTATGGCACAAACACACATCCCATCCTACTGTCTCTGCCCTTGGAAGTGTAACTACAGAAGAGTGAGGAGAGTAACAGTCTCAAATGACCAAAGCTAAGTATCCTGATTCCCTTACCAGACAGCTTTAAGAATTCCATCTTCCATAAAAACAAAAATTTTGACCAATCAAATATAGTAGTTCAATCATTGTATCAATACAAGCTTATTAGCTGAGCTGTGTCTGTGGCAGCTGATGCTGCCACATTACGGTGCCTGAGAAAGAGTTAACCCTTATGCAAATCTCAGTCCCAAGGGTGGTACTCTACTACACATCTTAGATGACCAGAGTGTTTCCACTTCTCCAGGCTTTTGTGAAGGGTATTTAATTACAGCAATACTGCTGTTCCAGTGCTATTACAGCATTGCAAGGCAGTCATAAAGGCTGAGAAAGCATTCTCCTTCTAAGCTTCTGTTGTTAAGTGGCTCATAAAGTTTCCAAAATGTGACCTTTAGAGCTGAAATTTATTATGCTTGCATTCTACCCAAGGCAAATTTAATTAGGCAGTTTAAAGAAAACCTGTCTACCAAATTTTGAGTCATCTAGATGGTAAAGAAATATTTTTCAGTTGCTAAAATAATTCTTCAAATGCAGGAGAAAATGGTACCAAAAAAATATTTTTTTTAACTTCAGGCATGATACATGCTGAAGACTAATCTCATTTCATGCAACCCCTTTTCAAATTTCTCTGTGTTGCTTGCAGTCAGTTTTCCCTCTCAAAACAATCTCTGATGGTAAGTTCCACATTTGCTATTGCTGTCTCAAGTCAGTGGCTGCATCTTTACTCTTGCTAGAGCTATGGCAACAGCAAGTGTTTACCAAATAAAATTTGTACAGTGAATAGCATTCACTTCAGCTTAGATTGTGGAAGAATGTCAATTGTCTTTCCAGGGTCAGCCTGTTTGTTCTTTTTACAAAGCTGGCGTAAGTTTTTTCCCTGAAATTCTAGTGCTGAGTAAATGCCCCTGTAAAACTTACATCAAGACAGTCATGCAGGAAACTAGTAATTCACATAACTATGCTGTGACTTTCATCACTGATAAAGTAAAATAAAGAACTCATGGCTTTTTTCTAACATGTTACTGGCTTGTGTCAAAAGTGTACTGATGTGGATTTGTGCATTTATACAGTAGGAGGACTATTGTCTTCAAAGAATGGAAATGAGAAGGGAAAATGGCACTGGGAAGAGACTGATTGTGCAGTGTCACAAGGTGTGGCTAGCTAGACACTTGGGATGAAGGACTAAAAGGCAGACAGAGAACATGAAGCAGTAGCTCCTGATGGTTTGACCATGAGAGGGCTGTGCAGACGAGCCTAAACATCACCTCTACTGGTGTATAGAAAGCCAGGGATAACAAGGAGATTTATAGGAATGGGGTGACTGGTAACAGGTGTTCCGGAAATGATGAACACTGAGGGGTTCCTGACTGTGGAGTCAGGATTAAACCTAGTCACTTACTGTCTTTTAATTAATGACAGCTGTTTGTAACTTCCAGGCTAATATATATATTTTCATCAGTCTTACTAAAGAAAAACCTACGGCCTTAAGAGACTACTATGGTAAGACTTATTACAATGGCTTCTAAAATGTGGCTTTTATTACACTACTGAGCATCTGGGGGCTGATGTACAGCTATTGCAGAAGAAACACACTTCTGTGGGATCAGATACAGTAGCAATTTCATACAGTCCCTCTATGAAAGCAAATGCCAACTAGTAGTAGGTGCCAGCCAGAATTCTAAGACAACTCCTGGATATCTGTACCTCATGGAATAGGGTGGAGTTTGGAAAAACAAAGAAACAAGTAGGTAGGTGTAGTTCAAAAAAAGGAATAAGAAAGCCAAGGAAAGAAAAAGAAAGAATGATAAAGGATAAAGATTTTTCTATTAAGGAAAAAAAGGAGAATGGAGAAGGCCAAAAAGAGTCAAAAGAAACATTAAAGATGACAAAGTGGGTCGGGGAAAGATGTAGAACCTCAGGCTGCTGTGTTTTGTTTAGCTCTGTATGTATGTATTATGCAAATAGATTGGTTTGCATATATAAGAATAATTACAAGTATTGCTTTAAAAATAAATTAGTATGAATCAGAAGTATTAGATAATAGCTTTTTTGAATTAAATAATTTGTTTACCTTCAAGACACATTTTCCACAGATACAACTATGTCTGTACTGTACCACCCCAGTCTAAGAAGAATGTGTCTCCTGGGAAGAACTGATTTGGCCTCCAAGACTGATGCAATTTGCAGCCTCTTTGACGAACTTGCAAACTATTCCATAGTATAATAATAACATGATTTAGGGGCATAAATATTTCAAATACAGGGTTTCATGGATGGGTCTAATGGCTTATGTGCACGCAAACATTACTCCAGCACAAGGTAAGATACAAGCTTAAATAAGGAACAGCTCTTATACAATAATTCCTGGTGTAAAAACACCATCTGTGGCTGAAGCAACTCCTTTTCCAATTCGTAATTTAACGCGCTTCCAGTGTGTTCAGTGTAACAATATCTATACTGGTCCCTTCACAAGGAAGCTCTTAGAGATTAAATTTTTGTCCTTGTTCAACTGATCTGGTTTTAGCTGGTGACCTTATACGTGGGAAGATCAGTGTCCAAAATGTCACACCTGCCTCAGCATATATTCCCGGAGCTGCCTAGTAGTATTGTTTCAAACACACATAGTTAGTCCATGAGTAAAGAGAGTAGGGAGTAGGACCAGAAAACTGGTATAAATTGAGGGAGCACATGATTCACAATAGAGAAGATGCAAGTAGCAGCTCTCAGCAGTTTCCCTACTGAAGGTTTGCATGGTTTTCAACCATACCAAATTATAAGGTAGGTTTTGAAACTTATGTGTTAAATATATGGAGGTAAATAATGTCTTATTTCACACAGAAAGCACATCTGGATTCCAGATTCCAGATATTTAAAGAAAAAATAAAAAGTGGTAAAGTGCATAAGTTACATGGTGATTGTATATTATCTGGACTCTAACTACTCTAACTACAGGAGATTAAGAAAATGAGCAGTTAAGGATGAAACATGCCATATGAATTCTGCTAACAGCACGGTAAGGTGCTGTTAAACATAAACAACTGTCTTGACAGCCCCTGCTGAGGCCTCATATTGAAGGCCATTGCATGCTTTACCCCAAACTTTATATTTCCTGGATTTTGTTGGGTTTCCCCACAATTTTAGCACTATTAGCACAGATCTTTAATCTTTGGAACTATCTACAATATATTTCAAAATAATTGAGTTATTTTTTGTTTAATTTAATAACTAACATGCAGCAGGACTCGAAGCTGGCCTTTCGAATACTTTCAAAAGATGTTTTTAAGGACATAAGATGTATTTATCTATCCATTTAACATAGACATACCAAGTAAGTGTGGTTACAGTATTCCCAGTTTACTGGTAGATTTGAAAGCATTTCATGTTATACAAGTATGTCATCCAATTTGTTTCCAACAGAAGCCCCTCAAAGTTAAATAATGTTTTGTCTTTCCTCATAATTATTAACAAATTTACTAACTTTATCTAGTTATAATCTTATAGGATTGCTGGGACTTCTGTCATTATTACTATACTTAATAAAAATTATCATTCACTGTAATGGATTTTTTCCCCGTGTCTTTCTTCTCTTGTTAATTTATTTGCTGGTAACATTCAGTCTATTTGCATCACCACTTCCCACTTGTTATGACTCCCAATGTAATTTATTATACATGCAACTAATATGTGTGATTTTTAATTACTAAATTTATTTAATCATGGAATAGGGATGGCTTTTAGCCAAATATTTTCTCAATTGTGCAACTAATTTCTTTGATCCAACCCTGAAATATACACCTACATCTAGAAGGCCAGTAGGACGGTCTAAAGAAAACCTCATTTACCAAAAATGTTACAAATATTTTATCCAAGACTAAATATAAGAAAATATATTTGGCTGTTTTGTACAGTGTATCCAAACCCTGTTGCATCAGAATGCTGCATTTAGAAAAATAAATTTATGGATGAGAATATTTAATTTCATGTTCAATACAGTTAGTATTTCTCTAAATGTAAAATATGAAAGCAAGTATTAAGAATCATTACCGGTATGTGATAATTAAAGTCTATATGTAACTGAGGATTTCTTATCTGCTAGTTTACTGTAGAGAGCTCATTGGATTTCTAAAAGCGATCATTGGGGACTGGACAAATGATATTTACACACTTTTAATTATCCAGTGAGATTAGTGTTTGCGGTCTGTGTAAGTAGGTCACGAACATAGCAATGAAAATTAATTGTGCTACAGAATAGCAATGATTCATATGTTTTCTAGTCATAATTCTAGTAGTATTTTAAAGATAAGCCTCCTTAAATAATTTATTTTCGAGAAGATCTATTAAAAACATTAGAAGGATACTTTAAAAGCAGAACAAAACACCAGTCTCCGTGGAAGTAATTTCTCTCTGCATTTATCCACTGTTACTTTGCAGTACAATTACTTCCATTTTCAGGGATATGCAAAGTCAGCACTCCATCACTTGTGTTGTCTGTCAAAAATGTATGTCCCAACTGAATTTTGTTCTTTTTTAAATATAGTGAGTGGGACTTGACCACATTTATGTCTACACACATGTAAGTATTTTTCACCATGCTTCAGAGTTCATTACTTTGTGATGTTCTTGCTCTTAGACACTCTTTATAGCGGTGCTGGCAAAACACAATGCTTTGCAAATGTCAGCAAAAACCCCTGCCACGTGCTGTAGCTGATGAAAGTTTTCTTTATTTGCCCCATAAACATTAGTCTCAAACTCACACCATATTAAGGTATTACCAGCCTCTGTGGGTTAATTCTTTCATTATATCCGTTCGTTTTAGTTATTACATTAGTTCCATTTCCGCAGTCATAGTTACACTAGTGTATCAGCATTTCCCACTTCAGTTGTTTTCAGTGCATTAAAAATTAGTCATAAATACTGTTTCATGATCAAATTTGGCATAACTTGCTTTACAGGTCAAGCAAACACATTTTTCTTTCACAGATTAAAAGCAAAATCTGTTTGATCATATTCAAGCCATTTCATTAGTAGAAAAACATTTAGGTTTATTAATTTGGAAACACCACGCCAAGTTCTGCTGTTATTTATACCACTGTTAATCCAGAGTAACTAAACTGTATTCAATAGATTAGTCTGAATTTATACCCATTTTTATAAAAACAGTCATAAAACAACCCCTTTTAACTTAAATAAACAATGAGTAGGGAAAGAAAAAATAAAAGGAAAGAAAAGAAATAGACTGATTAGAAGAAAAATTTGCCTGCTTCATTGTGTGGTCAAAATTATATATGGTGTATAACACTTCGGGGTTGCGATAATTGCCCCATGAAGGAAGATGATTGCAAATGCCATTCTCACTGATAGTTCTATATTTCTAGTTCAGATGGGGATTTAATTTATTTGTATTTGAATTTACTGAAAAGCAAGAGGAAACTGTTGTCCTGAGGAGCAAGGTTGCCTTTCCTGAGTAAATACTTACCTCTTTCACATAGAGAAGCAGTGGTTAGCATAGTTTCTGCACTATGTCCAGGCACAAGCCATTTAGATCACAACAAAACCTTGAAGATAAATTTTAGCTTACTTTGATCAAGGTTGTGTATCTTAAAGCTTTCTGAATAAGGTGGATCAGACACATCATGTTGGAATAGCTCCTCTGTAGGTTCTTAATGTTGCAAATCCTGAAGATCTGTCTGTTCCCAGGGAGGTCTCAGACTACTGCACATTAGTCAGAGGATTTCAGGATTCCACAGCTGTATAAATCCTTTAATTAAAATTCCTCTAAGGTAGGCTATGGCAGTCTTGATGTAGGTGGGTGGATTAAATGTTTTTTCTATCTCCTAAAACCCAACAGCTTTGCCTGGTGACAGTAGCCACCTCTGCTACTGAGCTGCCTTTCTTAGCACCTTTTGGAATTCTGCACAGTCATATATCTCTCTGGCAAGGATATACCTGCTGCCTTCTGTTTGATGGCTTCTGTTTGATGGATTCCTTCTCCAAAATCCAGCAAGGAAACCCTTCCAACCCAAATGAAGATCAATCGCACTGCACCTGAAGTTTTGATAAATACTTTGATCATCCAATAATGACTAATTGGTTTAGGAGAGCACAGTAATTCTGATGACGCTCATTTATCAAACAAGAGAGAAGAGAAACTTGGACCTTTACAGCGAAGTCAGACATCCTGCTTTAGCAACTGTGTTTTAATTTATACAGTACAGGTCAGCAAAGAGAGCCTCTCCTAGCCTTTTCAAGTTAATAGGTAAGCCTCCCTGAAGCCTAAGAATGAGTCCAGTCATATATCTCTCTCAAATGATGTTCGTTGTCTACACAGTCTCTGTCCTTACCCAGTTCATTTGATGTCTGAAGGAATTATCAATAGACATTAATAAGAAATGGCCAAAGCAAATTGTCAGTTATAGAAATGCTTTCTACATCTGCAAACAGTAACCTTCTCCAGCTTCTTGCTGTATTCTGAAGCCCATCTGGCTAAAACAGCCATGAGTGCTTCATGTTATACCCATGAGAAGATGAATCTTGATGTGCGGAATACAGAGCCAGGGGCTGCACTTCTCTCATATTCTGAAATGATCGTGTCTCAGACGTGGGCCCTCTCACCAGCTGTCCCTGACTCTGCAGGACCTTGTCAAAGTAAAGACAAAGTTCTCTCTGCCTTCTGCTGAAAATGTAGGACCTACCTCCTGCACTGGCTAGTTTTGCCACAAAGGGCAGGTCACCCTTCAGCTGCAGTATCCAGGCTGACCTGCGGGTGGAAATCCTGCAGAAGGAAAGCAAAGGCACAGAGGTAAGTTTCTGAAACATTGAAAATCCAAGAATATTACCAAGACCCAAATATAGTATCACTCTGGAGGATGTTTTTTTGCCCTCTTTCAAGGTGTCAGTGACCTAGAGAGTGACTGAGCATCGATTGCACTCTGTGGGCTGTGGAAAACATCTGGTACAACTCCCTTCCTTGGATGTGTGCAGTGGTGGCTGAAATTAATACATCAATCCATAAGCTACTGCTTTAGTTCATGGTATGGGAGCTAAGGAGCACATCACTACCTATTCTGTCATATCTGTGTACCAGGAGGTATTGCAGACAGTGAGGAGATAATCTTTTAATTAGCACAGACAAAATGAGAAGGACAGGAGTATCGGAATCCTTGGACATAAGAGGCAATGAGTGAGTGTCTCTTTGGTCACTTTGGTCACTGTCATATTTCATGCTGTCTCCTTGCACATCTTTATGCACATTTTAATCAGGAAGTGACTTAGCTGAGACCTACAATGTTTCATGTCACACACAGGTAAAATATTCTCAATTTTCAATCACACCTCAGTGTGATAACTGGAGGTTGGAAGCCTCAGAGAAAAACCTACATTGCTTTGCAGGGAGAAAAGATTGGACCTGACCTCTTCCTTTGCATAGAAACTGCCTCTAAAGTCAGCTGGCCATAGCATCCAATATTCCATCCTCATCTAAGCAACCTCTATGGAGTTTAGAACTGCCACCTGCACTTAGAAAATCTAAGTCAGAATTCAGGCACTGTGGATTGTTGTCACTCTGGAGATCAGAAGCTTAGAAGAAAAGAGCATCTATGGTAAGGATCCTTTAAAGCTGTATGCATATATATCACGTGCAATGCTATCTTTGCTACATCTTGATAGTAGACTGGCCACTATACTTCAAGCATTAGCTGATGTGAACTTGTCCCAAGACAGTTCTCAAATCAAGCTCTATGTACATAGGTATATAACTCACTTGTTGCCTTTAGCGCAGGGGAGCATACTGATGAACACATTCAGATTCCAAGACTTGGATTTTACCTTCTAAAGTTGCTGGTTATTATTCTGGCTTATCTTCATGTCATTAAGAGTACTGCTCCTCAGAGAGCAAACTGTGAAAGCCCCAACCTCATCCTTGTTAAAAAAAATATGTTATAGGAAGTATAGTGGGGAACAAAGAAGGAAAAAAATGCATGCATGAATATTCCTGTTATAATTCCTCTCTAATTTCCATCATAACAATAGATAAGTAAATAGATAATACTCATTGACCTAACAAGCCAACAACTCCAATGGATTCTCATTAGAGTGGCAATAGCCTCATCTGCTGTCTCAGAGCAACCCTGGAGCTGAGTGGCTGTTGCCTTCTTTGCCACCCCTGTTCTCTGGACAGAGAGAGAGACACACATCTGGCTCTTTCTTAGTTAGGCCAGTGTAATGATTCTTGGTAAGCCAGAGAGTAGGGCTAAAGAAAACAGTTAAAGATTTGGATGAGAACATGGTGTGAGGACTGTTTCTTTCTTAGGCTCTCCCCTTGCTTGCAAACACCAGTTTTGCCTTGTAAATCAACAACTTTCGTACAGGATGGTTACCACACACTTAAATGATTAATTCAGTATCAGAAGCTGGTTTTACTTTTGGAAAGTCTCATTACATTGTGGCTTCCTCCATGTTTTCTTAAAGGTTTAAAACCTCCTCTTGAACACAGTCAGGGCTGTACTGAGCCAGACTGCAAGTCAAACCAGTCAGCATCCTCCCCTGATGATGGCCAGTAGCATATGAGTAAGGAAGAATTGCCAGAACAGAACAAAGACATCATCAAACATTCCTGAGAATACTCTCAAAGCTTTCTGCAGTCAACAGCCTGTTTTCTGAGACAACCATAGAGCTTGCATTCTCCACATTTCATTTTATCACGCACCATTCGAACCATGTTCACAACATGATCTGATACAATCTCACATAGCTGGCAGTGGGATCTTCTCTGTGCAGCATACACTCCCCAGACCACAAGGAGTTTGTGTTTCTGTTGTTTTATTCTCCTTACCAGCAAGATTTTGTGAAATGGCTTTTTTCTTATGGGTATAGCTATGGGTAGAAGAGCAGTGCTTAGCACTGCACATGCCCCCAGTCTGCACATAACCATTCAGCCTCTTGCATAACCAGAGTTTACATTTCAAAGGCTTCTCCTTATCATGCTTATTTTTGCCCGGATATTGGATGTTTCTATGGGTCTAAGACTGTCTAATGCCATCGTCTACTGCGACAGTCAATTTCTTTTCCAAACGTGCAGCTGGTATGATGACAGGCTCTGCTAGCTTTTTTGAAAGGCTATTTCCATGGTTTGGTTCTCTGATGGATGGAAGTAAAGGCCTTGGAACCAAATTTGCAAGGTGTGCTCTCATGCCAAGTTCTGCCTCATTGTCTTACAGACACAGCTAAAGACATCTATACAGTAACTGTGGATTTCATTACTTCAGGGGAGTTGCAGCACTCTGAATCACATCTCTTGAAGGGCCAGGCATTCTCTCACTCATTGTTTTGTAACTGTTCTGCATCTACTCCTAGTCCCACCTGTAACATCACATACAAATAAAGAACAGAAAAAGAAAATACAGGCAAATATATTACACCTCAGAATACTTTATTTTTTAAAAAAATCCTGTGATCTGTTATATCCAGACATCTTCAATGCTGATCCTTATCAGCAACATTAACCATTACGTAAAATATTGCTATTCCTATTAAAAAAAAGCACCACAAACAAACAAACAAGAACACCAGAAAAAGCAGCTCAGTATTGTGGTGTAGAAATCAGCAGCTTATTTTTTTTATCTCACAGTAGATCAGGAAGAAAAAAGTCACATAACTTAGGTATTCCTTGGTTTCCCATTCTGCAAAATATGAATTGCAGAACTGAGCTCTACTGGAAAGGTAAATTATAAGTTTAAGTAATTAATGCAGAATAATTTATGGATATTAATATGCAAAAGGAAAACTGGGTGCCAGCACTACACAATCTACATTGCTATTAACATTACATTTCTATTTAGTGGAAGACCACCTCTGTCACACCCAGCAGTACATAAATGCATAATAAAAAGACAGTCCAAGCCTTTACAGAGCTGTTGCTCACAGTTAGTTAGAGCAAGGAGTAAAGACTGGTCTTCCTTGGTCCTCTCTGTCACCAGCTTCTACTGGACTGGATGACAGGCTTTTCCATGAAACCTGTTCTCTGCTCTTACTAAAGTTCTGAATATATTTTGCCACTACTATAGTTATTCAAAAGATCAATTCTTAAGGTTCCTGTGACCCAGCTATAATGGTAAAATGTTCACTGCTCTACTTATGAAGGGAATACGCCAAGAAGTCAATCTGCAGGATGCAAAGGTTTGTTTTGAACAAGCTGAATGGGTGCAGTCAGAGGCAGCTAAGGCAAAAGTAAACTGCCTCTGCTCTGTGTTCTGATATGGGAAAGTTTAGGAAAAGAGAGTGATACACAGGAGAGAGCTATGATAAATTATCTTTAAGTTTGTACTCTCACTCTGCATTCTGCATAGCCCTCAGGAGCATAAGTTAATGTTCCACTAAGATGAAAAAGAGAGAGAGTTTTGGGAGCTGGTGCCACCTATATACACACTGAATATCAATGTCATTTATTTCACCTGACATGCTTACACAAAAATGTTAAACTTCAAGAAAATTAGCTTTTCATCTTACTCTAGAAAGCCGAATTTAAGCTTTGGAAAGAAACCACAGAGCAATTCTTTATTTGTTAGAAAGCTAGCTGCTTTCTAAAATAAGGCGCTTCTGAGAACAGACGCACTGATCAAAGTTATTTTGATCAGGGGACTAAAGGCTTTGGTTTTGGTGTGGGTTTTCTGTTTATGTTTGTTCTTTTGGTTTTTCTCTTAGCTTGTTTTTCTTCCTTCTTTTCCATCCTCTCCCTCGCACCCTCCCACGTAGATTTTCGTTTTGGTTTTGAGTTGATTTTTTTTGGTGCTGCAGATAGCAGATACTCCCCACCTTTTCCTTTTGAATTGGAGCATCAGGATGAGCCAGCCCAGTGCTGCTGTGACAGAGCTGCTCAGCCTGGTTCCACAGTCAACACCAGACACTGGCTCTCCAGATTCTGGTTGCCTTGTCTTCTCCCTGCCAGGACAGTTGCTAAAAGTAGCACTGAGGATTTGCAACATGGTGATTAAGTCTCATAGCGGGACTACTGTTTTAACTGGAAGTAGGATCAAGTCCTTAATTCTTTTGGAACTGGTCTCTGGTTTCCAGTCCACAAAAACCAACAAAGGGTTGGTGCCTTGCATTCCTCACCAGCCTTGGTTGTGCGACTTACAAATGAAGAAGCCCCAGCAGCCTTAGTTCCTGTGCCATCCCATCCCCATCTGACTGACATGTTTAAATTTGAGCACTTTTGTTCTCAGAAGCAGGTGAGATGCAATAAATAGTTGTATTACAACCACCTTGCAAATAACTGGAGAAATCTCTGTCAGTTAAGTTAATCTGCCTCTCTCCCTCTCACACAAACCTGTTCTATGAAAGTCAATTCTGCAATTATTTGCCTAAATCCTGTGATCCCACCTGTCGTGCTTTGAATCCCGGCACATGGTTCGGTCGTTGCGGTCTGTGCCTGCACCTCCACTCCACCAGACTGGTAGCTCTCCCTGGCAGCGGTCTGAGGACAGCCGAGGGCATAAGGATGAATCCCACTCCTCAGGCTGCCAGGGCTGCCAAGTACCATGTGGTTTGCAGCAAGGGAGGATTTCTGCACAAGTCCAGCCTGTAAAGGTCCCAGAGAGATGTTGCCTGGCACTGTAGGCTGTGGTAAGGGAGCAGTTCTGCTTTGGAGAAACATGCAGTTTGGTCCTCAAACAGAAATTTTGTCCCTAGTTCCGATTGTCCAGGAACAGAAATAGGATCAAAACCCTCTGGTGGGGACAGCTATTAGTTGGATGTTGTTTGGCACAAGTGACATCATGGCATTGGGTTGCATCCACAAAATCAAAGCAGACCTTCCCTGGACACAATGGAGGGCAGTTGATCTGCCTCCAGACATGAAGCAGTTAATACAAAGTGTTCATAATGAGACTTCATATTAGCTCTCAATTTAGGTGAACGAGGAGCATTCACACCTCTCTCAGAGCTATTATTTCAGCCTTGCTGGCTGGCAGACTCTGCAAGACAGCAATGTATCCTTGTCAGAGGGACCAGCTGTCCCTGCTTAGGTGAAATAGTCCCTTTTTTGTCATTCTGTCCCATTAAAATAATTCATCAACTCTGATGCATTTTAGTAGGGGCTAGTGGTGCGACCCTGTTTTCCCTTCAAATGTCCCTATTAATTACCTCTACATATTGTAGTCTGTGTTATATGGTAAAATATTTTGCAACTTTTATTTTTCTTAATTCTTGAAAATTGAGAGTAAAACAGCTGGAAAAAAGAATCCACAATAAGTAACGACACTGTTTCTAACACAAACCCTTTCTAGGGGTGGTAAATCACTGTTGAATTATTTTGTCTGTCTAAATACACTGCAGTTAATTGCTTTTTGGGCAGATGTCTGTCACCACCCTCCTTTGAATGGAGTCACTCATATATCACAGACCCCTTGTTGGGAGCACCCCATCTCCAGGTTTTTGGACAGTAGGTAAAGAGACAAAAAAGGAAGATTAGAACAAGTAACTTTTAAAATAATTCTGTTGAGTTGTATACTGCATGTTTAAAATATCTGAAGGTATAGAATAAAGCTCTGGAGGTAATTTGTGGAAGGAAACACAATCATATCAAAACAGATAAAATGGAAGATTAGACAAAATTTTCAGATCACTGAAAAATAGGGTTTTTTTTAGAAGTTAGTGAGTTAAATTTGAAGCGACAAATTTTTTTCTGTGTCCATCTGGGAGAGATCCACAACAAAGAAATCTCCACTTGTTGCTTTGAACACCGTGCAAGCTACTTCCACGGTTAGTGGTTATCTCATGCAAAGTGGCTGTCACAAAGCACAGGCGGGATCTGGCCCCTTAGATTAGAGTAGCATCTTTAATTATTGCCATGAAAGAAAAGGCATGCCTTAAAAATCCATTTGATATTTAAATAGATCCCCATGTGGCCAAGTAACATGGATAGCACACATTATATTTGTTGCTAGGAAGATGTGGAACAATTTTTTTTAACCTTTTCAGGATTTCATATAATGGGGTGAAAAGGAGTCATGCAATGGTTGTTAGGGACAGGGTCAGCCACACAGATTTGTGGCTGTTCCTTCTGCCATGGCCCAGTTATGTGCATCCCACCAGGCTGAACTGTCATAGGGTACACGTATCCCCTACATGTCAGACGAGTCAGAAAAGGCAGCATGTATTTTCAGTCCTCATTACTAGACTTCTTGTCACTAATATGAGGATGAAGGAAAGTCAAGGAAATCAATATGAAGAAGTGTCATAGTTAGATATTTGTATTGCTCTTCTCTTACTACTATCTCTTCTCTTGGAAAGTGCCTTTTTTAAATATAAGGCCCTGAAAGGTATGACCCATGGGACATTTCCGTTGTGTCAGGAGTTTCAAGTAGATACACATCAATAAAAGGAAGCACAAAGGATTCCTTAATCCAGCCAGCATTAATCTCCGTTGGACAAGTACTGCAGCTCTCTGTGGCGTTCCTGTGGATAAAACAGGGGCTTCAAGCCACATAAGACTCACAAAGACTGAGCTTGCTTTAACTGAATTCCAAGGTTTCCCTCAAACCATCTTTCCTCATAAAGTACCACTTCTCCAGCAGAGAGGATGCCGAATGGGACAGACGTGACTGGGTTTGTAGCTGATTTTCTCACATCCCATATGTTTCTCAGCAAGACGGAAGAACTGGCTCATTATTCAGAATATTGAAAGATGCTCAGATTCATTAGTCAGTTTTTCATGCTAAGGGGGTTGAGCTCTAGGCCTGATTCTCCTTCTTCTCTCAAGAGGGTTATTCCTTTAAATTAAAATGAGTGAGTCCAGTCAGCTTGATAACAGTAAGATAATACATCTACATCTGTGAGAGGAGTCTGAAATTTACCTTTCACGTGACCCCTTGTGCCTCTTACTTATGAGTGTCTAATGCCAAGAAACTCTGGTGTGAAACTACACAAATAAGATGCAGGCTCAGGGAACAAGAGTCAGGTTTTCACTCAGTACATAAACAGTTGCTGAGTCTCAGTCAAACTAAAGGCATAGCTAAAGTATCTCAAGTGATAAAAAATCACTGGGATTATACGAAAGAAGCTGAAAAATGAGATGGACTTTCTAAAGTGAATCACACATGTACAGGCTGAGAGAGATAAGGAATTTTTCCTGGCATATTTTCTGTTTGTCTCCAGGTTGCTTCTTGGAAATTATACATGTAAACGTGCATGTCTAGTTATGTGAGCATAGACATATGCAAATATATCATACATGACTTGGACTTGTTTTCCTTTACCACAGTTTTTGTTATTGATGAGTACAAAGCATTTTTCTGTGCTTTACATTTCCAAAACCCCAAAGGACTTTTGAAGACCTGTGTTCATACCAGGGACACTGACCTTGCTCTCAATGAAACGGGAACTTTCCTCATTGTCCTCATTGACAGGAAAACCGGCATTTTGCTTGGTGATATTTAACTCATACACAGCCTTAGCTACTCTAATTTTTAAATTTAATTTATTTCCTTACAGGGAAAGTAATACCACTGTGGGCCAGAGATTTTCTACAGTTTTAGTGAAATGCCATAGAGTCTTTAACTTCCACCTGAAGAGCCACCAGAGACAAACAGAAAGGACCTTGGGTTTAATGTCTCATCTAAAGGATATTCTAATGTGTTGGCCTCATTATTCACAGCAGAAAAGGCCTTTGTCATGGTCAGATGGCTTTAATGTGTTTCGTATGCTACATAAATTCAAACTTGATGGCTCATTTATTTGTTGGATTGCAGTGTTATTCAACCTAAATGAAGCCTTGGTATTTACTAATAATTTGGGCTCTGGCTGTTGTTTACTTAAGCAAGCAGTGTCCACTGTCTCCTTTGTTGTCTGTATTAAGTTTGGACTCTACTAATTCAAAGAATATTACAGAGAAGGCCAAAAAATTGCAGAGAAAATAGCTTTTCATTTGTGGACAATTATTTATCTAAGCCTTGAAAGATTAGTATTCCAATATTGCAATTTCTGACATCAATTTTGTCAGGGTCAGAAACAACTTCTCAGACTTCATTTAAGCTTCAAAGTACCCCCATGAGGAAGTGAGTCATCATTATTCACATTTTGAAGAAGGGCAAATTGGAGGTAAGATGAGGCTATATGGCTTATTCCATGTCAAGAGAGAGAGATTGACTAAAATGCTTCCAGAATTCAAATCTGCCTTTTAATCTTAGGACCATATTTCCTGTTGTGATGCAACAATGTTCTTTGGTGAAGCTACATAAAACAATTATCAAACCTGGTGGTCACAGCAATCCAGAAATGATCAGAGCATCAAGACTCTCTTCTATTGTCTAAAAAATGAGACTACATGGCTATAATGATGAACTCTGTAACTATGTGATTACATATAGTGTGCATCCTCTATTCTACCTTATAAAGAGACTTACCTTTTGATGTGATGTTTTTTCATAGTGGAATTCTAGCTGACCTCTCCCAAAGCTATTTTAAAATCCTCATCCAATTGGATTTTGTGAGAGCAATCTTGAAATTAAAAATTATCCATTAAATCAACAGAAAAACTAAGAATCCTACTGTGCTATCTTAGACCTAGTCAAAAACATGAGTAAATATCCATAACCAAGACAAAAGATACTCATCCTTCCTGCAGAAACAGATGACTGGATTATAGTGAACTGAATAGCCACACTGAGGGGAGACTTCATGGCTGTCTATGACTTCCTCACAAGAGGTTTAATTTGGATATTAGGAAAAGGTTCTTCATCCAGAGGGTGGTTGGGCACTGGAACAGGCCCCTCAGGGCAGTGGTCACAGCACCAAGCCTGACAGAGTTCAAGAAGTGTTTGGACAATGTTCTCGGGCAGATGGTGTGACTCTTGGAGATGGTCCTGTGCAGAACCAGGTGTTGAACTTTGACGATCCTAGTGGATCCCTTCCAAGTTAGGATATTCTGTGATTCTATGAAAAACTCAAACTGATGACTGGTTTCAGAGTGGAACATCCACAGCTAGCAAATACATAAATATTGTATAAATACCAAATGTTCATTTATGTCACTAATTACACTTTAGAAGTCTATACATGGACCTGAATTTTCCCTTTCCTTGTGGATCCAAGTGGGAATGACTTTAAAACCTGTGCAGAATAATTTTCTGGCACCGAACGTGGCTGTTCTTGGGCCAGTTCTCCCAGTCAAGTTTCTAGTACGAAACAGCTGCTGCTTGCTGGATCTCTAGCCAGTTAATAATTTACCACTCTACCAAATAACTTTCTGAGTGATTTATTAAGTGATTAGGAGTCTGCTTAGATAAATCAAATGGACTTTATTATCCCAGCAGCAGTAATTCAGCCCTGTAGCAGAAGGAAAGGTGTACCTGGAAGTACAAAACGAATTCCTTACTCAATACCCTTCACTTTCCTCTTGGAATTGCAAACCACATTAGCTGTGACTCAAAAACCTGTTTTCTTTTCTCGCCCTCCAGTACAGGGCTATGCCAGTATCCAGCCTTGCATGAATATTGGGCCCAGCTGGGATGGAGCTGATTTTCCTCAAAGTAGCTCTTTTGGTCCTTTGGTTTGGATTTGTGACCGAAACACTGTTGGTAACACAGGGATGGTTTAGCTGTTGCTGAGCAGTGTTGACAGAGAGTTAAGACCTCTTCTGCCTCACTCCACCCCTCCAGTGAGGAGGCTGGAGTGCACAAGGAATTGGAGTGGACACAGCCAGGACAGCTGATGCCAACTGGCTCAAGGGATATTCCATACCATATGGCATCATGTTCATCAATAAAGCGAAAGACAGAAGATTTTCCAAAGATGCTGTTACAGGCAGTGCTTGCCACTGGTCAGCTGGTAAGCAGTGACTGCTTTTTCATCACAGGTTGTCCTTGTCCCCACTCCCCACCTCCCATTAACTGTCTTTATGTCAACACATGGGTTTTCTTGCCTTTTCCCTTCCAGCTATCTCTGCCATCCTGTTGGAGGGGCAGCAAGTGGCTGGGTGGATCTGAGCTGCCCACTGGTGTAAACCCACCAGAGCAGGGTACAAGTTTCTATGCAAAATGTTCAAAGCTTATGAAAATTTCCTGACTCAACTTCCTCTTAAAAGAAGAGCCTGTAGAAATTACCTGCTTAGTAGCTCTTGGGTGGCCTTAGACAAGTTCATCACTGTGAGAAAATGGTGACTCTAGGGTTAGATTGTTTAATTTTTTTTGTGACGATGTTCTCCTCTGATCTCCTGCTTTAAGCTCACTAGCTTGAGTTAGCCCCTCACTCACAAGCACATGAAGGTATTGACATTTAGAGAGTTAGTTACATGTCATCATAATCTCATATCTTAGGAGCAACAAATCTGCTTAAGATTCTGGTGTCATGTAGTAGGGCTATGCAACTCATAAAAAAGCTACAAAAAGCATCAGATATTTTCACTGTATATGAAACTAACATTAAAGTATACACCTTGTATGATGATTTTATTTTGTTTCCTATAACATTTACCAGCAGTGGAGAAGGATTCTGAAGTAAATAAGTCATTGGGATATTTGGGATTTTATGGTGAGATACTTCTGCCACAACCATTACACTTTTCCCGGTGAAAGCATTATACATCATTTGCAATGATCCAGCTTTACACATCATGAACACAAACTGTCCTTGGCATGGTTAGAGACCTGGACCTTACTAAGGTGCAGCTCTGCATCTGCTTCAGGACCAAATGTTTCATAACAGGCACAGCAGAGCTTCCAGTGGAATTACCCAGGCGCGCTCCTGTTAACAAAATTTGATAATCCTCTAATAAAAACATCCAATCTGTATCTGGCTTCTACCACGTACTACATAACCTTATAATCCTCAAATTTAATAACATCTGCAGGTTTTGGGAATAAAGTCTTGCAAGTGACAACACAGGTGACAACTCATAGGAGGGAAACTTGGAGGCTGAAGATGGAAGAAAGGTTTGTAATCAAAGGACAAAGAAATTGATTTTTTCTCTTCCCCCCCTGCCCCGCATCTATTAGTACAGTTTCTGATACATTCAAAGGATTGCCTTCCCTTCCAGAAGGCCACAGGAAAATATTTCTGCATTTTTATTTCTTTTTTGCAGGCATGCTAATGCCGAGAGTAGGAACAACAATGAATCCAAGGATTTCTCTGTGTGCCCTGGAAAACAGCTGGTTATCCTATTTAACTGGAACTGGAAGACTCCACATTCATAAAACACCCCAGCAGGAGCCTTATTTTGTACAAGTGTGTACAAACTTCATGGGGGAAACCTGCACCAGTGTACCTCATTATATCTAATGGAATACTATTAAGAACTCCATGCCCTGAGTTGAAAGCCCTCCTGTAAGCAGGTGGCATTCTCAGTCTTGCTCGCTAATGCATACATTGGAGTTGGTAAAAACATAGTGCCTTCATGTGTTTTGCCTCCTATCTATCTTCTTTTTTTCTAGAGCCGAACATCCGGCTTTGGAGAGGCTCAAATCCTTTGTGCTGCTGGGCTGGAATTAATAAGATTCACCTGGTCAGAAACCAGAACCCACATATCCATGCTGCACCTCTGTGGAGATCCTCAAACTTGGCACCACATGGGGAGGTTTTTGTTCCACTACACAGTTAAAAGAATGAAAAAAATGAAGCAAATGTAAATATAAACAATACTAAGATCATCTTTAGCACAGTGCTCTAGAGAAGTGACTATCCATACTTGCTTTCCCTCAGGGTGGCCCCTGAGTTTGTTTGTTTATTTATTTATTTAGGAGTTAATCTTCTCAGGGGAGAAATTCAGGTGAAAATATTTGCCTCAGATAGAAACTTCAGAGTGCGCAAAATATTTATGTTAACATTCTCAAAGGTAATTTAGCAATTAAAATGTTTTTATTTAATTTTCCTAAAAATGGTGCACCATACTGTGGCCCATTTAAGAGTTCAAGAAAATAATCTTAATGACTTCCACTAGAATGTCAAAATAATTTTAAACAAGGTAAAAAATGCTTGTGTTCCTAATCCCTGAACATCTGATATCCAAACCTGATCTCCACAGGAGAACTTAAACATGTGCACAGGCTTAGAAAAGCTACACAAAACTAAAAGGTCTTAAGGTCAGATGAAGGCTGGAACCTCTGAAATTTCAGAGTGTAAATAGGATTTAGGAGTCCATGTTTTCAATGAGAAAACAACATTGGATATAATTAACACACACTGTTAAAATTCATCTGTCTCCCAGGGTTTCAGTTATGCTTACAAAAATCAGCCCACTAAGATAAATATGGCTAAAAAGGTGGGGAGCCACTTTATCACTAAGGCTATTTTTACTCTGTAAAAAAGTTGCATTTTTGAAATTTTATTGTTTCTGCTGTTCTGAAAGATATAAATGCAATGGTTTTACCACAAACTGCTTTGATAAGTAGTCAGATGCTCAGGTCCTGAACTACTCCCCATAATTTTCAAAGAAGATGAATATCCAACTGTAAGCCACACCTTCTTTTATTATTTCATTTTATAGCAGCACACCACATCATCTGTGGTGAAATACCTGCTCTGAGAAAGCTTCCAGGAAACTGAGTGCTCTCCTGCACCGTTCAAGAATGAGGAACTCCCAGATGCTGCCAAGTGTCAGCTGCATCAAAAGCCCAGGGCTGGCACCACTCACAAATGCCCATCAACAACATCTGCCTCCACACACAACACCCACGTCTGGGCTCTCATCAGAGCAGGAGCTGCTCTCTGCTATGAAAGCCAGGTGGGCTTTTGTCCTCATGGAGCATGATTGCCCTCAGCTTCTGCTGAGCTCCAGTGCAGAGCAGAGCCTTCAGTGACTGCAGGTGTCAGCAAGGATTTAAGTGCTAATGGGGCTTCTGGTCTGTGGTGTGGGATACCAACATCCTCCTGAACATATAAACAAAATGTCAACATTTTTCACTCTATTTAGTAACTTTGCATGCAGCTATGATTCTACATTAAAATACAAACTTAGGAATGGGTTAGTATTGGCAATTGTAATGAAGTGGTGGGGAACGTGGGCAAACTGGGAGACTTTCACAAACAGGTGCTACTTGCAAGAAGTGAGAGGGTCAGAAATGGAAACCTTTGGAAATTTATTTAGCCTAGTTAGCATGAATTAACCTAATCTTTGCTTTCATAGCTGGTGTAACATTAAAATCCAAGGAATCCCATCAACTCTTTTGGCAGGTGCAAGAAATTCTTTACAGAGAGATCAGGCACTGGAATGGGTTGCCCAGGGAGGTCGTGGATTCTCCTTCCCTGAAGGTGTTCAAGAAGAGACTGGATGTGGCACTTAGTGCCATGGTCTAGTAACTGCGGTGGTAGTGCATCAAGGGTTGGACTTCATGATCTCAGAGGTCCTTTCCAAACTGTCTGATTCTATGATTCTACGAAAACAATGTGGGGATGTGCACTTAAAAGGTGGCTTTTCATTAATTTTTTATGCTTAAGGTTTCAGACACCACTTAATGCCAGGCAGCTCTTTAAAGACGCTTTGCTTCTCCCAGGGGAATAATGGTAATGCAGATACGTTGAGATAAGCCTGTAAATGATTTTGGTTCCTATGAAGCCTGGAAATTCTGGGAGGACAGGTGAGGCTTAATACAGGAGCCACAGCTGCAGAAAAAACACTAAACGGCAAACTTCTTGCATTCACCTGAAAGCCAGAAAGGGAAATAAATAAAAGACATCAGGGAGTTTTTATTTTCTTTCTACAGAAGAATAATCAGTCTTGCATATAGAGAAGACAAGAAATAGGTGATTATCTGAACTTCACTTTGCTAAGTATCTTAACTACTATCTCATGTGATATTCTTATACACAAGCTGGGACAAAAAATCTGCATCACACTTGTATAAAGCAGGTACAGAGATTGTGGCAAATCTGCACTGAGCCTGGAAACCAGTCAGTTCCCAATGGGAAGAGGAGTCTGCCTCGAGTGCAGAAGTTTGTCTTTATTCAGCTTTATTCAGCCCTTCTGTTAATGACTCAAATGACAGAACAGAAAGTAAACTGATTAAATTCACAGCTGACACCAATCTGGAAGTGCTGTAAATACACTGTGGGGGAGGATTAGAATTCAAAATGTTTGTGACAAGCTGCAGAAACAATAAGGGGTGGGGGAAATAAAAAAAAGGAGGTAACTCCATTAAGAGAATGGTAAAATCCCATACATGGCAGGAATAGTAACTAATGAAATATAAAATGGAAACAATTGCATAGACAGCAGAAAGGATCAGGCAAAGATCACATTGTGATATAGAGAATAATATAGTCTGCACAACAAGCATGATGGTAGTCCATGCTGGTTGGCTGGTGCACTGAGATGTTTGTGCACTTCTCATCCAGAAAGAGGTGCACAGTCCACAGGAAAAGGTGATGTACTCAACACAGGAGGCTAGAAATTTTAGGAGGAAAGCTTAAAAAAAATTAGAAATGTTTAGCTGAAAGATGGAAAAGCCACTTCAGAGTTAAACTCTGAAGTCTGAATGAGGCCGATGTAAAGAAGAGAATAATCTGTCCCCATGTCTGTAGTGGGTACAACCAAATCAGTGCGTCTAATCTGCAGTGACAACCAGGCTAGAGAGCTGGAAAACCTGTAAGAGAATGGATAGTAAAGCCATGGGTGATGGTAGATTCTTCAGCAATGATGTGTTTTAAAGGATAGACAAGCTTAATTATGATTCACAATGGTATGATTTGGTACAGTGCCTCTAAATCCGTTTCAGACCATAGCACAGATACAAGACAAAGGGTGATGAAAGGGTGAACACAGCACCTCTTTCCTAGCATTCTTTAAAACGATTCTACGAAAATTGCACAGTTTGTTTTCCTCCTACTCTTCAACTGCACTGGATATCCATGATAGTGGATAGGCTATTGTTGAAATAAAGTGTATCTGTATTGCAATATGTAAATCGAAATAGTTTAAACTCTCTTATTCTGAAATACTGTCTGCTGTTTAAGTGAACCTAGACAAATCCTTTACATATAAATCTAATAGAAGCTGAACTGGAGTGGAAAAGGACTAAGCCAGTTTGTGACTCTTAAACTTTTTGCCTGTAAAAGTATCTGTAACTTCTCCTTTCCAGCCCATGTCCATCCCTGCCTCTTGCAGTGGCTCTTACGTGCCCTCTCTCACCTTGCTGACATGCTGCTCTGGACAGGGACAAGCCTGGGCCAGGACTGTTTCTGTAGGAAGGGGCCAAGCTTCCCCTTTATGGTCCTGGAAAGTCCTGCTGCCTCCTCCTTGAGTAGGAGGTTTTGAGTCCAGTGCTCCCAAGAAGACCTGGCAGCTGTCAGACCCATGAAGCCACCTCCTGCCCCAGCAGGTACAACAGAAACATGGCAGCACACACAAGCAGAAGGCAGGACTTGGCCTGTTATCAGTGGTTGTGTCTTTTTAGTACACTAAGGATAGAAATATCTGAAAATCATGCTTGGTTCATCTGTGATGATCATAGACTTCTGAGACAGTTGCTGTTATGTGTCATAAAAAGAGAAATCAATTTGTATTTAGTAATTTGTAGGTAACCACTGCTCGTATATCTGATCTACTGGTCCAGCCTTCCTGCAGCTCCTGAGCTGCAACTTGAAGCTATGCACAGAGTTGAAGCCATGCAAATATCCACAATGTGTGGAATGTGCACTTTGAAGTTAAAAAAAAAAATCAAGATATTTCCATTTATGGCCATTGGGCACTGAACTTGAGGGAAGTCTTATGTTTATTTATTGTCTCCTCTCAAACAGCAAATCCCTCATCAGATTAATGCTATGCACTGGAAAGGATAAACATTTTGAAAAGGATCAGGGAATAAATGCAAACACTAATAATAACCTAAATTATCTAATAGCTGGGTTCCATCCCTACTGTTTGCATTACATATTTTATATTCACATGTGAAGATGAAATTCTGTTAAATTAGGTTGACAGACTTAGAACAAGCTTCTGAATGCAGCTTTTTCTAAAAGCTTACTTACAGATCATCTTTCCCTCACTCTCATAAACTAACTTCTTTGCAAGCTATTAAAGAGGAAGAATTTAAAGAATTTTTCAAATTGGCTGATGCAAAGTACTTTGACAGTTGCATGAGCTTCTATTTCCAAGAGAAATTATTCCCCAGAGAGAACAGTGTTGTTTCCCTTTGGTATATTAATTTAACTTAATTTTTTTTTTTATGGGTAATGCCCTGAAAGGTTGGAAATGCTTACAGCTCTTTTGCAAGAATGTTATAAATGGATGCTTATCTCAGGCACTAGAAATCTTTATTTCTTTAAATAGAAATACCAAGTCAAGGAATAGGAATAAACAAGAAGAGTAAGCTACAACAGCAACAGATTTTCCATTTGCTACAGCAAACTTTCCTTTCCTTTCCTTTTTCCAAATAGCAATGGCAAACAAGTCCCTCCACCACAATTTTTGCAGGATGTGGCACTGCTCACAGTCCAGTGCCAGCCCCATGCTCATGACACAGACTAAAAGTCTAAAACTGCTCAGTCCAGGATGGAGCCCCCCTTCGTAAGCCCTGGAGAACCACAACATTAACAGGCTGTGTTGGACGACACAACAGGCAGTAAATATCCAAAGCCATTGCACCTTCATGGCCACCCCTCCTACACTGCTGCTCTGTAAATCCTGTGCAGCTTGGCAGCACTGCTCGTAGCACTACAGACAAAACCCATCCCTACAGGCTTTGCCTGCAGACCCTCAGGCAGGTACCAGGACATGCCAGACATCACACAGGGCTGGTGCACAGAGTACATATGATACCACACCAAACTCAGTGCGTGGAAGTTTTGGTGCCCTGCAGTCTCTAACTCCACACACCAACAAATGCTGGATGCTCCTGCTGCTGCCTGAGGATGCACCAGCATAACTGGCGCCCAGAAATGAGCTGAAGAAGCAGATCAGGTGCCCAAAGGTCTTGACTGTTTCCCACAGGCTACAAACATCACCTTTCTTTCAGCTCCTCCAGCCTCAGCCATATGTGGAGAAAAGCAGTCACCTCCATCACCCACTCCTGAAGACATAAAAGCTTCTTTCTCTGGGTGTTGCTTTTATGGAGACTCATTCTATCAAAAAACCCCTGGGAGCAAATCCAAGTGCAGGAGACACGAAAAAGGCTACAGCTTGGTATAAAAGAATGATTTCCTACACAGTGTTTTCTTCATCATGTTTAACTCTGTGCTGGACAAATCAAATGATGTTAAGTCAAACAGCAGGGTAATGCAGCAGGATGATGCCATTGCAAAACAAGCCCTCCAATCAACCAACCCTGTAAGTCATGGCATGGATGGAGAGCTTCTAGCAGAGTCTGGTATAAAGTCCACTGGCTGAAGAAGCAGATCAGGTGCTTTTTTCCTATGTGGTCTAGAAAGCCTTGCAGAAGTTGTTTTGATGACTCTGTCTTGTATAGCCCAGGGAACTTTGTTTATAGTCCAGGACATTGTTTGAAACTTAGGATACAAAAGATCCTGTAGAACTGGAACAAAAGCAGAGGTCTAGTTTTTAAGCAGTGATTGTAACACAAGTGCATGGTCAGGTCACTGTGGCCTTTCTTCCCAGTAAGTGCTGTCTGCTTTAAAGGCTGCTAAGCCCATTATTCGCACTTCTTTGTAACCAGAAAATTAAAATATAGGCAGTGGGTAACAACAGACTTTAATGATACACCTGGTTAGTACTTAGCGACTGTCTTTCAGACTCAGACTGAATGCCAAATCACCTTGGCAATTGCATTTCTTGTAGTTATCAGCCCTTCTTCTTTTTAAAATACATCTTTCTGACAGCAGCCCACAGCTACTATTTCCTTTTCATTCTCTGAAGTGCAGAGCACTACAAATACATCATTTAGCTTTGCTGCAGTCCTTTCTGTCCCTTTGATCATCTCCTTTACACCTTCTGCATTTCCCTTTCACTCGGTGTGTGCAGTACATCAAAAAAGAGCTTTGCAGCAAGTGGGTTTTTCCAGAGACAGAATCCCAGCTGGTGTAAAACACAAACACCACTGAAGTCAGCAACATTACTGTATTTAAGCCAGCTAAAATTCTGATCCTAATTCTTAATTCAAAATATATTATAATTCAGCTAAAGCTTTACAATTCTCTTGGAGTGCTGACTGCTGGCTTGGAAATTTCCTTGTAAAAGTGTTAAACTCAATCACAGTTCACTACTTTGTGACTCAAGGAGTAAACGATGAAGGATGCTCCTTTCTTCCTTCCATGTGTTGTGTTCCCTTAAAAATTGGTTTAGGATGCTAAGAGATAGCTTACATAATAGTACCTAGACTGGACACTTGCTTCCTGCATTTTACAGACTCAAACCATCCCCCTTTGCATGTGGCTAGTCTTAGCTGAACATTTTTTGAATCTGTTTATAAAATCTGATTACAAAACTTTCAAATGGTTTACAACCAAGCAATTTCACAATATTAACATGCTGCAAGTGTGGATTTCCCCAGCTCAGATACTGCCAGAGAATGAACTTGGGAAAAGCTGCAAAGGAGGCAGCGTTAGGATTGGGGTAAGAGGCAATCCTGGCGCTTGGCCTGAGAGTTTCAGCTTCCAGTGAACCCTGCATGGTGCCGAGGAGCACAGTAATCTGAACAACTCACAAATACCCTGAAGAAAAGAAATACCAATTGTCCTATTTCACAGAATAGGAACCGACACCTAGAGCTAAAGTAAAACATTCAATATCCCAATCTTCCAAGATAAAGTTAACTCTAGTTAACTAGTTTCTCATCCCTGGCTAATGATCCAAGTAGTTGACATTGCTTTAGCTCTGCTCTATCAGACAGAAAGAAAAAAACCTGGCTCTCAGATAACTGAGTATCTTGGGTCTGATGTAGTTTAAGACACCAGTAAGATTATCACATACAATTTTACCATTCCAGAAGCTGACAGCCCCATTCCTTACCCAGCTGGCAGGAGGTGTGAATTGGGAAAAAGGATTTTCTTCTCAATTTTCTGGCATTGAGAATTGTTCCAGAGCAGTAAGAGCTACTCTTTTCTCTCTACAGAAATCTCAGCCTGTTAAATCGCTCTTGTGACAGCAGAATCCACCTTTCAGCTACAACAGTAGGAAGTGCTGCAGGCAGGGCGATGCCCCCGAGAGGAGAGCATTTCTCAGTTCATGGGATGATGAAACACCGGTGAACTCTCCGTGCTCCAGCCAGCTTCCGAGCAATTTCTCTGCACCTCAGTCTGATGTTGCACTGCCTCAGTACCTCTCACTTCTCTCTTAGGAAAGAAATCACTGCTGTTTCTAAAAGAAAAGAAGAAAAAAGCAGAGAAGGTAACTTGGCAAGTAAAGCAGCAGACACTAACTAGCCCTAAAACTTCACAGAGAGGCATCATTGGCATGTACCTCAACAACTACAGCTTAAACTCAGGTTTTAAAAACACAGAAACTTTTGTGTACATCCATGTAGAACAGTTTATGTTGCTCAAGCACCACTTTTGACTAGTGAAGAACTAAAAATGTAAACCAGCTCCACAACAACCAGCACGTAAGTGAGGAAACTGCCCAACTGTGCCTTAACAAAACTCCTTCCTCTCCCCTCCCTGCCTGCCGAAGTTCACTTGTTTTAGATAAGTGCACGAAGTCACCAAAAGGCAGAATAATTTCAAAACTTCATGGCCTTTTTTTTTTTTTTGAAATGTCTGTGACGACTGAGAGCCAGACTAACAAACTCACCAAGAAAGGATAGACCGCCCACCCTGCCCAAAACAAAAATGCCTACAACTTTTCCCCCTCCCTTCCCGCCTCCCTCCCCTCCCATGGTTCTCCCGGTGACGCCTCCCCTGAGCCAGCGTTACCTAATTTCTGCACAAACACGCAGTTCCTATAAGCATCACCTTCAAGCAGCTCTGGCTGTCTGATCACACCTCGGTTTAGGGGAGCAGAGGCGAAGAGCTACTACTGAGGGGTTCTGCAAGGTAATCAACTTGTTGGATTTTTACGTTTTGTTTGTAATGCCTAACTAGTGGTTAAGTAGATGGACTAAGAAAAAACTCCTGGCAAACTGTCTTGCTGGAATTTGTCGGAGAAAAGTCTCAGTACAAACTCAGAAAGAGATTTAAGAACATTTTGGCTTGCTTGCTTCCTGCAGGGAAACAGAGGCAGTTTTTAAGATTAAGATCTAATGTAAACTAAAAAATCACTACTATTTCCTTTAGTCATTGGTGTAAGTTATATGTGTTTAAACACACATGCATTCTGATTTAGTTTCAGTTCATCACATTAGACAGATCTGGCAAGCAGCAGTCCCCTGGGATCATGTTCCAGCTGTTTCACTCAGCTCCCCACTGGCTGCATGTCTTTCTCTCCAGCCACACTGCTGCAAAACATCCTGAATTCTTTGTACCTTCCTGTACCTTTTGCAGGCTCTAAATTGCCAAGATGCTTCTGATTCTTTCTCTGGTCACCGGGCTCACCCTGTCTGCCCCTGGTGTCCTGACAGACAAGGAAATTGATCCACGCCAAGAGTCACTGCATGAAATACAGAAACAAGTGAACGACCTCTGGCAGAATTTGCTCTATCCGGTAACACGTGGGAACGACACTGATGGGATGATTTACGCCACTTGTGAAATGAAGCCCAGCTCCAAAATAGATGCTGACAAGCCACAAGTGACTGGACAAGTCTTATTCAGGCAGTATTACTCCCTTGGAAGATTGGAAGCCATTTTTTACTTGGATGGGTTTCCACTGGATAACAATCAATCTAGTAGAGCTATTCACATCCATGAGCTTGGAGACCTCAGCAACGGCTGTGATTCTACAGGAGGACACTATAACCCTTTCAGAGTGAATCACCCCCGTCACCCAGGGGATTTTGGCAACTTTCTTCCTAAGGAAGGCAAAATAAGAAAATACAAAACTAATCTCTTTGCCACGCTCTTTGGCCCATATTCCATCATGGGCAGATCTGTTGTGATCCATGAGCAGGAAGACGACATGGGCAAGGGCAATAATAAGGCCAGTTTGGAAAATGGAAATGCTGGGAAACGTCTGGCTTGCTGTGTGATTGGGATATGCAACAAGAACTTGTGGGAAGAAAAACTGCCTGAGGTTACAGACAAGAAGACTTGAGGGCTCAACAAACGTACACAGAACCAGGCTTAAGTGAAGACAAAAAGCCAGCTACAGCCTGGGCAGCACAAGGTAACTCAGGCTGCACCACTAGTCACTAAGGTATATGCCTAAAGGATTCCTGTTTCCATCTGCTTGCTCCTCTATGAAATGCATATCACTTTGTAGAGCCTCCTTTCTATAAGCCCATCAATAAAACCAGCATCAACTCAACATTGTGATGTGTTTTCTTGAAGACAAAAGATCCTGTTTTATGCAGTTTGTGATTTGAATGCATGTAAGTAAGAGTGCTGATGGATATGGCTGATAGACCAAAGAGTCTCTGCTGTAAGGGGCTCTTAAGGGATACTAAAGGAAAAAAAGTTACTGAGTAAGAATTTGCCTCTCATTAGATGCTATTCAATATTTAGCTGCAAACCTGAAAAGAAAAAAGTCTTTATGCTTTTAACAGTGTTGGGTGTTGTGTTGCAAGACCTTGGGAATGGACTTCCCCTAGAAATAAGGGAAAGTACAGACATTTCTGTGTTGAACTTTAGATCAATTATGTTATTCCAGCCTCTAGTTTGTGCCTATTAGTAACCAAGTTGTATACGAAAGTTTTAATGTTGCTTAGACAATGACAAATTTAGCAGATCAGAGATAAATATTATTTTCAGAGCCAAAAAATACCAAGTGTGTTACTTCATACAAAAATGTGGGAAGTAAATCAGTCAGTTGAGGCTGGGAGAAGGGACAGTGAAAAGATTTGTCACATAATTTTCAGACTTAAAACTCTCACTCAATAAGGCTTTAGTTTTTTAATTTAACACAACTGAGTAAGAATACTAAAACACCATCCCATGGCTATCAATCATCTGATACTGAGGAGAGAAAAGGAACCAAGCAGGTAGAACAAGCATATCAGGAAATGTTTTTATTAAAGATGACAAAATAATTAATACAGTTTAACCACATTGTGCTGTTAATCCAGGCAGCAACAAAAGAGAGGTTTGCAAAATAAATTAAACTGCATAATTTAGAAAGCAAAACTACAAAACAGAAGCTGGTAAACAAAATGCTATCTTTTAGAAATGTAGCAGACTTTCAACTTAATCACAGTTAAGATTTTGAAATACATTCCTGAGCTCATAGGGATTAAAGAAATTCCACTGTCTTTATTATACAAATTCCCATATGCTTAAAAATAGTCTCACTTACAAAAGAAGCAGCATTCTAAAAGAATGCTTCTTAATCTATCATTTTCACACACTTATTTTACAATGTTCAGTGAACATTGTTTTTCCAATAACCACAACATGATACTTTCAAATGAAATCCTTCTCACAGATAATGCATGAATTCACTTTTAGGTGAGACAACCTCCTTAAAATGAGTTTGTGAAATGTACCTTCTCCACATCCCTGCCACAACAGTCCCTTCCCACTTTGCTTCCCCAAAGCCCAACACCAAAAAGGCTTTTATGTCTGGTTGTGATTTTTTCATTTCTAAAGAACTAGAAAAAGGGAACACAGGTCTAAAAAAAAAAAAACCCAAAAGCAAAACAAACAAAACCACTCTCCCCAAACCTAAGGTATGTTCATTCCACAACAAAACACTAATTAAATTTACTGGGGAAAAAGACCCCATACTTCTAATAGCACAATGATATCAATTAAAGCAATATCCAAGGAAGTTACTGACAAGAATATTTAATTACCTAGAGCAACAACAACGTCTCACTTTTACAAGTGTCCTGGCTTTGAAGTCTTGTGTTCCTTGGAGGAGGCTAAAAACGTAGCCAAGATACACATTTGCTAGGGCAGGAAGGAGAGGGGCAGTACTGCAGCAGTGACACTGCACTGAAAATGAGGTTTTCAAAGTTCTAGGCATCTTACTGGAATTTAGTGATTGCAAAGATAAAAATGGCATTTAGAGAGAGAACGGTGTGAGGACAATTACCGAGATGTCCTAATTGTTGGGTTTGTACATCACTATGCTCTCACAGAAAAGACATAGTGGAAAGAGTAAACGAATGAGGCACTAGAAAGCTGTTGCTCTAGCACTGCTTCTACCTGCTCAAATTTTTACACCAAACACTTCACTAATTGATAGCATTAACTGACTGTTAAGGGACTGGGAGCAAAATGCTCATTCACCATCTCTGGGTCAGGAAAGACACAGGATAGGGAACCAGTAAAAGATTTCTTAGCTCAACTACATGAAATCTTGACCTTATTTGCTTGCCTCAGTTCTGACTGCATTGATACTTAGCTCTGTACAGTATTAGACTGTGAAAGGTGGAAAAGAACACATCTTGAATAAAATGCTACTTAACATGACATTCAGGCACTAAAGGAAAAAAATCCTGCCACATTCTCTTGGAGATTTCAGTTTCTACAGCTATTTCTCTTCTGACTGTCACACAAGTGAGTCAATAATGCAGTCAGTAACAATCACTGGGAACAGCCCAACAATCTTTCAAATGCTTAAACTCTTCTTGGTTTGGGGTTTTTTTTTTCAGGTAATAAGGAAATTAAACGGTGATGAGGATAATGAAATAAGAATTTTTTCGTGCTTCATGTCCTTGATACACCTAAATATACCAGTAGTTTTTGTTCCTAAGGGCTGCTGCTTAACATCAGAGGAATGCTGCAATGTCCAATAACCTTTAAAGAGAAAGCAAACATATTTGAGGAGCACTGGGAGTATGGCTTTATACCCTGCAGACAGACACTGAAAGGGTTACACAAATACACCTGCTAGGGAAAACACATGAGAACAGAGACAAGCCACATTTTTCACCTTCCTACTATCATCCCTTATATTTATATGTAATAATTTACATACAGCCTTTCTTCTGCTGAATACAAACTGTTCATGGACTCTGACACCTTGATTATGGCAACACCTGCTAGCTCATCTTCCACATACAGAAGAGTTTGTCAGTACTGCTAATATAAACTCTCCTTATTCAGTAGCTGGCAAGTGGGCTGTAACAATTTGCAGCTGGCAGTTATTTGTCAAAGAAGTACTCAGTCTGGGAGGGATTCTCCTTTTTATTAGTAGTACTTTATTAAATTTGGTTTAATTCTCTCTGATTGGTTTCAAGTTCTAGGAATGAGAAATGAACATTTACAGACAATTAGGTCCCAAGCCAGCAGAAAAATTGCCTTGACGGCTGTTGGCCCAAAGAAGCTCCACAGCTGCTGGGAGTATTCCTTGTGCTACAAACAGGAGAGGAAGGACCTGCCTCTCCTTCTCCAACAGCTGCTAACTTCAATGTTAAGTATTCCCGTGTTACTGCCTTCCTAGAAGCACAGTGGCACAGCTCCAGCATCAGGACTGAGCTAGGGAATGACACAGCAGCCTCCCTTTTCCTCTGTTATTATAGGAATGTTTTCCTATGACTAAACATCTTCAAAAGAAGAAGTTTAAGAAAGTGGCAACAATGCAAATAATCCTTCTACCATATCACAGACTGGTGAAATGAGGAGGAAAGGAAGAGTTATCCTTAATTCCAAATCATAAGAAAATAAAAAAAGACATAGATTCCTTTAGAAAGGAGAACACGGAGTTGGCTGAAATCTACCACCCATTAACTCAGCTTGAGGGCTGTTCCAGCTCCTATAAGTTGAGGAATGCAATTCCAGTAACTGAGAGAGCCAAGTAGGTGGACAGGGCATCACTGGTTCTCCTCGTGCTGTTTTCCTTGCTTTGGAATAGCAGTGCTGTTTCACTCAGTATGACTTCTGGCTTCTCTGATGATATTTCCTTCAGAGCTTCATTAAATTAGGTTCTTAGTATCTGGTGAAATAACTCCATTTTCATGAGATGAGCTGGGAGAGGGAAGGAAAAATTTTGTACAGTTGACAAAACACAAAGCTATAAAGGTTTGTAATGAGAGAACTATGTACATGCAGGGATGGCTTTCAGAAACTTCCTCTAAGGGAACAGTGATCTTATTCTAAGGATGTACTTACAGTCACTATATGTAAAGAGAATGAGAACGCAGTCTGAGAAAGAAGCAAAACCTTGCAGCCTTAAGATGCTTCTCAGTTTATTACCCTTGAGAGACACTTCTAACCATAAAATACAGTACAGCACAAGGACCACACATGTTACAGGAGCCTAGTGATAACATGATGAATCATTGTCATTGGCCTCTTTGCTACACTAATGTAAATTACATCAATCTATGTAGAAACTTCAAATCATTACAAAAACCCGACATGACTAAACCTCATCACTAATTCTTTCCCTTAGGTAATATACAGTTTTGGTACATTACAACCAAAACTAACAGAAAGACATCTTTTTAAAAAAAATATTAACAGTTCAATGTAAAATAATCAACCCTACGGCACACTGTTTCACTGATGATATTTGCAACAGCACAGACATTGCAAAAGGATTACAGTGAGATGCTCAAGGGCCTGGATTTCGTACCTCAAGCCAAACTGTTATCCAAATATTCACAGTTTTCAGCAGCATCAGATGGTTTCCTGTTTTCAGACTCAGAGAGCTCCTCAAAGCTGTTATTTGTGTCTGCAGTTGTTACACTGAGCCCTCCATGCCTTCCAGGGTCTTCAGCATGCACCACATCCAGGGAGCTGCTATTCTGATCCCTTCTTTCATTTGGAATTTCACAGTTGCTCTCTGAGGTTTCATCATTGTCTTTCAGGGCCTCAGTTTCGCCTGTTTGTTCATTTTCAGAGGTTGAGGGATCTGTGGGGTCGGATAGGTCAGGGCTGGAAAGTGGGAACTCTCCCTCTGAGGAACCATTAAGCTCTGCTCCAACTACCATGTTCTGCTCCCCTGCAGAAGTGCCTGATCTTTTCCCTTCCAGTTCTGCAACTGTCAGTTTAATTATCTGACTTCCCAGCTTGTTTATTTCTTCTTCCTCAGAAGGTAGCTGGGGCAATGAAGGATAAAAATGTTTATTTTTGTTTCTGTTATTTAAGTTTGTTCCCTCTGGAGCCAGAGAATCACAAGCAACAGCACAAGTTTCATCAAATTCTCCTTTCTGTTCTGCTGAAAGAGAAATGGAACAGTGAAATGCTCAAGTCAGTTGCAGGTATTTTTTATATATCTGATCTGAAGAGTGTCACCACCAGTGCCAAACCACAGAGATATTTACTTCATTAAGGAATTTTTAAGAGTTCTTCCTTATCCCCTCCCAGGCCCATTTCTTAGACAAAAAGCAATCAACACTAAGTTTCTTGCTGGATCTGGCCTTATCTTTCCCCAACACCAACAACTCTAAAGAGTCAGTCAATACCATACTGCAGAACAGCAGGGTCAGGCAAACTTTTTCAAAGGAATATCAACTCCAAGGAAGGCACTTAGCTGTGGAAATTTTTGGCACAGCTTACAATTAATCCCTACATCACTACCACTTTCGGGGGTTAACACAAGCTCCGTTTATTTGAAGCTTTTCACAGGCTTTCATCCAATAATGAAGTTTTGTTATTGGCCCTGCAATGTTTCTCCTAACATAAAAGAATATTTTTATTAGGGTAACAGCAGTAAACAAAGCAGCAGTGGAAGAATTTTAAATATACCGTTATACCAAAAGGCAAACACTGAACAAAATGTCAGAATAGAGAAAACAGCAATGTGTAAACAAACAGCTTTGTGAAAGAGGGAGCATTGTCCTCATACCATTAGACAACAGAGGGCCTTATTGAAAATAAGCTTGCAAAGCGAAGTAAGAAAAATTAGGAAATGCCAGAAGTGTGGCTTCATTGACAGCTTAAAATGACTCTTGTCATGCAGATGCATTACATTTTAGTATGTAAGCAATTACTCTATTTCTCTCACAGGAATCTTGCCCCACGCAGGGCACAGGACAGCTCGGCTGCAGGGAGAACCCGCCTACTGTCTCTATCAGACCTGCCTCATTTATAATTTGGGAGCTACTGAGGAGTGAGACAAGGGTTGCCATGAAGGGAACAGACACTCTTAATCCCATTAAGGAAGCTAGGGATGCAATGCTGAAGACCTGGAACTTAAGTCTGTGGAAAAGGCAGGGATAAATTAACTTTCAAAAGGTGATCACCCACTGGATCTAATCCTCATTATCTAAGCAGTCAGCTGGAAACTTAGGAGCTTGATGTGCAGGACTGCTCTGCTCATGTCGTATATCAAACTACTCAAATAAGAGCCAAAATGTATGTACCTTAAACTGGTACTTGAAATAAGCAGGACCGTTTCTTTGTGTGCCTCAGTTTCCTTCCTCTTACAGTAGGATAACACCAACCTATCACCCTGCTGCAATTTTCTGACAACAAATTGTTTCAAAGCACTAAATCACCACAGAAAAGTTCACAGAAAAACAGTACTGTTTTCTTCAGAAATGCTCGAAATAGCACCCAGGGACCACGATTCAACAATGGAGCAGAAAAAAACCATGAATAGCTGTTCATTAGCAGCTGTGATACTCAAATAAAATTTGCCCCATGACACCGCGCATCGGAAAAAGTGAGATTTGGTGACAAATACAGTCTTTAACTCATACGACTGCACTATGTCATTATGGAATTTCCCACAGGAAGTACACAGTTATCCACCATCTAGATTAACTGAAACAATGATAACAAGTACAGACTAAAGGAGGCTTTGATGAGACCAGGGTAAGTGGATGGATTGGATAAAAAAAGCCTACAAAAGCCCTCTGATTACCTGCAGATCTAGCTAGGGCAACACTTAATGCATTATAGGAAGGTCTGATAAAGATAGTATGTTTGTTTAAAGGCTAAAAACATTTCTTGGACCAAACAGGCACCAAATATCAGTGGTACTGTTCAAAAGATCATATCTGACCAATGTGACTTCAGGCCTAATACTTAGAGATACAAAAGAATTTAATTGCTATTCTGATTATCAACTGTTTTCACTCAACTGATCATTCAATAATAGGGAAATAAAAGTGGTTTAGTTTTTATTTCAGTACTACTTTAAACCAAGAGCGTACATGCTTGGTAAATGAAGGCAGATAAACCCATTAATATGTTCTTCACAGCTGCCAAGCTGCCCCAGATTTTGGAGGTACACGGTGTAGATGAAAAATTGCAATATGCAGCAAGCTCTTAAAGCTCAACAGCAGTCATTCTCTATTCAGAGTGGTACAAAGGCACCAGTGCATCACTCCCATATAGATGCTGAACGCACAAGAGCTGTGTGACTCCAAGCACAAGGACATGCCCTACAGCTGAAAACACACCGCTTCCCTTCCAGGCTTTGAAGGGAAGATAGCAGCCCCAAACATCCTTCAGAAAAAGGATCTGGACTAGCAGAACAGGTTACTGTTGCTCCACCTACTGCTAGAAGCTATGGCTTTCCCCACATAGCTGGTAGTATATATGTGTTCATCTATGTCACAGAAACGTTGGTCCAGAGAAGTAAGTTTTGTCTGAGTTCTCACTGCAGGCTCTTAGTTACACTGGGACACAGACAAAGGAAAAACCAAGCTGTTTGGGCAGGCAGAACAGTAATTTATTAACCTACTCCAGTTTAATGACAGAATTTCTGTGATAGGCCTTGGCTCTTGTTATGCTCATGGGACAGAGAGGAGGAAAGAAGGTGATGACCTACTGGCAGCTGATTCTTCCTGTGACTGCCACAGCTCTAATTCTTGCCTGCCTTTTCCTCTCCAAGGCTGCTTTCTTCTGTTCTTCTCTTCCCCTCCCTATCTCTCAGCTCCTGCTCCATATCCCTTTGTTTATCCAGTCCCTACACTCACTCTTCCCATTTCTCATCCACTTTTCTATCTTTTTATCACATTTTGCTTTCACTGCCCATTCCTCACTCCTGTACTCTGACCTCGGCTCAGAGAGATGCAGGTTCCCCCTCACTCAGACTTTCTGTCAATCCCCATCTACTCTAGTCCTTCCATCACTTGAGAGTCCTGATCTCAGTCTTTCCTCTCTTCCAGGTTTTGTTCCCTCTAAGTTTGTAAGAAGGAACAGTTTTACCAGCACTGGTGGCACAAAGTAAGCTCAATTGAATCGTTGGTTTGTTTTCCATTGTTTTTAGCAGAATGGGGTGAAAACTGCAGCCTTTTTTCTCAGGGTGGAAACCTTTTCCCCATATTTCAAATTCCTTTCAATTACAGATACACTAAATTCTTGCATGTTTTAAAAAACCCCGAAAACCCAAACAAACAACAGACAAAAAAAGCCCACGAAGAGCATGTGGTCATCAGTATTTAACACAGAAAAAAAGTCTTATGGCTGTCATTAAAAAAAAGTCAGCTGAAGTAGAAAACACAGCATGGAAAGCTTCAGCACAGAGCTAAGGTTTGGCAGTGTTACAAAGCAACAGCAACAGGGTCTGATGAGATGTGACAGGCAGATTAGACTGCCTGTCTGATCAGCCTGTAATCAGAACTGTTATACCAGTCTCACCTAGGACAAATACCTAGAGGAAAGAGCATAGTGCCACAAAGTAAATACTTCCAGTAACTGCAGATTTAATTAAAAACAATTAAGTAGGCAAAAAATAAATATTTATGAGTTATTATTACTCACCAGAGAGTATAGTTGAAAATTGAAACTATAGTTTCAATTCATATTTTTAGCAAAAATATCAGCTGATCAAGATCATAAAAAAAGATCATTCTGGATGTCAAGTTTTATCAGATGATAACATGGATTATAAAGTCAAAATTAAGCCACAACCTATTTAGTTTCAGGACTAACAAATAAATTGTTTATGATGCTTCATGGTTAGCTGAGAAAGATCTGGGCATACCAAAATGTTATGCCCATTAAAGAGCTTATCCAAATGCTAACAAGCAAGCATAATAATCCATCTCCTACCCATTATGAAAAACTAAAGGAAAAAAAAAATCAAGGTTATCAGCAAAACACTATCTTCTGCTACTGTCAAGTAAAGTTAAGCTTGACTTTGGAGGGATGTTAAGGCTTGCTATTGGAGAAGGATTTTCAACAAAACACACGCGAGACCATAAAAAAAGCAGTCAATTTCTCCAGGAAAATGAGTCGGGTATTTCAGTTTACTGGGCACAATCAGGAAGCCATTCATCTAGATATCACTTATAATGCAGGAAAGTGCTAAGCCAGTTCCACAGATTGCTTCCTACCGTGCATTTTAACTGAGGGCAGAAGTGCAGGAATCAGTTAACTGTAACACGGATGGCATGAATAACTTCTCACAGTATCAAGTTACCTGGCTGGAAAATTCTTTGAGGTGTAGGGGGCCTGATCCCTAGTCCCATGCAATCTATTCAACAGTGATTTTTCAGTTGTGTCTTTGCTATTTGTACTGGGACCACCTATCTGTTTTACTTGTGGATGATTTATTCAATCTCTGTGACCACTGAAAATTTGCCTTCTGCTATCGCAGCACAAAAATTTACTACATTTTATTTGGAAAGAAATGAGTGCTCAGTTCTCATCATGTTCCTTACATTCCAGGTGCTCACCTCCTACTTCAGTTTTCTGTGGCTTATCAGTAAAAGCCAACGGTGACCTGGAGCGCTGCAGCACGGGCAGGGTTGGGTCACTGAATGTTATCGTATCCTTTCCACCTGGAACAATCTCAGTGTTAGAACCAATAATCCACCAATTACATCCATTGTGCACTAATGATATCCAAACATATTCTACAGTTTTTCAGCAATGTTACGGAAAAGTACAGAACAGGAGAAGCATCTCAAATGATCCTTTTAGAGCACGGAAAACCCCCTCTGTACTTGATCTGGAATATGCAAGCCAAATGCAGAGGAGGTGTATGTTTTAACTTGCAGTACTGAGTAAAAGGCCAGATTTTGAAAGACCAGGTGCACTATGCAGCAAACGCTACTAGCAATTAGCATTCAATTACAAACATTAATAATCAGATCATACTAAAAGTTTTACAAAGAATAATGGATCATTTGCATGCTATTACCAGCAGGTGTTCAGCACTGACTCTATTACTCTGCATCACGTGATACAAGAAGATTCATAATTATGTAGTTTTACACTTCAGACTTACATATTATTCTACAAATAAACACTAAATATAATACTAAATACTAAAAGCTTAGCATAACTAGGAACTGAGGGAGCAAACAAGTACACATTGCTGGGGAACAGGAGGGATTTTAACCTGAAAATTACAAAAATATTTCTGAGCATTTTTGTTTTAAACCAAATGTAAAAAGGCAATTTTCCAGCTCTTTTGCAGACAAAATAATGCAAGAAACTCTTCATCTGAGGACTCTGCTGTAGATGCCTAGTCTTTACATATTTTAGCAATACAAAGAGCAACACCTGCACACCCTTTAGGAAGCCCTACACTATTCAGCATGGTCGTGATTTTAGTGACTGATACTACCTTAAACCTAAAGAGGAAACAGCAGGAAATGTGCAAGATCAGCTAAGTGTGGTGTTTGCATGGCCTCCAAGAAGTAATGGCTGGGGAGGCAGCAAGCTACTGCCCTATTTATCTCCATGAGAACGGACATTTATGTAACAACCACTTCTCCCCTCTAAATCTGTCACCTTAATGCAACATCCTAAATCTAATCACCCATCCAAGACAAAGACTTCAAAAGAGCACCAGGTCAGGAGATACCCAGAAAAAATCCAGCTCTGAGAAAGTTCTGGTACCTACTAGGGAATAGTAGTGAATAAGTGAAGCTCTTCCCATGGAGTCTAACTGGACTACCCCAGTCCCTAACTACTTTTGAAGACACTGGCTGCAAATACCTTGATCCTGAAGGTATTAATGGTGTTGTTATACCCTTATCCCTATGTTGGGCAATACACTGCAGCAATATGAATGCAATTAATGCTTTTGAAACACGGATCTCGTCAAGCTTTGATCCCCGAAGTATGCACCAGAATTCTGCCTTTGCCACAGTCAGTAATAAAAAACAGTATTAACTGCAGCAAAGAGGAGAACCCCACGAGTGTAATGCAAAATTATTTAAAAACAAAGAAAAAGGCAAGCTAAACCCAATGGCTATTTCAAAATGCAAAAGCCCCTACATGAATGTACAAAATAAATATTTATGAGGAATTTTGTACTGGAAGAAATAAATAAATCACACAGGGAAGAACTAGTGGTATGAAAACACCCAACAGATAGTCACACTAGTCAAAAGCAGCCACATATCCAAAAAGATACAGAAGATCCAAGAGAGGAAGCAAAAAATGATGAATAAAAAAATTGAGGGGAGGTTTTAATAGGAAAGTAGAAAGCAGAGTATTTTTTTTATTTTAATAAAAAAAGTAAAGCCTGAGCTGAAGTTCCTGAAGATTGCAAGACAAGCTTCAAAAAAGATATTTCTTGACTTCCAGCCAGCATTTACACAGTAAACACATTTACTTTCATATTTTTCTCTGAAAACTAACCTGGTTACAGAAAATAAAGCTAAGCTTAGTATCCACACATCTTAACAATAGATGTGGCTCAAAGAGTCTGATGCATTTTTATTTATTAACAGCAACTCACATCCCTTCATGAAGGAGGGACATGGGGGTACTGCTACACCACATTCTGAGAATCATGATCTGAAGCTGGATTACACACAAGGAATTTCAACTATCTGCTCTGTAAACTCAATTTCATAACCTTCATGTTCCTCCAATGAATTTTTCAAGAACTTTAGTGAAAAGTATACAGATTTCAAACTACATAGAAGTTTTCAGTAGTAGTAAATTTTTCATTTCTGGAAGAAATATTGGGTATCCTCTTATAGCCTCTGCTGCACCCCAGGCCACAGCAGCTGCTGAGCCCATTAACTCTCCCTTGCCCCTGCTCTGTGCCGATTACTGCAGAGCAAGAGGCAGTGCCAAAACTCTCTTATCATCCCACACAGGAAAAGCATGAGTCATGGATGGTTCTTTACTTAGAATTTTTTCCGGTGGAAATCTGGAATTTTCTGGAAATGATATATTTTTAAAAATTACACTATTACGTATCTGAATGTCTAGTGACACCAAACTGTGAGAGGAATAAGGTGGTGTTTACTATATACTATTACTGAATACATTTAACATATTACGTGTGCATATCTGAACCACAATGTACCCAAAACAAAGCAAAGAATTAAACATTTCTGTGAACATCACATTCTCAAGGCAAGTAGGATCATAAAAAGATAATCAAAGCCAAATCTATGCCCAAGCTTGCTTTCTTTTCAGCAATGAAAATAAACCTCACAAGAGATTCATTTAATTAAAGCCCATTTTCCAAGGAGGGGAATCTAAAGTCTGTGGTAGGCAGAACTTCTACAGAAAATGAAATATGCTACTGGTTTCACCTTTTCAAAAATTAAATATACACTCCCCCTTGATTTAGCTTCCCCATAGTTCATTCACACATTTCTCAAAAAGCAGATGACAAATACGTCACCTAACAAAAAATCAGAAGTGTTCAAAATCTTTCTTCAATAGGATCGAGTATATTAACACCATTTGGAAGATATTATTATCATGGTGACAGTGGATGATATAAATGTTATATGAACAATGATATGAACAATGATGTCTAAGTAGGAACATTAACTTCAGATTAAAACCCTGAAATTTATAATGTGCATTTCTTTCAGTGCTAGAATGAACACCAGCTTTTATCTGCATTTTTTTTCAATGACGAAAACTTCCACTCACAACCAAACAATATTTTTTTGCTCTGGATTTAAGACTAACTAGAAGAGATACTCCCTGTGTTCTGCTCCTCACCCAAACCAGCACTCAGCCACAGAATCCACTGTGGTATTCCCACACTATTTGTTACACACTGCTGTTTTATGGAGCGGACGCTTTACATGCTCTGAAAAGTAAACTGGTAACCCACCAGGTGTTGCAATGCTCTTTCTGACCATCTCAGGGTTAGAGAGCACTTGGAAACCAAAGTGCACTTCTAATTTAAAAGGCAAGCAACAAATCAACAAACCTTGGGGCTCAACAGAACTCGCAATCCAATGTAAAATTCCTTTAGAACTTTTAAGATCATCCTCTCTTACTATTTTCCTTAATGTAAATGAATTGTTGTGTAGAGGAGCCTCTATTTCTCCTGTGGTCATCTAACTCATGTGACTGAACATTTTAATCTGCTGGATAGAAAAATGTTTAGATAACATTTCCATTCCCATTTATTTACATGCAGTGACAATATTTAATGTACTGCTAAAATCAGTTACTAAAAAAGCAGAACCTACTCCCAAATCCCACTGAGACATTGTAGCTCAGGCCTTCAGGCAGCAAAAGAAAGGAAGGAAAGAGACAGTTGTTATTGTATAAACATTGATTTGTTTTCTTACCTACATAGATCAACAGTGGTGAAAGAAGTTTCCACTTCCACTTTTAAAAATATATTTTGCAAAGATTAGAAATGCTGCATTTATTTGTGTAAAAATTTCATGGAACACAATTTTTGAAAAACAAAACAAACAAATCCCTACAGTACCTTGAACCAGTGAGTTTATAATACACATCTGTTCTAATGTACAAAGCTGCTTTAGCAGAGTCAGACAAATATTTCACTGGAATCTTCTGGAGAATATGGGAGGGACAAATGCACTAAAGCACACTATGCATGTTAGGCAACTAACTGAGGAGTAATCCATAGAAACAGATCTGGGACCTGTAGTTCTTGAAAGAGTCAAGAAGAGAGCCAGTTGTAGAGAGGTAATTGAAAATGCCCACAATGGGCAAGCTGAAGTGGAAACACACCACATCAGCCCAAACAGATGAACAGCATGGGTTTGTCACAGGGGCTCTTCAGCTCTCTTAAATGTTTTCTTCTAGATGTAAAGGTTAGGTGGAAAAAACACAGACCCAAAAAACTAGAAGCCTAAACCACACTCCCTCCCCCAGCAGCACTGATAGGAAGCTGTAAACAACAAAGCCTAATGATGCAAACACCAACCATGGAGTAGCATAATTTACAGTGGTTAAAGAAGACACAATTAGGTGTAATGGGAAGAAAAGAAGCAAAAAAGTAAATGTAAATTAAATATTGCACATTTTCCTAACAATGAGGTCTATTAGGAAGCAGATTAATCTCCCATTACTTGAGTAATTCAAAACCAAATAGAATACTTAAGACACTACAGGGAATAAACCTGTTCTGGAGAGATGGACTAGAAAATTTAGGACTATTTACATTTCCAGTTTCTAAGAGTTTATGATTCTACAGAAAAACATCTAAAAAACAGTGAAAAAAATCCATGGAAGTTACAAGAAGTACATAATTAATAAATCAAATTTGTTGAAAATCATAATGGCCAATAACCTGTGTAATGTTTTATACGATGTTTAAATAGTTTCCTTTTGTTTTGTCTGCAGTCTGTAGAAATAATTTGATTATTCCCAACATTTAAAACCTTTTCTCCAGTATTTTTCGGGTTTTTTTCAATGCATATTGTACTTAAGAGTAAAAAAGACTAGTGATTTTTGGCTTCAACTTAATAAATATTAGACATTTCTAATTTTGCAAATGTGCCAGAAAGAACATTTGCAAAATAACTGTCATTAAAAATATTATAGTCAAACTTTTCTTAAATGCAAATATACCCTTGAAAACTAAATAATGCAAGCTATTCTCTTGAATTTTTACTAACCTGGAAGACTCCACAAGCCAGCAATTTCCAAAGTTCTTAATTTCTTTTCTAGTTCTGCCACTCGATTACCTAGAATTCTTCAGAAAAAGAATAGCTGTTATACTAAAGTAACCAAAGTGCAATTGCTTACACGACTACAGCTGAATTTTTAATTTGCTACTTAACTAGTGCAGTAAATCTGTATATAGTCATCTCTTTTCACTAACAGCAATGAACAACCTCCCCCAGAGTTAAAAATTAAATATATTTGTCTAATCTATCCCATGTTTAAAAAAAAAAAAAAAAAGGCCTAGAATGTACTGGATATTCAACCTTTCCCGTTCAGTAAAGACAAAGAACAGAAACTCACTGTATTTCTATTTCCTTGCCTGCAAATATCACTTTATTTTCTCTATATCTAAACCCAGAAGGTAAAAGCTACACAGACGAAATATGGAAAACTGAAGACAACATCTAGATTGATTCTGAAGTTCCAAGACACAATTTTGGCCTAGTCCTTTATTCAGAGAGATTTCTCTATCACTAAGATTGCTTAAAATGGCAAGGAGTATTTTTTCCACTACACCTTTTTTTTAAAGTGTTGAACTGTTTTCTATTTTACTAAAAAGCTTCAAGCTCTTTGGTGCCTTTATCACCCTCTCTTAGTTTTCACTGCATTCCTTGGGTCATCCCTTCCTTTATATCTGATTTCTTACACAAACACTATTTGCAGTTAGCTCTCCTGCAGGATTTAACTTTTAGTCTTAATTCTCTCCCCAGATCAAATGAGAGATTTCTATCTCACAAAGAAAGCTCTTTTCTCCAATGAATTTTTGAAAGTGTTCCACAGGCACAGCAAGTCTCCTAGAGTCAGAAGTCTTTAAATAAATCCCAAACAATAGTCAACAGACTGAGAAACCTAGATGAGGCAGCGATTCTAAACATGACAGCAGAGATTATGGACAGCAGGTTTTACTCATCAAATTACAGCAACAGGATAAGGCAGTTAAATTTGAACTGAATGCTGAGAAGCAGCATATCACAAGACAGCAAGGCAATGGAATCTTCCCATGCACATCAGAGCTGTGTAATACTGCACTGGAGCTCTTCAGTGAGGGCTTTATGTGCAGACATTTGAGCGTACTGGGACTGTCATTACTGACAAGATGGCAGATTCTGGGAAGGACATGAAGAATAGCAAACCCAGCAAATATCAAAGGGGCTAGAAAAATTGATTAACAAGGACTAAGTATGTTTGAAATCTCTACTGTGAGGGCTATGCAATGACACAATAAAAGCCTATAAGTATTTTAAAGACTACAAAAATATCAAGATGAGAGACAGAATGTAAAACAGAAAGAGAAAGCTTATAATAAACATCAAAGAAAGCACTGAGAGGTACAGGGGTATGTTGGCTAAAAAGCAAACAGTTCATCACATTCAAAAGCAGAGAAGACATTTGGAAGCAACTGTGTTTATTTCCCCATTGAAACTCAGTAATCCAGTATGTTACAAAGGTTATGATGGATCTATTACTGTCTTCTCCAATTAAAAGCAAAAGTATTCAAGTCTAGATTTCACTTTCAGAATGCTTTCCATCTGGTACGAAAGACTCAGCCTTAATAACTCTATTTTCACATCCCAGAGTATGGCCTGACATCCAGCAACAGCACTCTGCAGCACAACACAAAGGCTGACAGGGAAGAGCACAGAGCAGCTTTCAGGGAGCTCCACCTTGCACACAGGGAGCCCATTCCCACCTTCCTGCCTAAGGCCTCACCAAGGGTCAGCTGAAGGACATGGAGTTCCCCAGGCTTAGAGGGGCAGGGAACAGAGAGATCATGCAAGACTTCTTCCACAGCATGTTACCTCATGTCAGCAGGGAGCTGACAAAACAACATTGATTTGGCTAATGATTGTCACCACAAATGAGTCAGAAGTTCAGCACTTCTGCCAGGAAAAGAAAAAAATCCTTATTATTTTAGTAAGTATTTTACCAGTAGTTCCAGGGTAGAAAAAAGGGGAAGGATGCTACTCTCCCTGACAGATAGCCAGTCCACAGAAGGAAACTCAACTCTCTGTATCAAGTTATTACTACTGCTCCTATTATTTAGGCAACAAGAGCAAAGTCACTTTTCTCTTGCTTCTCTTATATTTGGTAATTCATTTATCAGCTGTACCACACTATTTCTAAAGGTTTTGGAGAAAATATATCCTGATAATACCTACTGAATCCTCAGACGAGGTGCTGAGCTATTTTTTAGCCTTTGCTGCAGGTTCTCACATAGAAGAATCATTCTGCATCTCGGAACAATGGTTGGCAAAAGCAGAGGACAATACTTAACCCTGCTCCTTTCATTCAGGAAGAGAGAAAAATACATTCAGTGATGAGTATGATTCTAGTTTGCTTCAAAAAAAATGTTATCTCAAGACAGGTATGGGAGAAATAAATCCTAAATAAAGCTGTAAGTTCTTACAGAAACATTTTTTTAAAGATAAATGTGTAAGCAATTCTGAGCGCAGTGTGGTTTTTCGCATTTCTTCCTTTCCCCTCTGACCTCCAGATAATTTGCCACTTCCATATCTGCTGTGGGAAGAGTGAGCTGGGTAAGCCTACCTGGGCAGGAAGTTTTAAAGGGGCTGCATGAGCTGGTAGCATCAAATTCCCTAATCTGTTTTTTTATCTCTAGACCCAGTGGACCAGATCCTTCAACTAAAACAGAAGGATCATGCCATGGATCCAGGTTCTGATGGCTATTTCCACTGTCCTCTGGTCATGTGTTTAATACAATAAAAGGTGTTAGTCTAAGCCTCCCTCCAGGATAAAGTTTTACAGAAATCTATTGTTCATGTAACAGCAGCAATGCTCCCACCTGACTTTAGGAGCTCCTTTCTGGCTCTCCCACGGTTTCCAACATACATGGCCATATTCTGAAGGGAGCTGTGGTGACTTACAGCACCTGAGCTCCACTCACCTCAGAAGACATACACTTTCATACAGATGCAATCACCTAAATGCCTGTAAATAGGGTCTGCCACAATCATATCTAGCTCTACACATCACATGGAAATGTACTCAAGTTACAGATTGACACAATCCTTTTTGTAATTTTGATCATGACCGAGCTTGCCCAAGTTAGAAACGTTAAAATTAGTGCAACATGTCTGACCAGCAGAGCAGCTTCTACACTGATCTGGCTTGCACAGCCGCTGACAATTTCAGGAACAAATTGCACTAAAACCAATATCTAATAAATGGTTTACTGCTGGCAGAATAAAAAGGATTTTTATCCACTTGCTAGTTAGGGCTTTAAGACTCTTTGGTTTTGCACTTATGTAACTATTTAATCTTGCAACACGCTACTGTGTGTTCTATATGCACTACTGCATATAGAATTAATTTACAACTGCCTTTTCAAATTAAGCTAATGGACTTGTGAGGTAGAACACTGGACCTTCCTTATACATAGCATTAGCAGCTACTAAGCACCTGGAAAAAACAATCCATCTCTTCCCAAAAAACTACTTTTTTTTTTTCTGAAAACTGAAGCTAAAAAGATAGAGGATGAATTTAGTCTACTTGTTCCTAGGCACATACTCCCACAGGTCCTTTTATCATGCCACATCTTTAGAAAAGCAGCAATAATAATAGTTCCCAAGAACAAGTGGCAATGGATGTTTTTAACAACAGTGTAACAGCAGAAAGTCAACTTCAACAGCGCATCCAAATTCTAATCTACATTAAAAAACCCACAGTCTTGTTATAACTTCAGTTAATCAGAAATAAAATCCATCATTCTGCCTGTGTAAACTTATATAGTCAACAACCAATCTGCAAGCAACAAGAGAGGTTTAGAGTAAGTTAACTGTATGGAGGAAAGTAAGTTCATATGGTCTGAAAAGTCTCACTTACTGATGATAAAATCATCACTAGGTCAAAAAACTCCCAAATATCAAAAGCAGAACTTCCCTGAATGAAACATTTATCCCAAAATCTCATGTTCTTTACCCAATAACTCTCAGTTTCTTCAAACAACAATCTTCAAGTCTGTGTCCTCCAAACATGCTCTTTGTGAAGGGAAAGATTTCTACCTTGTGATTTATGCAAAACTTTTTGTCATTACCATTCTCTCTAGCCCCACTTCCTTCTCAAGTTTCTACTTTGAATGGAGAAATGTCTTTAACAAAAGAATCCATCCTCTACTAGTACCAGTTTATGAACCTGTCCATTTAACTTGTACATTGACCATACTCTCATCTCTAACCTTCTCCAACAGATTGGCAGTTCCTTCTCCATTTTCAGAAGTCAAGAAGCCTTTATTTTTAACTTTTTACATGGCAAATAAGTGCCCCAAACAATAGCTAATGCATCTCAAATAAAGGATGTCTTTCCTTGATTTGTCCTTTCTGCATTTCCCTTTTAAACCTTATTTCTTGTATGTCTTAGGTGATTCTACTTGTAGTGGTTCCCATTCCTCCTAGTCCTTAAAAGCTTCTTTAATCCAACTAAAGCCAAAGGTGACAAAAAGAATGAGCATACAACATAGGAGTGGTTTTGAGGCTCTTCACTCAACTTGACCAGGATTTATCTTTCTTTTTTTTTTTTTTTTTCCCCTAAAGCATCCTTAACTGTCTACAACACTACAGTTCTGAGCGCACTTGTGACCTCAGACAAACGTGGAGTGTCACTTCCCTCTGAGACCTGATCTCCTGTTGGGCACAGAATACCAGTTTGTGCATATATCCAACCTCTGCCCCCGAGGTTATATGTGACCCATTGGGCACACAGACAAAAGAACTGCATCTCCTCATGAAGGTTTATCTCAAGAAAGCTCATACTCAATAGTTGAAAGTGGAGACTAGCATCAGAAAGCAAAGCCATCACCACAATGATATTTGAGAGCTGCAAGAGACTGCACATGATCAAAGAGAAATACAAGATTATGAAAGAACTTTGCAAAAAAAAAGGAGCATGCAAAACAGAACACCAGGAAGTGATACAGTATCAGGATGTAAAAGGCAAAGATTGGTTATACCTGGAATTAACAAAAGTTTTCTCTGGATGTTTTTCTTCTGATGTTACATTAGCAGTAAGAAGGGAGTAAGCAGGGATTAGCTGTTCTTTAGTATTGCTCTGTGCAGGAACTTTTCTTGCATCACAGGACAGACAGACACAAATTGACTGAGCTGCCATCAAATAGATCTGGGCTACATTTTCACCGCTTTAGAATCCCTTTAGCTGATTAGGCATTTGCTGTCTCAAGGGTATTAAGAGTAGCTATAAACTGCTCCTCTACCTCTGTTGCCACATCACCAAGAATTATGCAAAGGAGTCTGCCTAGTATCTAAGTTATCAATTTTCAAAATGAATCATCTATTCTAGTACAATAGAGTTTACTTCAGTACTACTCCTTTCTTTCATGAAAGATGTCTGTCTGTTGCTGGCATCTGGTCCTGATGTGGTTTTGAGAAGCCTGAATAACCCCTGATTACCAGTAGTGACTCAGGGTTTAAAAAAAAAAAAACACAAAAGAAAGGGGGGGAAACTGAGCACAAAATCAAGGAACACTTCCTAGCTCTGATTTTCATATACTATATAAGGACAATAATATCAGAATGTCAGAAAATGTGTCAAAAATTATTATATTCTGCCATGATAGGAACCGTACAAGCCACAAAGAATTCTGCTGATGAACAGAAGAGCTATGAGTAAACAAACTCTCCTTGAAAGTGTAGTTCAGATTTAAAAAAAAAAATATATATATACACAGTAGCAATCCAACTATATTTATCTCCTTCAACTTTTGGTTCAATAACTGTAGGAGCAACAGCTATCACTTGTAGGACACACAGGCTGCTAGCCTGAGACAAATATTAACCTTTTCAGACCCTTTTCTAGGTGCAACACTTACTATCTCCACCAGCGTTCATTAAAAAATTCCTACATTACAACTAATTACCACAAATCTCCTCCAGTTCAAGGATGTTCTTCCTCCCTGCAGCTTTTCTTTAGCCATCCCTACAGGCTCCCTGCTAGAAGTCTCCCCCAGGTTCATCTTAAACCTGAGCAGCAAACCAATCCTTGTCTAGCAGAGGCAGACATGTCTCTGTCAACCTCAGTCTTTAATTTGAAAATGTAGTGTTTCTCTAATCACATACCCGTCTTAAAAACTGAAGAATCCACCAATTAAACACGACAATAAATTTTCTGTGAAAATGCATCTTCTTTCCCTCTTCCCTGAAACTCCCCCCAACCTACGATTTTTCCATAGCTTGGTAAGTTCTGTTTTACTTAGAAGTCATTCCACCTACTTGTTGGTTTGTCTTTGGTGTTGTATGACCATGTTTTTTTCATGGATGGTTTCCAGCAATGCAGTGGCCAGTGATTTGAGATCTGAAATGGACTGTGGTGTGGCTGGTAGGCTACATCCATGATCCTCCGACAACAACTCTTGGACTACAATGTTAAAAACACAAATGAGTTTTGGCTTCTCTATGCACAGAGATGCAACACAAACATTGACTAGTATTAAAGAACTATTCTCATTATCTAAATGAATACATATATTTTTCCTTCCACTAACAAACAAAGTCAAAAAGGCCAGAAATATAATTTCTAGCTGGCATAAAGATAGTGGCTTTGCAAGCTGATTGTTATTCCACAGCAAAAGCCAGAATAAGTATAGGCAGACACATCTTACATTAACTCAATTCTACTTTTGGAAAATTATTTGTGTTCAGAAGGAAACAAAATCATTCTTTTACAGCCCTACAGATTGGTCCAAAATGGTAATTTCTTTCCCACTTACATTACAACTGAAGCCCACAAGGAAGCTTTTATATTACTTTTTAGAATTATTATATCCTTCAGGTTATTTAAGAGTGATGTGAAAACACAGCCACCCATGAACTCTGCCTCTGTAGCTTAGAGTCTGTACCTCTCAGCCACATCAGGAAGTTCACAAGTATCGTTAAATTCTGTAATTAGAACCTGGCTCTGTCTCTCTCTCTCTATATATATATACATGTATGTATGCAAGTACATGGAGAAGAGCATAAAAGAGAAGTCAAAACCAGAAAAATGAGTTTAAACCTGAGTTAAATGTCATAAACCTGAGTTTATGACACTTACCACTGACCTTGTGTGTGTGAATGAATATACCTACACCTAAAAAGAAGGCTATAATTTACACAGTTTGGCTCAGAGAATTTTCTCTTTCTCCTTTTTCCTTCATCCTGGTATTTTCTTTGAAACAGGGAAAAGAGATTACTCCATTTTGCTACCCATGAAGACACATGGGACACAAAGATTTCTTGTAAAACATATGTATGTAATGAACGCAAAAGCTTCCAAAAACAGTAGGAGAAAAACCCAACTTAAGGCCCCTTCTCTACCAGCCAGTCTATTTTTCATTGAAATGTGAATTGTGACTGCCATTGTTACTAGAGCAAAGAGATGAATGAAGTGATTTGTCAGGGTCAAAGTTGCAGAGGGGGTTAAGAGAGTATATTTGGTAAAACTGATGGGGGAGAGAATGAAGGGCAAAAGAATTAACAAAAGAAGAAGCAGTAATCAAGAGGCAAATTTTATATTGTCAAGTCAACTAAGAGAAGGACAAGAATTAGCACATAATAATAAACAGGGAAAGAGAAAAGAGCTTTTGGTTTGATTGGTGAGGAAAGAGTTACTGAAATTAGGAAGTAAGATGAAAAGAATTCAATGAGATATGCAACACCACGCTGCATTTATGCAATACCTTGCTTTGCAGAAAGGACTCCAGTCAAAGCACTGCTACTGGATCTACTATGAGTCTTTGAATTTTTTCGTCTCTCTAGTGCATTCTAGGGAAACAATAAATATCTTATTTAGAAAAACAGTAGCCAACAAATCCTGTCATTAGGAGGAAAGAATCTGGAATTTTGGATTTTGGTCTCAAAATGCTGCAGGGCCTAGAGCTTACACCCATAGAAGCTACAGGCATATGACTCTCCCAGAGTATTATTCTTCAGCCAAAACAGTCTTTGCAATGTTACAAAGACTCATTCTGTCTCATTGCAATCACTTCACTGTAATCTCTCCCACCCGCTCCCCACAATGCATTTTTAGACTTGCATATTTTTTAATAACCTGCTGAGTGCCAGTGAAGATACTGCAGTATCCTGTAGAGAATATTGGTTAGAAAGAAACTCAGACTTTCCCCCACCTTTCCTTGGATAGACTTCAAAGGGAAAGCTCAAACTCCTCTATCAGAGTTTCTAGAAGCCCTTTTAGTAGCAAATACTGACTGTCAGGAATTAGAAGCAGAATGATCTGCTACAGAAGTCCAACTCTTTCAAATACAGTCCAGTGAAACCCACCAGACCACCAAGGTGCTCAGTTCTCACCAATAAACTAACTCACACTCCAAGAGACCCAAGTTATAAGCACAAACAGAGGCTGAAATGAAGTTGGTACTTTGAGGAGCTTTGCTCATGCACAAAAAGCAATCAGTGTTGTGACTGCTTTACAGAGACCTAAATGAAGAAGTCCTATTAACAATCCTAAGGTTATCCTTCTCTCCTCTGACAAGCAGCCCTCCCCTCCCACTCCCCAAAATCAGAAGAAAATAAGAGGGTTTAGCTTCAGGGAAGAGCAAAACTCAGTCCTGAAGGTTTCATGTAAAACAGAATATACCTTAACCCAGGAATGGAAGAACAATGAAGGCTTAGTGATCATTAAGATACATGAAGAAATAGTACAGCCATTAGGGGGACAGGGAGACAAGACCTTCTTGTGACAGCAGCACAGCTGCAGTCATTCACCCCACACTGCATGATCTGCTATTATTCACCTACCAATTGGCTGGAAGGCTGATTACCTGCCCCTGGAAAGAGGAGGGTTCCCCCATAGAACTTTAAAAAAGGTATTTAATTAATTTTTCAAAATGCTGTTAATAGGTATCCCTTTGTACTACCATCAGCTAAGAAGCCTATGAGGAAGACTGAGCATGTAATACATACCCATAATAATATTGTCAGAATGTCACTGGTGAATTTTGCTTCCAAGACACAAATTCGTTCTTTAAATACATATAACATAAAAATGAACAATAACTTCCATGAACAACGAAGCACAGTTTAGATGATAGACAGAGAATCTTACCTTATATTTAGTAATACTAGACTTAAGAAGGTTGACTTCCTCTTGAAGTTGTTTTAATCTCTCTTGAAGATACCTGAAAAAGAAATGTAATCCTTTACTTCATGTTACCTTCAAGTACTGCCTCAAGCAGTCTTCTTTACTACTGGGCATGTCCTCTCTTTGAACTACTGAGAGTTCTTTTCCCTCTGCAGTTCTGTGAGGGACACAATAACAAAATCTTACTGCTCTTGACCCCATAAAACTTTAAGTAGGGAAACAAATTGCATCAGAACAGGAGGCTGCCCTCCTGTTACATTTGTCAAGCATGCTGCACAACTACTTTATATTGGTCCTCAGGTTTCTGGGGAGGAAAGCTAAAAGAATATATTTATGTCTAGAGGAAATAGTCAGGAAGCATTTATGTGTGTCCTCTGTACTTGAAGGCCTGTGAGATGGACACGTGAAGATTTGTATATATGTCAACAAAAAAGACACAGCTATGCAGAACTTTTGCACTGCAATATCCATCACTTACTTGGCACTTCTCATTGGCAATCACAAAGTAGAAAATTTAACAGTATAGTTGAAAAATGGTACACAGTTAAATGAAACAGTACAGTTCTTCCTAATACAGTTTATGCACTTGGATTAGAAAGTTATTTCCACATAGGAAAATATCTTTTCTATGTATAAAGGGTTTATAAAATATCCTCCTTCACGTAGTGCAATTGCAGGTGTGTTAGGGTTTGTGACAATTTAATTATTCTAGAGAAAAAAATTCACGCCACTTTCAGGAGAGCGAGGGGCTTAAATTGATACAGAACTCTGTAGGCCACACAAAACTGAAAAAACCCTGCAGCTGCTGGGAAAAAGTAATGCCTTTGGTATCTTACTTGAAGCATATCTTTGTAAATGAAAAGTGTCTTACGAGTTCTGTTTCACTTTAAGGTAATTGTTGACATTAACGGAGGTACCTGCTATGGCTCTGTCAGTGACTCCTCTCTGTCATTCTTAGTGGAGACCACAAAACATATTCTTTTCCCAAGGAAGTGACAAGAATACGTGGGTGATTTCACCAGCAACTTCTATTGGCAAATCACTCCATACTGACCACCTCTCCCTGTGGTGAAAATCACGTCTGAAGGTATTACCTCAGAGTACTCAAAGTCCCTGTTTTCAATCCAAGATCAACCAATTACAGCTCACTAGGAGTTTCTCAAGACACAAATTTTTAATATTCTTGCTTTTGGTGCCATACAGTGATGGGAATAAAAATTATTAAATATTAAAAACAAAACTTCTCTTCCTTTTCCATGTTTAGCTCTATTTGGGAACATCACTGACATCTCTGTAGCCAAATACAATATTGGTAATTTTCTGCAGCCTAACTTACTAAATATTTGCTGCTCAGTTACAGTACAAACAAAAACAATCACCACAAGCTCTTAACTTGTATTCTTGGATAAATTTTCTTTAAAGTTTTGTTGTGACTGACTTCCTGATGCTCCTATTACAGCAACACACTATTTTTTCTAGGGAAATGGTAAGGTTTGCAATGTGCTCACCTATTCTCCATACATAAAGCATCTACGTCGATGATACGGTTTTCATGCCCTCCTAAGACATGATTCAGCTCCTGGTTTAGTCTGTCAGACTTATCTTGGTAAAAAGAACGCTCCTCTTTCACATCATGTAACTCATCCAGTGCAGCCTGAAGATCATATCTCAGAGTCTCAATCTGAGAAGAAAGGAGAGCTGCATCACTGTTTTAAAGTTTAAACAAAAGATTACATATATAGCACCTGGCCTGAAAACAGCAATAAGCACATGTTTGAACAGCATTGATTTTGGACAGTCAGAAGTCTTTTCAAAGCTCATAACCCCAGGGACTTTCACTCTATTTTGGTAATATTTCATTTATTTGAAGTTAAGTGACTTTACCAGTTTGATTTGTTTTATAAAATTTCCATAAAACAATTAAAATATAACAGCAAAAGAAACATCAATCCCTACTATAATTCTGCTACAAACACATTTAGCTCATCTTAGCATATAATTTCTAGGACTCCAGCAATTAAGTCAACTGAATAAGAACCTGTCAAATTTGGAAAATGAAAAAAAGGTCTGTAAGTGGGAATTTATACTAATATGGGACTTGAGCAATGAAGTTTCACAGAATAGGAAGAAGAACAGAAAAAGTACAAAATAAGCCAGCATGGAGGCAACAGGGTGAGCTTTGCTATCAAGCAGAAGGGTGAAGAAGGCCAGTATGAAAGATACTCAAGGACAAAGAGCTTCAAACTTCCAAGGAGATGAAACTGTGAGCATGAGAAAAGTCTGCAATGAATTCGGAAGTCTCCATCCACATCTCAGAAAACATGGATAAGCCAGGAAGGACAATAGGCCACCATATGAAAAGAGGCCAGGTGATGAACAGAAAGAGAATGAGCTTGGGAACAGAGTTAGCAGAGAGGATCACAAGGGAAGAAGACCAAGAGCCTTTCTGGTAAAGCAAAATGGTGCTGCAGATGAGTGATGACTGAAAAATCAGAAATACGCACCTTTCCTGGATCACAGAAAGGCTCATTCAAGGTGGAACTGATATTGGTAGGAATGAGTGTGGGAAAAACAGAGAACACAACCCCCCCAAATTGCCCAGAAACTTATCTATCCGTATTAGGGAAAGAGTCTGATGAATTGAATGCTGCATGGTACATAGTATTAACACAGACTTGCGGTAAGGAAAAGAGGTCTGATGTGAGAATTTTTCAAAAGAGGGGAAGAAATAGCTCAGAGGCAGGAAGGAGCAGAGACTAACAGCACTTCTACAGAAAATTTGATTCAGAGACTATCTTTAGGAGATACGTCAGCCACTGCATAGTGTATTGAATACTTGTAACAGCTTTCACTAAAGGGTCCCTTTCATTGACATTCATTGACAATATTCAATTGTCACAAGCTGTTGCTGGACATTATTAAAAAAAAAGGAGAATCAATCAGTAATCTAGAGAAGGCATTTCTGAGATACTTACTCATTTCTGAGGTACTTACTCTAACCATGTATGCATGTTTAAATTAGTGCTCAAAAAGGACTATTTAAGTAAAAATCCCCACACCTTCCCCACTATTTGCAACGTTAGTCAGCTACCAGCCCTTCAAACACAACAGAAGCCATTTACTTGCTACTGCACTAGCTCTGGAAAACATGACACTATATGCCCATTTAATTATTACCTGTTCTCGAGCTTTCTCCAACTGTTGAACAAGGTCTTCCCGTTCATGTGCTGCGAAGTGACGAGCCCCAACTTCATCATCTCCAAGTCTTTGTTTTGCTATAGTCATTCGAAGGAGCTGCCATGACAAAACCAGAATTTGGTAAGCAAGAGAACCCAGGCTGCAGCAGCAGAGTACATCTGTATTAGAAAGAGTAAAGGTGTCCTAGATTTCAGCTTTTCCAGGCCAAAGAGTTGATATTACTTAAACCAGAGGGATTCTTCAGAGCTGAGGGCTCAATCCTATTCTCAATGAAAAATTCCAGTTGAATGGTCAAAGCATCAACAGGAATTGAATCAGACCCTGCAACAACAGTCACTAGAGCATACAAATGATGAGAGACTAAGTAAACACAGACATATGGTCAATGTTTTTTAGGAGTGACAAGAACTAATTCCAGTCAGACTAAAACCAGAAAATTACCAGAAAGCCCTTTTCATATGTAAATATTAAAATTGTCTGCAACAGATAATTCTTCCTAGTTAATAAAAGAGCATGAAGTGCCTTGCCCAGCTTCATTTTACTTAAAAACCCCTGTATGATCATTGCAAAATCTGTATTAACAGTTGCTAAGATGTTTGCCTATGCGTTAGTTTTTTAACCTACTCACAAAAGTTAATTCATGTCAAAAACAAAAAAATGGGCCAAACATGAAAAGGACTCAGCCAAAATGATCAAACAGCTAATGAACTCAGGAGCTTTGTGACTGCTGAAAACAGCCTAATTTGAATTAATACACATTTATGTTCAATATCCAAAGCAAAAAGCAATGACCTTTCAAAAACCATGAAGTCTGAAATGCCAATCTATACAGCATTCAGCATTTACAGTTGTTTATACTGAGCACAACTAAGCAAAAGTGTTGCCTCCCCAAGGCCTCATTTGTAGGAGCTCCACAGAGACTAGAGAAACCCACCACAATAACCAGCCTGACTTTCCCTGTATCTTTGACTGCACCAAGGAATTAATGTACATCATTATATTGCAGAGATAGGAAAAAAAAAATCAATCTTCTGAAGTAGAAGATTGTACATTAAAATCTGTCTTTGGTATTTATGGGATGCCAGTCACCATAGCTGCAATGTGCCAATTAAAATCCTGCTGATGCAAGACAGACTACTGAAATCATCCTCCTCACTTCTTTCAGCTCCAGTTCAGCACAAGTCACTGAAGCCAGTACAACATGTTCTGATAAGCAGTTCACCTGTTCAGGGGAAGCTGTGGCCACAAAAGTAACTTGTTTTGGCAAACTACATTTCCCTATCCCCACAGGGAAAATACAAACCAAACCACTGCACAGTTAGTAAGGCTGAACGGATCCTAGGAGATATAACTCCTATTAATTTCTTTATCAAAACAAATAAGTCAAAAGGGCAACTAGTAAATCCTGGAATGGCTTCATAGCTACTGGACTGGGTTTTTTAAATGCTAAAAGGCTAATGAACAAAAGGTGTGGTACCATGATTTAATTCAGCTAGAATAATTTAATTTCTAGACTCTCTCACTAGTGAGAAAGGCCACAAGATAAAAAATGTAATAACATTTTGAGGTCTCAATCTTGTCCAGAAAAACTGGAAATAGGAAGAGGAATAACACTTTACTAATGCCTCCAATGCCTGCAGCAGAACAAAACTTCTGTGTAATGCTCAACACCAGGCTGGGAATTGGATCAGAGCTGTCACTCGTGCACTATGACCAACTCTTCTCCAGTATAGGAGTGAGTGAGGCATGAGATGCAATTATAACTGCAAGCAGTTATAACTTGCAAGGTCAAACAGTCTGCCAATAAAAGAAGAACCCTTTATTTACTACTAATTTTGAGGGGAAAAAAAAAAGAAAGAAAAAAAGCATGAAGTCTTATGAAAAGAATGCTTTCCAAATTCAGCCAGTAAAAGCTGCATTATTAACATACATAAAATAAAGTAAAATACCAAACCATAAAACAACAGAGTGCTTCTTCCAGACAGTTGGCCAATCAGAGAGTTGACAGGGCAGAACAGGCCAAGTCGTTTAATTCTGCATTGCGAATGTCTCATGAGGCAGCACCACCTGCTATAAAATTTTTCCCTGAAAATGCTGTGACCCAAAGAGACACTGTTATGCCAGAGGTTTAAGGGTTTATTACATATTACTGCACTGTTATAAACTTTATACACTTGCCCTCTGGCTGCTGCATTTTTATTTCTGTCATTCAGAAATCACTGAGGAAGGGAATGCTCAACTTCATTTTGCAGCTAGAGAATAGGTGAGCACTACCCCTCAGGATTCTGTGAACAGCATTTACAGCTGAGTGGATTTAAATTAATGGCACCTTACCAGGGAGAGCTCCTGTTTGTCAAGAAGCCATAGACTGTTAACCAAAACAATCCAGTGCTGCAAGCCATTAGTTTCTTTATTTTAGTATCACAGCTTTGTCTTAATAATTTTCAGCTAAACAAGCTTCACAGGGATAGCTGCTGTGCAGCCCAGGAGTCCTCAGACAATGTCTGCACTAAAGTTAGACACTCCTGATTATCAACAAAACATGCAGAAGGAAAAGGGAAACAAACACAACCACTAAATTCTTTGTGGAAGGCAAAACCCATCATGTTTAGCCACAGTCACTGACAGCAATTGTCTTCACCACATTGACTACAAAATCTTAAAAAGTGGACCAAAACTATGCAAATGTGCTACCTTAAGTCCCAGGTCTGCCAAAACACACACGCCACATTTAACATTTCGCACTGTTGCTGCATGAATGATTGTCTGCCTGGCAATAAAGAACTGGCAGTAACACAGCCACTGTTTCTTGTGCACCTTCCTCTTGCTCAGCACCGCTCTCAGCAGCTTACAAAAGCTATTCTTTGCATAGGTAGGAATTTAAGGGAAGGCAACTGAGTCATCTAGTCTTGCAGAAGATTCCAGTTTCTCCTGAGTTTTCCATTTTTTCCCTTTTACAAGAGAGAATTAGATTTCCTAACTATCTCCTTCTAATGTTTTAGCAATTGTTTTCAAGCATTGCTGCCAAAACATTAGGAAGGAAAAAGATTTACAAGTAATTATTATAAACATAGAAGAGTTTTCATGTGTCAGAGCTTGTGAGATTGTGATCAATCATAAAAATAAATAGTCTTAGATATCTGTTGCTGGAGCACTGCAGTCTGACTATTGCTGTATTTTTCAAACTGCAGCAACAAATCCTTCCAGAGACTGTCTGAAGAAATTCTATTATTTGTGCCAACAAAATTCTAGTTAAATTAGAGGAAAAAATTAGTCCAGTTAAACCAAATGCAAGCAATTCATTATTGCCTAACTGATGACGTACTTAACATGATTTCAACAAGTAAAATGTCTCCGGTTTAAGGTCTCCTTGCTAATCCAAGTGACTGCACCCTACTTGTAGCAAACATTAAAGCGGTGAAAAACAAGTCAAGCCATGAAAACATTTCCTTATCAATAGAGCTAATGTGTGACATTTAAAGAGGTTTTTTTTTTTTCTTTTTCAGTCCTGCAAAGCTCTTGCCACTCAGTGACAAAGCCTGCATGAGTCACCCCTGCTCAGACACAGGCAGAATTGTTCATCCATAAGCAGCTTCACTTGCTGCAAAAGCAGCTGTTTGTTCATCTCTTGCCAGAAGTAAGGCTGACGTAGACCAGCTGGGCAGGATGCCCTCCCTCACTCTGGAAAAAGCAGTGAGAAGGATGCAGGAGAAAAATGTAAGAACAAGCAAATTATTATAGTTCTTTGTTTTTGTATATACCATACATTATCTGGACTCCAGTGCCTGAAGTAGCCCAGCTGCCAGTACAGGAGAACTGATGAGCAGAACAGAATGTCTTGGGGAACAAGCCTAGAATTTTATCACTAAAGCTTGTAGGGAGAGAAATCTGACACAGGAGGAGAGTGTTAAATCCCTCAGAGAGATGGCAATGCTTTTTTAGGCACTTTGAAAAACAGCAACCTGACTCTAAAATAAGCTCTATTTCTCATTTACTAGGAAAGTGAATAATGTGTTCCAAAAATGAAAATCCTAGTCTAAATTAACCCGTATCTGATGCAGCTCTTTCCTCTGACGCTTTATTTAGTGATGCACTATTTTGCACCTTTTGGAGATGGGCACACTGGGCAGAATAACTCTTTTTGTACTTTTCCATTTGTTTTGAGGATCATGAATTTAAATTCATGCTGAGAATACAGATGACCAGCTAATACCAAGTTAACCCACAAAGGTGAACATAAACAGCACCAGTTCAAGCACAAAGAGTAGGCTCTGTGCTACCAAAATCATATCGTCTCATAATAAATTAGAATAGGTTACTGCTTTTGTGTTCTGCTTGTACCTACCCTGCTATCTATTCAGAACTGGCTTGGGAAAGGCTATATGACATACCTTTGGTACTGTGGAATTGCACAGCACTGACTTCTACACTGTAATACAGTTCAAACAGTAACATGAAACTAAACGCTGGGAAACCTGGTCTTTGAAGACTTGAGCAAGTTACGCTGAATGCCACGCACACTACAAATTCAGGTCTCACTTGACCCTTTCCCAGCTCCCTGAACACTTCAGGGGAGTTCTCTGTGAAAAACAATTAATAAAACTGCATAATCATAACATACTTATTTTTAAAAGAAAATAAACTGAAATGGAAAGACCCCCCCATCTGACTGATTAAAAGTCACACCATTTTTATTTGCATTTTAAAATCCCATGATTTTAAAACTGTACTTGAGGAGGGAAGTTATAATTAATTATTTGTTTCAATTTTTTACTTTGTTAACCACCTCAACTCTCCAATTCAACCTCTCACTAGCCTGATCTCTGAATGTACTTTTGCATTAAGCTCCAGCTGTGAATGTTACACACATTTGGCTTGAGTTTAAATATTTCAATTAATGGAGACAACAGGAGTTTGATTAATACCAAATGGCAGATTTTGAGCAATGTTCCATATAACTTGCTAAATTTAGCAATGAAATAAATTGGTTATGTAAGGGTAGTGGGATGAGGGCTTAATACAAAGCTCACTATATGTTTGTGATCAACTGCTCCATATTTTTTAAGGGAAAAATTATGGCTGCTCTGGTTTTATCATCTACTAAAATTTTGCATTTTCAGTGCAAAAAATTAAAAATTATCACATGATGAAGAAGACATGCTTATCTGTAAGAGGAAATATCACTAATAAAATAAATTAAAAAGAAAAAAGGAAAAAGAAAGTCTGAGAGCATTAAAGCAAGGCCAGGTACAAAATACAGAGCAAAAGCAGCATACAAAAACACATAATAAGCTGCACTTACTGGTATCCCGTACAAGCTTCTTTTGTTCTACTGTTCTAAGAACTTATTGTAATTAAAATATTCTAGAAGTTCTGTAGCTCATCATTTTATTTGTTTTCCTAAGAAGTAAATGCAAAATTCCAGCCCAGTTTGCACATTCCATGCCATTTAATGGTAAAGACAATTTGTAATACCTTATTGTCCCCTTGTACTTCTCCCAGTCTCTGCTGAAGCTCTCTAATCTCTTCTCCAAGGTGTTTATTTCGATCTTGAGCCTCACTCAGTAGTTGAGCAAGATTTGCCTAGAAAACGAGGAAATATCAGTCATAAGTCAGGGCCTATGGAGAGAAGTGTAAGTGGTGATCGAAAATAAACCCTAGAATTACTTCTTAACTGCCAACAATCTTTACTTTTATTGTTGTTGGTACTCAGACTTCATGCTTCATTAGAGATAACAACAAAAGTCACCTGGGTTCCATTATCTTTAATATAAAATACAAACAGTATGTGGGGATACAGACTCCCAGAACAGCACACAAACCCCAAACAAGACAAAGTGAAAGCACCTATCCTAGTTCTAGTATCTTGGCTGGTGGGAAGAACTGAATGCAGAGTTATTTAGACAATATGTATACAAAGCTGCCAAAATAATAGTTTTAACTTGCACAGAATTAGACAAAAGGCACAGCTGAGAAATAATTATGATACAATTAAATTCCATAAGTGTTTAGAGCAGATTCCTAGCCAGTAAATAGGATGTCAGCCACGTCAGCCCCTGTACCATGGATATCTAGTAGCACAAAACTTCAAATGTGACCTGATTTGTGTTGTTAGCTAGCACAGATTCTTGAAAAATTTAAGTGAAAGCTAGAACTTAAAACAAACACCACCATCAACATCCCCCAAATAATCAGGTCAAAAGTTATCATTCACATTAACCTACTAAGTTAGCAGGGCAAGCAGCCTGGTCTATAATTTAACAATTAAATTCCATCAGCTTGATCAGTACCAAAAAATAAATGCAGTCTCTTCCTTTCCTATTTATAATAATTGAAAATGAGCAAATACTACAGATAAATTTATTGCATTTTTATCCTAACAATGTTTCACAAATACACAAGCATTGACACAACACAGGAGAAGCCTACTGATGGATGAGATGCCTTCTAAGAGAGTTATAATCATAGTGGCTAAGGTGCAGCCTTTCAAGGCATTGCCTATGGACAGCTCTGTGTGTCATCCATTGCCATAAATCTCAAGAGTATCAAAAGAAATTAAAAAATAATTTTTAGACCTTCTAAGCATGACTTGGTAAAGCCTCATGAGTCAGTATGTCTGAGCTACCCTTCCATGTACCCCTGGATTTGAGGCCACTGCATCAACTGGCCATTCCTAGTTCTTTGATGGTATTTTAGATTCAGTTTTAGATTCCCTGCTTCCCAGTTGCTGTGCTTCTCTTTCAACTCCCCCATTTCTCTGTTCTGATAACTCTCTCTCTTTTTCAGTCTTGCTCTTTTACCCAGTCATTCTTACTACCACTTGACAGGCTCATAGGATGTTTTTGTGAGCTTTATCTTTACAACTCATACACTATCAAACTAACAAGGTATCTAATAGCATTACTGCAATCTTGCCCCTTGTCTACTAACAACTGCTACTTCCACATGTCCTGCTTTATATTTAAGAGAAATATTAAGATGAGTCTATTAACATGGATATTGACATGAACATAACTGTGCATGCATCTGACCATTTGCAGGACTAGACTATTAAACTATAATCAACTGCAATTTTTGTACTACTATATGAAGAAGCCAAATCCAAATTCTGGTCCAAATTAGCAAGAGTTTCAAACTGTTAAACAGGAAAAATAACTTGAGAAACTGACGCATCCAATTTGATGAACAACAAGCCTAAGTCACTTCTGTACTTCCAATGCTTTCAGACCAAAAGTTCAGAAGAAAGCAAGACAAATTTCCCACAGTTTAAAGCATTTTTTAAACTACTGACAAACCTGAAGACTGAAAATAAAAAATTTGGGAAAAGAGTGCAATAGCAATGCCCCTCCCCCATAAATAGTCAACTACAGGGCCAAAACTGAGCTGCCTCTAATTTTATTTTCAAAACAACAACCATTCAAGCAATGCAAAAGATTTCTCAAGTATGCTTTGGTGGAATGATTTTTTTCCCTAATGTTAAACAAATATGTAATAGTAATTTACATAATGAATGAATAAAGGACCTTCAGAAGATATTAAATCAATGGTTCTTAAAGGCTCTTTAAAAGAAAGAAGACAAAGAACCCATGTTTGCAGGAAATTGTATTTAAACTGAAGTATCTATAGCTACTGTTTAGATGCAATTTTTTAGGTTTTTTTTAAGGAAGCCGACTTTCAATAAAGCCTGAGTTAGTTAAAAGGAACATGATTTGCACAAACTTCTCTGAAACACTTCTACTTATAAAGTCCCTTTTTATGATGAATTGGAACAACTCCTAACACTGCAATAGCAAATGTAATTTCAACACCTGGAAAGAACTCAATCTCACTAATCAGTGTTTACAACCACAACACCAGGATTTTAGCATCTGTAGTCAAAACCTGGCTCCCAGTAACTGCAGGAGAGGCATTACCATGCCTATACTAAATCTTGCTGCTCTGATTTATTTCCTTTAAAATCATTTCTCTGGGATTGCAATTCTATGCTGAATTTTATTTGTCAGTCATATAAATGACTTAACACAACAAAAACCTTTATACTTGAGACAGAGATTTTGGAAGAAACTTTAAATGAAGAATTTTAGACACCAAAATAAACCAGCCTTGTTTAAGCATGCCAAGAGCATTACAATGAGCTAAGTATAGACTGGCTCCTTACTGCAAGGCTTGTATTATACTTCTGTTAAACTAAAACAACCAAGCTATGTCACAGAAGTAGTCTCCAGCAATTACTCATTTCTCTGCCTTAGAGGTTCTATACAATGTATAATTTAGACTGTTCTGAGTTTTAAAGGTTTTGGCAAGACCTCATTAAAGCTCCTGGTGAGACATGGATAGAAGGAGAAAAATTTGATTTTCAAAAGTGCTCTACTGGGCTTAAAGAGAGCCAGCCAAGAGGATATGTTGAACAACACCTGGACTTGGTACCATTTCTTTGGCATATATAAGAAAACATACCATATGGTTGAAAGATGATAAAACTAACAATGGAGGACCAGCTTCGTGAACCTCCAAGCATTTATTTTTTGAGGAAAGGGGAGAAATCTATGCAAGGACAAAGGCAATTCATTTTTTCACTTGGCAACTTCTTTTCAATATTCATAGAACAAACAGAATTCGCTTAGAAAGTCAAGACAAGTTACTTCAGCAGACAATAAAGCTCATATCATTTACCTGTGCAACAGAAAACAACTCCCTGAAAATTAGCCGAATTCAGCTTCTCTAGACTCAATTTCTTCAACAGTTTATTTTGATTTAAGGTGAAGCCTTAAAAAAAACTCCTGAAACTGTCAAAGACTTTACTTCTTTCACTCACACTATGCAAAACTAAAGTAGTGATGAAGTTTCTGAGCCATGGGTAAAAACAGGGAAAGACGCGAACACCTTTCTGCTAGCTCATCTTGTCTTCCCTCTGCAACAATCTGTTGCAATGGAAACTGTTTCTCCTATCCTCTATCAATGCAACTGTTTCAATCACTAAATAACATATTGCTTCATTCCCCTCTCTGATTAACTATCCTGTATCAGATGATCTTCCAGAATTTTATCCCCATTTGGTTTCTGGAGAGTACTCTGGAGCCTCTGCAGCATGACAAGATATTTGTTTTATATCCCTCTGTCATGGGAAGGTTGTATGTATCATAGACTCATAGAAGAGTTGGAAGGATCATCAAGTCTAACTCTCTCCACCTCGCAGGACTACCTAAAACTAAGCCATGTGACTAAGGGTGTTGTCCAGATGTCCCCTGAACTCATCCAGGCTGGGTGCCACGGTCACTTCCCTGGGGAACCTCTTCAAGTGCATGACCACCCTCCCAGTGAACCATGATCTGAGCACAGTCCAAACCTCCACTGCAGTGCTAGACATGGGAAACTGTTCCCACGCTCCTTTTTCTTCTGACCAAAAGCAAGTGCAACCATAGCCAACAGTCCCACCAGAAGTTAGGAAGAAAAAAGACTGAGTGGGAAGTGCCTACCTTTATTACATAGGGAAAAAAGCACCATAAATCAGAACAGACCACAGAGTGAAAGATTCAGTGGGATGTGATCTAGACCTCATCCTTTTCCACTCAGACTTTATTAAAATTTTTTGGGATAGAAGGTAGAAGAGAACCTTACATTTTGTTATAGATGAGCATCCAAAACTACTGACAAAAACCCCATATATAAATATTTATTACCATAAGCCAGTGAATACCTGTCAGGTAGCAACACATCTTTGCTCATTACTGACCAATAACCCAAGAAGAAGGAGAAAAAAAAGTAACTTCAAATAGCCATTGCTGGCATTATGCACTACACTTGAATTTGGGTCCTTTAACATTTTGCAAATCTAGCTATACATACGCACTGTTATTTTTCTTCACACCACTTTAAGAATGATGGATAGTAACAGTCTTTAATATAGCTCTCAATTCTCTTGCACATAAATCTTATCCAACACACACACAAAAAAAAGACTTTTTGCCTTTAGGGTACTGCCTGTAAAAGTAATTTGGCATGGGGGAAGGAAGAGGGGGAATCTTCCAACATATCTTTACAGTTTAAAACTATTTTTAAATACAAACAAGCATTCCTATACTGCAGTTTACTATACTTTCTGTTTGTTTCAGCCCCATCTCCAAAAAATAAAGAACACTGAATTATAGGGCTGACAGAAAAAAGTTTGATGAAACACTAAGCACACTAGATGGGTGCGACTGATCGCAAATTTAAGTGCAGTTTCTCCTCCAATGCATTCATATGATTGCAATGGCTGAATTAATACAGAAAAGCCTGCTTTGCTTACCAACTACTACTGTTCACTCCAAGACAGAGGATCTGATGACATGCCCTAGCACTAGCTTCCTTGCAATAAAATCCCACAATTATTGTATTTTTCTCTTTAAGTTGAAAAACCACGTAAAGACGACTATTAAAATTACAGGTCCTGGGCATACAAAACAAAATACACTCGATATGGGTCATATTTTCCCACCAAAAAAACAACAGCAAAAAAATTAAAGCCTTGCCAAGCAGTCACTTGATGTAAGAGAAGAAAATCTGGGTATCTCCTGCTCTGAGAACCAGGCAGGAATCCCATCACAGAAATACACCAGTCAAAACTTGGTAAGCCTTTGCAAAAGAAGAAGGACTTCCTCATACTCACATTTAAGAAACTCAGCAACTGGAATTTTTGTAGAGCCAATTAATAGAACCAAAAAACCATTTTAGCAGTACACATAAAATAAATACTTTTCCCTTCCTTTTCGACCAGTCTTCATTGTGTTAGATTAGGATAGTGCTGTACAGGGTCAAACACCACCTATACAGACCTAGAGCATTTGCTGGAGCCTGACAAACTTAATAAAAATAACAACTACACACTCCTTTATGAGGCCAGTTTTTGCATTACAACTTGTTAACACACATAAGTTGCAACCCAGGCTGTCAGTATGAACCACTAGTGTCATGAGAAACTGGCAGAAGCTCCTTCACTGTGAAGGTTCAAAAGGGTACTTCTGTCTCCTTATACTTCATATAGTCATCAAGTTTTTGTGGATGGCAGGCAAACATGATCAGAGAAATTATTAATTTGTGCTTACAAAAAGACTACTACAGTAGGATAGAAGAAAAGATTGCTTCATTGGCTTGTTTTATCAGAGATATTTTAGCTGCTTTGAGATCCTCAGGGCATCTTAAACTTTGAGATAATGCACAATAAGAATCAAAATTCCTTAAACATTCTGAGTGATTAATTAACAGGATACTTGTCGAAAGCACTCAAGTGCAGGAGTGTGAACACAAGTGTCTCTCTGGTCCATTAAGGTAAGACCCAGCAACCAGAGGAGAAGTTGTTGTACACATCAGGTCTGAACAGCACTCCAAATTTTGACAAACGACTATTCACATCTATTAGAACGAGCACTTCTTCTCTCCTAACTGTCTGGACTTTAGTGATGGACTTGGCAGTGTTAGGTTAATGGTTGGACTCAATGGTCTTAAGAGATCTTTTGCAATCCAAGTGATTCTGATTCTCTATGTAGTGTAAAACCTATCTGTTGAAGAAACAACAGTGTCACTTCACAAAGCCTAACTCCTCATGTGGCTAACAAGTTCTAGGTTTTGCATACTGCCACCTGCTCTGATCAATGGAACAGCAAATTTCAGTGTCCAGAAGACAAACTCTCTACTGGCTATCCTTTTGGAGCAGGCACATTTTGAAATCCACGAGAACGTTGCTCTATGTGTTGCAAGGGCAAACAATATGTTCGTTTTCCAACTGCTCACTATGGGAGTCAAACACATGCACCTATAAGCCAGAGTAAAGCACACAGGTCTAAGCTGGGCACATGCATAATGTTTTTCATCTTCAATCCCTCTGAAGAGAGGAGGAAATCACACTAATCATCACAGCACAACTGTGAGATAAATACAAAATGATTGCTTACCCTGTAGTGTATTTTATCTGAAAATTTTATCTCATAGGACTCTGAATGCAGCTTTTGTGCCTTAGCACAAGGCTAGCAAAACTTCCTGAATTCATTAATTAACAAGAAATGGTCACACTAGTAATTTTATATGATGATGTGATAAAAAGAAAAAGAAAAGGAAGAAAGAGAAGTGATAATTTAATCCCTGTTTTAGAAGTGAATTGTGACAGCTGAGTACAGTGACCTAGAATCAGGAAGGGAAAAGGATCAAAATGGGTCAGTTTATGGTATGTCACAACACACTCCTGTCTGGAACCTCTGGTCCTGATGTTCTGCTTGCCCCAAAATGCCATGCTCGTGGACATAGTCATTAGCAGGAGACAAACTGTCTGACCAACACCTCAGTGAGTGGGTACCACGCTGCTGGATATCAGTGCTCCCTGAAGCAGTCAGTCTTGGTTCTGAATGAATCCCCTTGGTACACCTACGATAACTATAACAGCGTTAAGGATCATGACCTTCAGGAACGATGCATCCAGGTTCTTTGGTGAGACTTTCTGCCTGGTAAGAAGATTAGTTATCAAGCTGTGCTCTGTACTAGGACTGTCATCTTTATGTTATGAGACTCTACTAGAAGCCTCCAAGATGGTTCTATGACCACGGGACCACATCTAAGGCTCAACAGCTCCTTGGGAGACACAGGATCCACTCCACTACATGAGGCAAAAGGATCTTTGCCAATAGGCCAACCAACTTCATAAACAGAGCTTTACTGTAGAAATTATGTGGAAGGGAATAAGGAAACTTGGGATAGGGTAGACAAACCAAGAGGGTGGGATGATGGGAAGAGAAGGGACATAGCAATTCACAAAGAAACTGAGCTGAAGTGTAATTCCTTTGACCATAGGCATGTAGAGAAGGGAGTTCCCACAGAAGAGACTTGTGGGAAAGCTCTCAAGCCACAGAACCAGCACACTTGGATGCCACTCATAGGACTCTAATGCATGCAGCACAGGGAATAAACAGGAGGAATTTGAAGACTGTGTGCAGTTACAAGGGTTACAATCTCATTGGGATCATGCAGTAATGGTGTGATAGCTCACAAAAGTGGAGTGCTGTGATGGAGGGATACATACTCTTTAGCAAGAAGGTGAGAAAGGGTGTTGCCTTTTATATGAATATAGAGAAGCTGGAAAAGGCAAAGGCATGAAGCCCTGCCTTTGGACAAGTCAGCTGAGAGCTTTTGGGTCAAGATTTGTGGGCAGATCAATATGCTGTTGTACTGGGTATCTGCTCTAGATCAGGAAGTAGTAGATAAGGCCTTCTTTACACTGGAAGAAGCTTTACATTCACAGGCCCTGGTCCTCAAAAGCGATTTTAGCTACTTCAATATCTGCAGGTATCTGAACACCATCCCCTCCCCCTTTTTTCTGTGAGAGTGCTCAAGCAGTGGAACAGGTTGCTCAGGGATGCTGTGGAGTCTCTATCCTTGCAGATAATCAAAACCAGACTGAAAATGCTCCAGGGCAACCTGCTCTACGTGGCACTGTTTGAGCAAGAGGATTGGACTAGTTGATCTCAAGAGCTGCCTTCCCACCTCAACCACTCTGTGGTCTTGTAATGTTTAGTTCCACTTAATATGATTCCTTACCCACTTAAAATACAAATACAAGGCCTCATCAGTGAACATATGCATTGCAGCTTTATTCTTGACTCACAGGCCCAGTGCAAACCCATTTTCTCTGACTGAGTGGTCTCACTGAGATCAAATCAAGCAAAGCATATTTAGGACTGTGGCCCAGCACAATCATTTTCATAAACATGCATTTTACTTCACCTTTGTTTATTCAAAAGGTCTCATTTCTATTAAAAGAACTTCCATTTCACATAGAAGGTCAAAGATTCACTGATCTGTTATTCCAATGGCAAAGCTTCTCCCAAACTGAAGGTATATTGAAAATTTAAGCAATGTAGATGAAAATAATAGGCAGTATATATCAAGTTAGAAATCTTAACTATGTTTTTTCTCTAAGTTGCCCCAGTGTGGCAACACTGGCCAACAGACATCTAGTCAATTGTCAGTAAAATGTCCCATATCACAGCTAATGCATATAAATATGTATCACTGCAGAACGGTAGACTGGTAGAATTTCTATTTATATAGGATGTTCTACAGAGGCTCTGTAGACAGAGCAACATTTTAACATGTCTTTCAAAATGGGGAGTGTCTGTTGTTTACCATCTCTGGTGAATTTTAACATAAAAACCACTCTTCATTATTCCTATCTTTCTGAAACCTTTCACCTCTCCATTACTTATCCAAAAATTACCCTAAACCTGACACCACAAGGCATAAAAACTACTTTCAACCACAGCATTTAATTGAGAGTGTTTGGCATGAGGGGCCAGGAAAGCACTGACAGCTCACAAGCTGTGATAACAGTAATGGTTAAACACCTACTGTAGGAAAAGGGATTTCAGTAGCACAGTTTCTCACTTTCTTTGCTGGTTGGCAGAAGGCAATACACACAGAGCAGTCTTTGGATACAATCACCACAGAATCACAGAGTTGTTTAGGTTGGAAAAGATCAGAGATGCAAATACAACTTTGAGAGAGAAAACACTGCAGAGCACTGCATGTTAAGATACCTTTAAGTAACACTTAATTTTGAGTTCAGTGCTTGCCAACAGAAAATGCCTGGTAACAGGTTGCTCTTAGAATCACAGTGAAAATTCTGTGTTGCAAAAGAGGACGAGAAGGCACAGTGTGGAAAACAAGACATTTTAAGGAGTCACAAAGCATAATTGATAATAAAGGTGAAATATAAAACCAAGAAGGAGAAGGTAGTAGCAATTCCAACCCACCTACTACATTTAAGTTCTAGATTGAAATTTCAGCAATAATTTCTAGCTGTGGCAAACAAAAACAATACATAGCAAATTGGTCAGCATATTATGTTTTCATGTCATTCCTGACCATGAAAACACGCACCTTTGTGTCACACAAAATTCATTGGAGGATCAAAGTCTCTTTTCATAAAGTGACTGCAATGACAAACTTCTCCCAGCAGGCAGCTAGGGTTCTGGGCAAAAAGGGGATGGAAGAAGCACAAAAGGGCACAGAGGACTTCACTCTTTCTTAGGTGAGAAAATGCTAAAAAATGTATGTATGGTAATAACGGAAAAAATATTCATAACTTTCTTTTATTATTCTCTGATGCATTTCTCAAAGCAAAACTACCCTCTTCTTCAGTAGGGTTGCCCTAACTACTCTAGGTTATCCACCTTGTACGCTACAGACACACTTCTCAGGAAAATGAAAACTCAGGAAGTGCACTAACAGTCTATTACTGTACAACCTAAAGCATATATTGTTCCTGGGGGAACAACAGGGGAAACCTATCAACGACCCCATCTGAAGACAAGACTTTCTTCCTTTCGCTGCTATCTAGCATGAATACATAACTTCCTCAGCAAAAAACCTCACCAAAACTCCTAGGCAGATTATTAAATCATTTTCCAGGGATTTGCCATGGTAAGGCAAATTTCCAAGACTTAATATAATCACAGCTTCTGAACTTAGACTGAATTTGGCTAGTATTTTAGAAACAAGTGTCAGTTTTATTTGTTTTGAAAGGTGAAAGATTAATTAGAACAACATCTATGGAATGGCAAATTTCCGTTCCTACTTATCTCTGTAATGATCCACATAGTGCCTTGGTTTTCTTCCTTTCAATTGTATATTCCTCAGCAGCACTCAGAATGCACAAACTTATATCTGGTCATAAACTTTTATTAGAATTCTGTTGAAATAACAGAATTGCAAATAAATTATGCTAAATAATGAGGAAGTTAAATGATTCTACACTAAGCCCCTGACTTCTTGGCAGCTATTTGTTTAAGTGCCTGAAGGAGTAATTATATTGCCTGTGGAAGTTTAGTTTAAAACAACCAAAACCCTAAGCCCTAAATTTTAAGAAAATAGCAAGAACTATATGCAAACTCCCAGGGAAAGGATGATAAGTAAAACCACTGATCCATTAAGAGAATGTAATAACCATGTTTTAAACATAGTTAGAAGACTTTCAGAACTAGCAATTACAGCAACAATTTTTGTTCTTTTAGATTGTCCTCATCTCCCTGCTCCACTATTGTGTTTTGGGTTCCATTTTTCTCTAAAAATTAAGATAATTTTAAGAATGTGACAACCAACATTCCACAACAGGGACACACAACGTGAATATCGAGGAACAAAAATGCATGTGAGCAGGCAAGAAGTTTTTCAGGGGAACCATAAAATGCAATTATCATTGTTTTAGCATTTATAACTCATAGAGTCCAAGTGGCTTGGGAGAATACTTAATGGAAAACAGCACTTACAACAATAAATTAACAATTATGGAATGCAGACAATGCATTCTCTGATTACTTTTAAATATTAAAAGTCCTGTCACAAATCCATTTTAGGACTCAATACAGAAGGATAAACAACAAGCAGAACAGTCTCTGTACACTGACCAATTTCAGTCTCGGGTGAACATGAAAGCAATAGACATATATTCTAATTAATGATAGTTCAGGTAATTCAGAGTGAAACGTGTAGAGAAAATAGAAGTCACAGCGTAAAGACTAAGCTTTTCAACAGAAAGATTACCAGATTTCCCAGATTTCTTAGTTAATATTTTTAATCTTTTGCAAAGTATTTTTGTAGCAGATAAATAACGAAAAAATAATCGAAAAATAAATCCTACCTGTTTCCTCTTTTCAGGTGGAAGCGATGGGTCTCCATCCTATAAATAAATGGACATATTCTATTGGCAACTTATTTCTCAAACCAGTAACTATATTAACTCTGTGGATGAAATTTTAAAACATGTATTTTAACTAAAATGTTATCAAAATTGTTTCTGAAATACTACTGATGAATACCAGTAATACTAACTTCAACTCGAAAAGATTTCTAAGGTTGAGGATTTGTTTACATTTCTAGAACAGCAGGTCATTACAAATTGATGTTGAATTATTTTTCATAATGGTACATTAAGTTGCTGTGGAATAATAATACTGCAGTCAGTTTTTAAATAGAATTATAACTGAAAGTAATTTCCTCAGAACACGCACTGTCTTTTTGTGTCTTATATAACAAGCACTACCTCATCAATGCAGAACAAATGAGTAATAATATGATCAGGGCTGTACAGCTGCAGGACTACTGTAAACAAGTACCTAAACATTTTTTCAGCAGTCATTATGGACTTCTTTCCATTTTTTTGAGGTTCATCTCTGTCCCCCAGTTATACAGTGCTCACAAAGAACAACCTACAATCAGCTCCCGATACTTCTTTTTCAGAGACTGGTGTCGTTCCCGCAACTGGTTGGCCATAAGCTTGTACTGGTCTCTTTCCTGTTGACAGGTGTCCAGCTCTTTGGAAAGGATTAGCAGTGCCTCCTTTTTACTTTCAAGCTTCCTTTTGCACACTAGATACTGCAGAAGAGAAAAGAAACATAAATGTAACAAGCCATTTTTACCCCATCCAGTGCTGGATGCAAGAGGCTCAAGTTCTCTCAAAAGAATGCAGACTCTGCACAAGATCAAAGTCTGCCACAAGTCATCTTAGCTTATTAACAATAATCATGGGAAAGATATCTGTTGTATTGGAAGCCTGAAATAATTTGTAAGACTACAAGTTCACCTGACCAGAGTGAGCTCAAAAAACTTTGCAATTTGAGTTTCTCCTCTTTTTCTTCATATGCAGTAGTATGAGGAACCTACCAATTTGACCAGTAGCCTTGGGAAGGCTGCTACAAAGAAGAAGGATTTGGAAACTCCCTTTTCTACTTGTGTTCACAATACCCAGCTCCCAGGCAGCAACCAGCCCTTCCCACTTCACTTCCAACTGCCCTCCTCTTCCTCACTACCAGCAGTGTCCTTTGGGCTCTGAACACTGAAATGGGACCATATTACAGGAGAAGGGGTAGCTTGAGCGTTAATCAAATTTACCTTGAATCTGAAACCATTACAGTGTGATACCCTATTGACACAGGTAAAAGAACTTAATTACTGTGTCATACTATAGGCATACGCTTGTCGAGGCAAAAGAAAAGGAAATAATGGAAGAATGCTGCAAACACCTAAATGGGGAGGGAAGGCAGAGGTGAACCTTCCCCTCCAGCCACTGCCTTTCACGTGTAAGGTTCATGGACAAAGCAGAGGAGAACTTGCAAATCTAAGGTGTTCTGCATTAGTCTGATGTGCTTTGTTGCCTTTCTCCATTGAGAGGAAGAAAGTAACATGTGTGTCATCCTCAGTGTTACCTATCAGAACTTTCAGGTAACTTCTTTCCCTTAATATCATGTTCCATCAGCAGATTCTTCTCACCCATCACTGGATACTGCTCACGCTAAAGCATTTATTTCTATTTCTGATGTTACTGATTTGACATGGCACTAAATACTTTCTGAATGTGCTCTGCAAGAGACCAAATACCACAGCAGTCATGAAAACAATTTATGGTTTCATTATATCCTCTGACAAGAATACTTTGTCATTATGGGCTCTTGCACAAAGCAAGAACATCAGCACTTCCGTACTTTCAAGTCAGTGCTGTTCTGTGGGACAGAAATCATTACCTGTATGTGCTACTTGCTTGGAATTAACTTTGTTAACCTTAATTTCAAGTCAATGAGAAAGGAAAAAGTGAATTTGGTATATTAGTACAGCCAACCTTTTCCAAAAATGGTAAATGCTTAGTTGCAAAAAATGTGGGAAGGGAATGAGAAAAGCAATTCCAAAAAGGATTTGAACTCTCAAAAAGGACACTTCCACCTTGGTTTAAGTTTATTTCTGGCAATAGTGAGGTTGAAATCCTGCCATAAGTTTTCTGGATTATGATGCCTTGGCATCAACAAAGGCAACTGTACCTATGTACTTATGTCCTTACTGATAACTTACACAAATGTCAAATCCCCTGATAAAGCACTGAAAGGTATCAGAAGCTAAACTTTAATATTGTCAGCAAGTAGTGACATGGTAAACGGCTTCAAACTTGATAAAATAATTCCTTCCCTTACAGTGAAATATTTACCTCTGACAATCTCTCTTCTTCTATTTCCAGTTTCATCCAGTGTCTTAGTAATTCTAAAACATGCCTTCACTAAATTGTTTTCAAATACTAACAACCTGATATGGTAATTGCAAGTAAATATGAGTAAAAGAAAACCTCATAATCACTTCAAGAAAACCCAACAGCCTAAAGTCCTGAACTAGGTAGCCTGTCCTGTTCCTTTAACGAGCAGGAAGAATGTAGCTGGCCTATCAGCCAACACCTATACAGTGTACACAATGGGAGTGGAACAAAGCCAAACATCTCACCTTAATACACCCACAGCACCAGCAGGTGCCTCCAAGCCTTGCCTCCAGGGCTGGTGTATGAAGGAGCGTATGAGAGTCGGAAATGAACTGGAGCATATGGATAAGACTACAAACCCCAGTACTCATCAGGCAAGAAATACAGACCTACCACCAAACAAATCTTGCTTCTGCCCTGAGTCATAGCCCTCCACAATGGACACATTCAGAGCATAAAAGAAGCCTTCACCTTTCACAGCAGCACTGGTGGGGGCAAGGGAATTCTCCATTATCTACTAGGCTGTGGATAGCGAACCATAAACAGATTGTGGGGGCAGTTGTGTTCAGGGTCTAAATGGAAAGGAATAATTACGTCTCCTTGTTCAAATTTTATTTTAACTTGATGAATTATACGCTGATGATGTGCTATACGGACAGAAGGGGCTTGGCATCTCCCATCAATATACTGTTTGCATTTTACTATAAAAATGACCATGTAGAAGACTTTTGGAAGCCAATTTTGCCTTTTGTGTATACTGACATTCCCAAATAAATGCAGTAATAATGTAATAATTTTTTTTCCATGGGCTTATGGTACAAAAAACAAAGCCAAGGCATGTCTGTGGAATTCGGTTATTTAACAGAGCTGTGTTTGCAGTTTGCCTTACCATTTTTTAAGGAAAAACAAATTTGACAAATACAGACCTCAAAGAGGTTATTCAATATATGTGTTACTAAATAAAAAAAAAAAAGTAGCAATAATGGCTGTAAACTGATCTAGTGACTATACACCAGAATTGGAAAACAACTGAGTCTCATCAACAATTTCCTTTATATGGACAATTAAGTGCAACAAAATTGGTATGCTGTCAAAAGGAACAGAGGAATGTGACAGTCTTTTTAGAGCAATGCAAGTAATAAGGCAAATTTTCTCAAATAGTCTGAAAAAAGTATTCAGTAGATGCTGCTGGCATTCCCTCATATAGCGATTTCTTCTTCTGTAACTCAAGGAAAACCTACATCTCATGTGCTGTCTATCAGTGAGACAAACTAGTGAATTCTGTTATGCACTACAGTTACTACAAAATATTCTAGTGGTCTTTTATTTCTTTTTAACTAATGTTACAAAATAATCTATGAATTTTAAAAGCAAGGTTAAACAAGAACCAGCTGCTATACTTTCAATCTCAAAGCTACAACATACAACTTTTCATATCTATCTAGTGACTTTCATCTACCAATTTGCTGTTATCTGCAATAAAGCAAATTATAATTGCTATAAGGAAGATCATAATAATTAAAGGAATATATATGACATCCTACATTACTGCCTGAACTGCTTTACAGCCTACTTTAGTGAAATCGAGTAAAAAGAGACTGACATTACAGGAGAGTGTAACTGCTCCAAGGTGACCCTCTACACTGAACACTTACTATTTGTCCATTACTATTTTTAGTGACAAATCTGGGTAGATCTCATTAATGACGTTGTAGACATGGTCTAATAATCTGATGAGGCTGGAACACTATCAAGGTTTTAGACTTTCTTTTTTTAAACCAACAAACACACTGAACACCTATCAGAATTTTTTTTTAAATTTGTACAAATTACTGCCCTATACTTGGGTATTTAATGGCAATTAATGTCAAGGAAAATATCTAATTTTCTGAGAATGAAAGTAGAGATACTACCTCCAAATTGTGCTTTGGAATCATATTCTGTGTTCTCTTGTGTCTTGCTAAATGATGAAGGGTGACCATATTTGGCATTGAAACCCATCATCCACCATGTTGAGAAACCAGGAACTCTACTCACCACCTTTTGGACAAGAGATTCAACTGCTACCAAATTGCCTGTAGTTTTATCAAATTCCTCCTCACTATACTTTTGGAGGCAATTTTGTTGTGGAAATGGAAAAGTCTCAAAATGCATTGCTATTTCATTGTTTGGGATGTTTGTTTAAAGTGTTTCAGTAATGTTGCTCCCCTTGACTTCTAATTAAACTGTTCAACTTATCTGAAAGAGTCAAGCACTCAAACCCAGAGAAATACACAATTGCTGGCCACTTGCCTGCCATCTTATGTCCTCATCTCTGATAAAACCTGAGAAAAATGCAGTGACCTTGGTTCTATCCCACCATATCAACTCCACTTTTCCTGCTGCCCAGCTCTTGCTTCACAAGCTGCCTCCCCGCTGCTCAAACACAAAGCAGGATGGTCTCATTCACTGATGATATAAGCGATACAGGCAGCTCCTCAGAACACCATGTCTTACCCTGATGACAATATTACACCACACCATCTTCACTGGTCATGTAGGAATTACTGTAATTTATTAGTTAAAATAACACTACTTTTTGATGTGGCCCAGCCCTTAAAGTTTTCTGTGCTGTGCACTGGATTACATTAATTTCTCTGTTTGTTCCACAACAACCCTGTGGGTATCTTAGTCCAACCTGAAACATGGCAACATGAAAAGCAAACACTTGTTCTGCTGCCCAAAAGCCCAGCATGCAGGTCTTCACAGCACCTCTCTCACAGCTCCTGAGAATTCTGGAGCACAATAAGTCTCAGTGCCCACTCTTTCAGTATTTCAATTTCCTTTTCCAAATGCTACAACTCAGTTTCTTTTGTGTCAAACAAGCAGTTATTGACCAGGTCTTCATCCTACAACTTTACACCACCTTTTAAATACCCTAAACAGGGATCATTCAGTGATATAAATGTTAGATAAAAACCCAGAGTCCAAGCAAAAAATTACCTGGTATCTCAACACATTTTATATATATCCATCTATCACCAATACAGGATCTCAGCTACAGAATGGGTAAAATTTATGTAGATTCTTGCTCTTGAAGCCTGTTCTTTTGCACCCAGTTTGTGAAATGACCAGTGGAAATAATGACTCTTTCTGGTCCTTCAGTGCTTGCTAAGTTGGCTTTGTCCCAGTATTCCTTCCTACGTCATCCTATTCAGAGTTAGTTTAAAGAATGTTCCAGGTACATATGGTACAAAGATTTTTCAGAGTCCCAGGTGCACACTAAGCCTGAAATGTGTGTGTGGCTGTACAGGAAGTGGAAAAATACAGAAACATGGAGGCAAAAGAACAAGCAAGAAGATAGTGGTGAGCATAATAAAAGCAGAGAAAGGATACAGATGAAAAGGCATTGAAATGGAACAAAAGCCAAAAGGAAAAGGAAGAGTAAATATAGAAAAAGACTGGAACAGACCAAAGAAAAAGGTATTCTTTTTCTCTAATGTAAAATGAAAAGACAACCTACAAAAATATATGCTGTGTGTACAAGTGTTTGTGCAAGTAGATATAAGTACCAAAACCATATCCTACAATTTTTCTTAACACCTGCAATAGCAGACTTTTCAAAATTACAGTTGCTTTGACAAGTACTTAAACCACTCCTACCTTTCAAACTTGGAGGACTGAGCTTGTGTAAACAAAAAAGAAAGTGACCACAGATCTGAACCCACCAGCTGCTGGTCTTTTACATCAAGATTTTTAACCCCATCTTATGTTTTAGTTGTCCAGCATCAGCAATGGAAGAGGGTTTGTTTAGAGCTACCGTGTTTTTTCCTGCCTATGTTATCTTGTATTTTGAAAGCATTTCAATATGTTTTTGAAATGCACAGGGGAAAAAACCCCTTAAAATTACCTAGCAGACACTAAAGCTAAGAGGCCTTGAGAAGCTCTGTACCGCTCAGAGATACGGAAAACTCGAAAAACTCATTCCAAGTTACTTTAGAAGTTTGAGCCACAGACCTACCAGGATGTTGGAGTTAATGGGTAAATTGCATGTAGTGAATCACAAACAGCCAAGGGAAGAAGAAGGCAAAAGAGGGAAGCTTATATTGTGACAGCACACACTACAGACTTCATGCAGAAAAACAGGCTGTAAACCAGCTGTGGGAACAGAGAGAAAGGGCAGAAAAATGGAATATAAATCACTAGCCTTCTAATTTTTCCAGATAAAAAGAAATTATATGTATGCTTAAGTATCTGTAGCTTAGCACAGTCATTAAACTTTGCTACAATTAGGAAGCCCTAAACTAAGTGCTCAATTTCAGGATGGAGTTTTTAGGTTGAACTATATAAAAAGTTTTTTATCTCTTACCCTTCACTGCCATGTGAAACCACCCCTACCCCCAAGTAAAACTCCATTTGAGAATTGAGACATCAGATGCAACCCTTCACAATCAGGGTACGGCTAAGAGTGCACCTTTCATTTTCTTCTGAATCATTTTGTCTGTTTGCATAAGCAGACTCCAGTTCTAGATGCAGTGTACTAGCACAGATCTGGGTCTACACAAACTCCCACTGAAATCACCAGGACAGGCAGTAGATTCAAAACCCTAAACTCAAACATCTTTTTGACTGGTCAGGGCCTTAAGCCTTATGCTTACACAATACAAGGGAGGGAAAGCCCTCCTGAAAACAGGAATTCACCTGTGTCTCCAGGACATCAGACTCAGTCAAGTTTATCTAGGCCCATGCTGTTGGCACAAAAGTTTAGTTTGCTAGCTGTAAACACAAACAACTATTTTTATAGTAATGTAAAATTAATGAAATGCAACGTGCCATGTAAAAATCATCATGCGAACCTACTTCATGAGTTTGCCTACTAAACAGACTTGACTGTGATGACACTCCTTTAAATTATACTGACCTCAAATGGTTTTGAGTTTGGTAACTTACCCTACATGAAAATGTGTACCCGTCAAACACCTGTTAATCTTTATTGGCTTTTGACAATAAAGTTTCTATTTTTGTAATTTGAAAATCGTCCACCTGTTGAAGCTCATGGCCACTGCGCTATCACATTCTTTTGTCCCATTTTTACAAACGTCACCCGTGGGTCTCAGAATCCTTCCATATGTGATGCAAGTGAAGCACGAGCAGCGGCACAGGGCACAGCTCGGTCACCCCAGCCTGGCTGCCGCACCTGGGCTGCGCTGCGCCCCGGGGCTGGCGGCAGCGCGGGCCCGAGACCTCGGTCAATGAATCCTCGGCGATTTCAAGCCGGCAGCAGCCTCAGCGCCCGACACCTGCTCTCCGCAGCCCCAGGGTGGGGAACACAGGGAGAGCGTCGCTGGCCCTCGCTCTCGGCCCTCACAGCCGGGCGGGGCGGGGACGGCAGCAGGGCAGGGCCAGCAGCAGCCGCGGCCGCACGA
>VYXB01005970.1:540884-594134 GCA_013397135.1 Pachyramphus minor | reverse complement strand
AGCCGACGGTGCGACCGGCCCTGCCCGCCAGGACGCACCGGGATCGAGCTCCGCACGGCCGAGCGCTGGCAGCGCCGGGCCCTGGTGCCCGGGCAGCGAGGCCGGTCCGCGGGGCACAGCGGCGGGGCCCGAGCGGCACCTGCCGAGGGCTGTGCGGGAGTGTCCGGGTGCGTGTCCCAGAGAAGGGCCCTCCTCTCCTGACGTGCTCCTCCTGTGTAACAGCTGGGCACTGCTGCCATCCCAGGCTCTGGACAGCCAGGCCTCCGTCAGAACTGGGCGATGAGGGAGCGGACATCAGGGAGACTTTAATGCTATAGATGTGTAACAAAAACCTTGCAAGTTATATACACGCTTGTGTTGCGTGTTTTACAAAGTAAGACACGGCAGGAGGACAAGAAGACCATTTTCTCAAAATATGATAGTGGAACACTGCCCACGTTGGGCACAGATCTTTGTTGTCACTCAGTTCACGTAAATAACGTAATGACTCAGGACTTGATCTGGCTTCTTTTCACGCCACTAGCACAGACACTCACTCCATCAGCACCGAAACCCAAGCACGGCACTCACAAGGCGCTCCTCCCTCTTCCTGATCCCTCTGCTCCAGCCGTACCCTCTGCAGACAGAGTTGCAGCAAGGTCCATCCACATAGACCAGGTCTACCTTGAGGCACATCACAGGTGATCTTTATTGACATGGTGAGTGTCCCCAGGACTTACAAGTGTAATTGCATGGAGCATTTGAGCGGTTTAACCCACAAGTACTCTTTGTTTTGAGTAACAGCACAAACAGCATAAGACAACATGTTAAAATATGCATGCCTCATTCCTTACCACAATTTACCCACTGTTAAGATTTGTTTGTGCTTTGGCATCTAGGCACAGTGTTCTTCTGTTTTCTAAAATGGCTTAGAGAGCCTCCTTTGACAACTTCACATCCCTTTGAGCAAGGGATTTTACCTTCCTTCCCGGTGCATAATTGACGGCTTATATGGGAAGAAACATAGGTCACATCTAAACTCAGCAGGAGGTCTCTTTGAATGGAAGATGATCAAGTTTAATAAATGCCTGTGGTTATCTCCATATTAAAAAAAAAAAAAGAAAAAAAAAAAGTCCAGGAGAGCAGCTGGCTTTAGTATGGATCTTTAGTTTGATAATTAGAACGTTTATACATTTTACCTGCAAATTATAAATCAAACCTAGACATTTTCTCCAATTTGTAGCCCATTTCCTCCTATATTAGCTGTTCCTCATCTCTAGGCATTCTGTAACTTTAATGCTTGTGAGAGTACTTTTGTCTTTCATATTGTTCATATATTTTTGTGGTTTATGTTGTCACGTGTGTGATATACCACAATCCTGCACGTCCTCACAGGCTTCTCAGAAAACCATTTCTGAAAACTGCATCATGTTTGCACAGGTAAATAGCTAATAATTAAAATTGAATTGACCAGTATAATTTAAACCATTGATTAAAAGAATTGTTAATGATATGAGAAAATCAATAATTTTCTTAGTGTTGTTAATAGTTAAAGCTATACAACTGCTAGTGTAGATGAACCAAACAGAATCTTTTTCCCAGTTCTGCTTCTCATTTGCAGAATTTCTCTCCTTTGTTTTTTTTTTGTCGTGTAGCAGTCTGGACTCAGACTATTTCTTGCAGAAATAGCTCTGCTTGTAAGAACAATAACCCTTCAACAGCCCTCATTTTTGAGGGATGTCAGTCATTTTAATCCCAAATCTGCTCACCCTCGTCACAAACATAAGATTTTAATTTTTATTGATAAGTATTCAAATGAGAAGTAAATAGTCATGCGAGGTTATTAAAAAAAAAAGGAACTCTCAGTGTTTCCAGCTCTTATGATTTTATCAAAGCGTTGATGAGAGCTGGTGTTTTTCAGAAAGCCCAAGCTCTTGGATGACAATAACCACTTTCTTTTGAGGTGAAAGAAAGACTCAAGGGAATAAAAAGTAAGCTGAAATGTGACTTGAGTACACTTGATATGATCAGAAAGGAAATAAAAGACCCAAATATGTATTTTTAAGTAATCACTTTTAGTGCCTGATATCAAGACTTTTGGCAGCTTCATCATCTTTCCTGATCCTCTCTGCCTCATTTACCAGTGGTTCCTGAGACGCTCCTATGTAACAGTCCCAGTCTGGACCAAGTTACTCTGTCAGCCTCTAGGCAGGAATGTATTGAGATACAGTTACTGTCATAACTCAGACAAGTTAAGAAGATGATAGAAAGGAAGTACTATCACCCTAGTTTACAGATAGGAAACTGAAGAAAGAAGTAATTGCCTTGCCTAAGAAAACTGAAGTTACAAACATAACTACGAAGGTTTCAGAAGTACCAGTCTGCTGTTTTAATTGCAAAACTAATAGGATGTCATGCTATATACTACCTGCTGCAGTAACTTCTTTTGCACTATTACCTTACCAACCTCAAAAGAGCACAGTATTGTCATTGAACATCTGAGACAAAAAAATCATCTCTCAACCTTCCTCTTCAGCTACCATCCCATTCTCTTTGTCTCTAGATCTCTTATCTTCTTTTCTTTCTTCCTCTATACATTCACTAGATAAACTTATCTACTTCTAGTGTTTTGTCTTCCTTCTCTGCAATTCTACTTTGTGATCAATCTTTTCCTTGGTATCTCGAGTTCATCTGTCTTTTCACCAGACTACCCTCCACATTTCTACATTTCATTAAGAAGGTTTCAAACTTTCTAAAAAACTTTTTTTTTTTTGCCTGGACAATTATGCATTCAGAATCAGATCCAAGCTACTGTGGCTTGTTGATACAACTACTCAGGTAGACATATGTAGGAGATTTAAGCAACAGTTTTCACTTGCAGGAGATTTAATCAATAGTTTTAAAACACATCTTTCAGTAATCAGTGTCTTTGTCATACATTAAGAAAGAAAACATCCTGAGTTTGAATGGATCACTGCAAATTTTGCTCCTTATTTTTGTCAACATCTACTGCACTATCATCATTACATCCATGTCTAACTCTGAATAAATGTAAGAGTAAAAAGCCAGTGTAAATCCTTAAGATCTGGACAGGCTGCATAATTGAAATATAATGAAAATATGTAATGCTTATCCACTGTAGGATGATTCAGTCAGACTCTCTACAGATGTTTCAGGATTCTATTTAATCAGGATCTAAATACCTCTGAATGAGGATATAACCTATCATACATAATGCATCCATTTTGCTACTTTTGGTAATTTATATTGGCATTATTCTATTGTGTGTTGTTGCTAATGTGATTATAAACACGCACTGAAACCCTCATGCACACATTTTGGAGTAAATATACTATGTTTGTTGAGGATACCATTTAGCTTTTATCTGTTCCCCTATTTGTTTTCTATTCTTTGCTTTTGCCTTTCCTCTTTCAGAGTCTGCTTTTTGTCCATTTATATTCCAGCTGTGCCTTCTCAATTTTCTCAGGTTCATTGCTGGTTTCACTATCCTGTATCAGCTCTTCTACTTCACATGCATGATCTGTCAGTAGGACAATATGATCTGCAGATCAGAAGCAGTTTAGCAGTTATTCATTTATGTTGAATCTGTTTGTGGCCAGTCAAGTCCGTGAAGGACACATCTTAGGCAATCAAGAAAGATCGTTAAAGTGATGGTGTTTCTCTTTTCCTCTTCAAACAGTTCGGACCTTCAATGTATTGCTTTCCTTTATGTATTAGATGCTGCCTGTAACATTAAAATTTGAGACAGTCTTTATTTTCTTTTTCTTTTTTTTTAACGCTATTTTATGACTGTTGGCTGATGTAACTGAATACTGGAGTTCAGAGTAGAGTGTCTAATAGAGAGAGAGAGTGGAAAACAGAGAATTTGGGGGAAGAGACAGGAACAGTCTATGATCTGCACAAACCAGCTCTGGGATGGAGCTTTGTAGTGAGGTCTAGCCAAAGGAGGGGGAAAAAACAAAGGAAAGCAACAAAGAGGGGGGAGTGCAGTGAATGGGTGGGTGGGATGCTCATGGAAATAATTGAGAGGAAAGCTGTAAATTGGTGGGGCAGATGAGAGACTGCAAGTTTGAAAACAAAATCATTTTTAAATGAGTGAACACATATAACAAAAAAGCTCTGAGTGTCAGAAGTCAGGAGCGTTCTGTTGCATAGATTTTCTAAGAGTAATATATTATACATAAATTTGTATGCAAGTGCTTTGAATAATATTGTTTTAAAGCCTGGTTTCTCCAAAATCTTGTGGTGTTGCAGCATCTAACTTTTAGGCACACTTCTGTGCAGAGAAATCTTCAGCCTCAGGCAATAGAGAAGTCTTCAATGGAAAACAGCTGATTGGGTTCTTCTAGCTTGCTTAGGGCTGAAATGCTCAAAAAATGGGTTGGATGGTAGATACAGGTGTTAGAACAGGTAATCAACCCTTAGATATTTCTAGCACACACCCATTATACAGAACTGTTCAGTTCAAACACTCTCTTCTCTGGACATACTTAGCCCGACACCAAGCATGGTCTTCAGTGAAGTCCCCCAGGGGCACCAGACTGGATGAGGCTGGGGACAGTTCAAATCCAACTTAGATAAGAGGTCTTCAAGTTCTCTAAAAGGATCTATAAAATTGATTGGTTTGATCTAGGCTATATTTGAAAAGTTCGGCCCTGTTGTCTCTGATAGTGATGGTAGATAACTGTGTACGGATTATGAATAAATTATGTTCACCAGCAGAGTCTGTGGCTCTTCCCCATAACCTAAGAATAGGACTAACTCTGTAGGAACTAAAAGACAGAAGTAAAGAAAACAAGTGCAACATCTCAGAGACTGTTTTAAGGCCTTGTCATTATGGTTATATATATAATGTAAATGAATTCTGTTTTCCTGGAGGCATCAAACTCCTCCTGTCAAGATAGTCTCTCAAGAGACTGGAAAGCCTCTCACTGCCCTCCTGCATCATTATTATTTTCCTTAAAATTTTTTTGCTATTGATGTAACTAAAAATCCAAAATAAGATCAGAGAAAATATTTTGTCAAGTTGCTTAATATCGTCAGGCACAGCTGATGGAAATGTGTACTGCATTCTCTGTTCCTCTGAGCACACTAGAAAAATATAAAAAATAATTAATTTTACTAAAAAATCCAGGTGGGGTACTCAGACTACTTTCTGCTACTATGAAATTGAAGAGTGACCTGGTACTGCCATCAGATCTGACATATGAGTGGTTTTTCAGACTTGTAAGTTCATTTTTCAACTGGTGGAGTATGTCAAATCCCTGAAAACTGTCAGACCATTGCAGAGACATTTATTGCTGTGACGATAGCAGACTGTTCAGCACAAGGACCATCACTTTACATATGTGGCGAATACTCAGCAGACCGTAAGCAAAGAATGAGATGGGGGACATAAAGTACAGCCAGCTTGATCCTGTGCTTCTAGTCAATTTAGAGGGTATAAAGAAAGAAAGCCCACTGAAAAAGAGCAAAAAAAAAGAATCTGAAAGAGAACTTTTTGAGAATATCATAGCAAAATAATTTTCCATTTGAAAATGTCTGTCTGGAAGAAAACCAAATACATCAGCTTTGGTGTGCAGTTTCTCTGGGCTCATGAGGAAATTTCTCATCAAATCTGGCATGCATGCTTTAGAATGGGCACTGGCACCATACAGAGACACTGAGCTGATGTTTCTCTGTTTTATGCTGAAATTATGCAGACTTTTGGGGCTACAACCTCAGCCTTTTCTAAGTGAAGATTGCTCACCTAGAAACTTTTCCAGCTGGTAAAAGCAGTTGGATCAAGGAGCTGAAGCTTCCCTTCTACATCATAGATAAAACCGTAGCAGAAAAGATATAACCTCCCCCTCTTCACATAAATGTCAAGTTACAAAAGTACAATAAATTTAACAGAAGAAATTAATGCATGTGTTTCTATGCTTTGGGTTTGAATCAAATGGAAAGAAACTGAACCCTGTAATTATCACAGTCCCTAGAGGGATCATCTCTATTCTTTTTCTTTACTGATTTCTTGTATTGGAGACAACACCGGCTTCTTTTCTTGTCTGGCTTCTAATTGTTCAGTGTTACGATGTTATATCTAGCACTACCAGGATGCTTAGGAGCACTTTGCAAATATATTCTTCCTTTGGACAAGGTGTAGATACTACAGAATCACAGAATTACAGAATATTCTGAGTTGGAAGGGACCCACAAGGATCATTGAGTCCAACTTTTAAGTGAGTGGCCTGCATGGGGATCGAACCCACAACTCTGGCATTATTAACATTGTAAGGTTATTCCAGAATTTTGATAGGCTTATACGTATAACTGATAAGATTATGATCTTATTAAGTTAGTATTCCAGTGAAAGTAGATTTATACCTTTAATTTATTTGTTGCTGCTTGTTTTACTTTTTAATTTCATACCTTTTTATTGTATTCTTGGTTTATTACTGTTTCTTTTTAAAATAAGGTCCTTTCACCAAGCAAGGTTTGTTTTTCCTTCATGATTATTGGTCACTAAATGAATTTAAAATATAATCTCCTGGTCTGGGTGAGAAGTCATATGTGGATGGTATGTTTATTTATTTGCTCTGGCAAACTGTGGAAGCACCAAACAGTCAGTACCAAGCAGAACTCCATAAAACTAGATCAAATAAGGGCTGAGGGCTCTGACTTGTATTCAGCAGTGGGCAGAAATCACAGGCTGAAGTGTGTACTCTCTCTGGCTCTTGCTTTGTCCTCCAGAGGCAGCTTGTAGGGACAAATAAAAGTTATGAAACAGCTTCTGAATCACAATTTTAAGCCAAGTGTACTGAAATGAATGAAAATGGATTTCAATTAATTTGCATATACTATGTGTAACATTGGTACTTTCTTTAGCCACTTTCTTTGTTTTACATCTATGTGCTTTTGCAAGTTAGATTCCTGAAACCTGCCAGCAGAGCACAAGGTGTAGTTTTGAGGGTGAGCACTAGTAATTTGGTGTGGTTACCTGTATCCGAAGATAAGGAGCCAAAACCACTCAGATCTCAGCTGAATAGGTCAGACCCTATGTGTTTTTGCCAGAACTGTTTTCTCCATGAAGGATTATCTCCATCATGGACTGAAAGGTTTTATGTCATGATTCTTGTTAAGTAGAAGCATCTTTGCTTTACAGAAATATATACATTTAAAGGCTGGAATAAATAAAATTAACTGGTGCTTTCATCGCTAGAGGTGGAGTCCGAAAGGATCACTCTCTTTAAGCAACTTTAGTGCTAGAAGATGAGTTCCATGGTGGAATTTTAAATGCTATGAGAAGCAGACTTTAATATGTCTGGCCTTTCTGCTTTAAAAGAAGCAATAACACGATCATCTAACAGAGTATACTGAGTAATGTGGCCTCTTGTTTTTTCGTGTTTGAGCCAATTTTGGTACACAGAGAATGAGACTTCGGTGGAACACTGATAGTTTTTAGGACCTTTCTATGAGCTTGCCATGCTCAGTCATAATTGTGCTCAGTTCTCCTCTGTTTCTCAGTCTGTTCCTGAAACAAAAAGGAAAAAGTCCACACAGTGAGAACAAAGAAGTCAAAAAGCCTGGTTATTAAGGCACTTTGACATTCTGCTGATAGAGAGTATACTTTCCAGCCCCGCAACTCTGCTGCACTTTGTGTGGGTTTTACTAACAGCACAATGTCATTTTTTTCAACTTTAGTAGTTGGGCAGATTCTGACAAACCAGGAAAATATATCTGTTTCAATTTGGTTTTTAACAAGGTGCACAGATGGTGTTAAAAAGCAGGTAGAAGTGGTTAATCACCTGTGAATTTTAGGCATTTTTCTGCTGCCCATAGAGGACTTCAGAAGTGCATTTACTGCATAGGTTTCTCCACCATGATTTGCATTTTCATGATTGTTTTCAATCAATCACCCCAGAGAGGTTTGCAAATCTCTTCATTCCAAAATATTGAAAGCTTACCCATGCCCACATTCCTAGTGTAACAAATGATTTGGGACTTGAATCATGTGGCATTCCGTATTCAGACATATCCGTACCTCATCGCACCCTGAATTGTTTCATTTTACTGACACCATCTGTTTCTTGTGCCTCAACCAATTTGTATTCCATTGTCCCCTATGCTCAGCTTTCTGACCTTGTAAATCGATCTCCTGTACAGTCTGTAACAAATACTTTCCTGAAATCTGGATGAATTATGTCAACTATTTCATATTTATCAATTCAGCAATGCCTTGAAATGACCCTAATACATTTGTCATACATGATCTTCTTTAGTAGAACCATGCAGCTTTCCCTTTACTAAATCACATTTCTAACTGAATTGTAATCTCCCTTATAAATGTTTCCATTATGTTGCTCACTACTACAGTCAGTCTTACAAGTCTGTATTTCGTTGGGTCTTTCCAGTGCCTCTTTTTGACAGCTACAGAAAACACTCAACAATGAAGTGCATTTCAGGTAAATATTAAGTGCTCCTTAAAAGAAGAATAAAAAAATTAAAACCTAGTAAGATGTACTCCTGGTGTTCAATAGTAGTATTAAAGATCCACTTGAATGGAGAAAAAAGGAGGATTTCTTTATTGCTGGCAGTTACTGTCAGTGATGGATCATGTCATAGACATTCTGAGTATGGCCAAACAATTTCACTATATGGAATTTTATACAGCTACAGCTAAAATTCAATGAACTGATTCAGAAGGTTCAGGATAAACTATAACAATAAGTTAAACCCTTAAATCGATTTGGTATTTTAAAAGGATAGGCAACAGCAAGATGTCATCTGCCTTCACAGATCTAACTTTAACTGGAACTGTAAATCCAAAGCAGAGTATTGGAGGATAAGGGTATATAATGTGTGATTTAAGACCCATCCTGGAAATCAGTGAGGATTTGAGTACACCAACTCTAAAACATTATCGGAGCATTATAAGAGTCCATCCAGAAAGTTAGGAGGATTTTTTTTTTTTTGAAGAATAAAGATAAATTTCATATCTAAAAGAGGCTATTTTTGAAGAGTGCCAGGCAAGATGAGAAAAGAAAATGACTGTGAAAGAAACAGAGTAGCAAAGGCATAGATAACCGCTCATCCTACTATCCTCTCAAGATAGCTGAGGATGATTTCTATCAATGACTTCCAAATATAACATTATTCAGCTTTCATTATGTTGTCAATCTAATTTGAATGGAAGTTATTCAGAGCACATGGCTGTTTTGCCTTTGTGTTTGTCTGTAAAGCACTGTGCACCCCAAGCCAGGAAAAAAGGGAGAATTCTCGGATTAGAGGAGATAACGTTCTCATTGAAAGTCCTGTGTACAAATGCTTGTTTTCTAATCATCTTTGTGAAACCTGCCCCTGCTACACCACACAGAGAAATTCTTCTTCAAAGTAAGAAGAATTGCGGCTTATTTTATAGTAACCCTGGAGCAGCCTCTCCACTTACAAGAAATGGGAGAAACTCTGCCAACTTACATTAGTTTCTAGGGAAAAAACACCTGAATCCCAAGATTTGGCTTTGGTGATGACCTGAGGTTCACAGAGCTCTCAGTATTGAACAAACTCCATGTCTGAGATGAAATCCTGAATTCTCACTGAAGTAAAATAGAGCTTTTTCATTGACCTTAGAAAGGCCAAGGTTTCAATCCTTCCTTTTGAGACAGGAGTTATTAAAGATTTTGCGTGCTGTGGCATGGCTACATCAGAACTGAGTGCTATAGAGATAGCCCAGAAGTAATACAGAAAATATTATCCCTAGGGCTGCAAGATCTAAGGGAGTAACTGTGATCCAAAAAGATAGCTTATTATGTGCTGACAAGTCCACCCTCCTTCTCTCAACTCTAAATAAAAGCATAAAAGTTTAACTGAAGGACAATTAGAACCTGAGAACATACTATTTATTAACCTACTGAGTAATTTTCTATCTTTCACCTTCCCTTTCCCTTCCGCCCCCCTCTTTACAATGAATCTAAATTTTCCAATTTTTTTGATATTATATCTTTCTCTTCCTCTTTATATTTTATTTTTCTTTCTGCCCTTTGATTCAAGGTGGGTCCTTTTTCTACCTGACTTTATTTTGTGTTTCTGCCTTTGAGCAGGACCCAATTGAAGGACTAGTTCACAACCATAAAAACCCAGATTGAAGAGGCTTTCCTCTCCTGAATCCCTAGATCTGTCACTGACCCATCCGTGGCTCCCATTTCATTCTCAAATGAGGCCAGTGAGGACTGCTGTCTCTGCTCTAGGTCTGGCAGTTACTTTTGGGCACCAGCTACATTTGCAGTTGGATCAGAAGCTGTTGCAGAGCTCTTGCAAGGAACTACAGCACATCCTCCCTGAGACTCCAGTAACACAAACCAAGGGTAAAGTCGGACCACAAGAGTAACTACCAGCAGCAGACTGAGCCACACAGACAGACCAGAGTGTAAGCAGAGGTTGGGTGTGACAAACATGGATCTGTCAGCGTGCCATTGCCTTTCCCAGGAGCAATAGAGCTGGGTCCAGCAGATCAATCCAGGGCTCTCCCAGAAAATTCACCCCAGGAGTATGGGTTGGGTATGTGAGGCAGAATTTTGAAAAATGCCAGCTAATGCCAGCATAAGAATTGACCAAACAAGATAAATACCAACCATATAGAGCCAACCTCTGTCAACATTGACAGACAAAAAAAGAAAAGGAAAATGAAAACAAAAAAGGAAGCTGTTACTTGGGAAAAAGCCAGAGGATGGTTCTTGCCTTCATACACCAGAATGAACTACTAGTGGTGTGTTATATTCTGGTTCTGGGAGCTGGGCTACCCTCTATTCATAGTGGCAAGAGGTCTGTTCAAGCATGTGATGCAAACCGTGGCAAGTCCAAGCACATGGAGCAGGTCAGGTAGTGGTGCTGCTGTGCAGCTGCAGAATGCAGAAAGGCTCAGTGGGGAATGCCTCCTTGCCAAGCAGCACATGGGATGAAGGACAAGCACAATATAGAAGAAGAGGACGAGTGATGGGGGATTTAATTCTTTCAAACACTAAAAGGCAGTCGATCAGAGGTAGAAGAGCCAGCTCCTGAACAACTCATAAAGGGCGCAGGAGCAACCTGAGAAACACCAAGTTAGGCTGAAAGTGTGTTCCCACAGCAGAGTCAAAGAAGTGGGGCATTACGTACTGGCAAGGGAGTCTGAGTGCAGGCACTAAACACTTCCAAAACAACAGGAGAAAGCAGTACAGGAGAGGAGAGGCAGATTCTCAGGAGAGCAATGGAGACCAAGTGCTCAGCCCATGTGCAGGGGTCCAGGCGTGGAAGAGCAAGCTGCACACTGTGCAAATTACATACAAAATCAGGAGTGTTACCTGATCCTATGTGTAAGTGAAAAATGGCAGGATTTTGTGACTTTTCAGGAGTCTGACTCACAATTTTTGGGCTCTGGGTGAGCAGCAGTAGTATTGGCATAACACAATTTGCTAAACATTCCCCACTGAAGGATCCGTTCAACACACGCCATACTTTTACCAAAGAAGAGCAATAACTCTTCAATAATTTATCGATAGCTAAGCATATTAGCAAATGGTACTGGTAAAACTAATTTATAATAAAAAGAATGAAAAACTTCATAAAGTTGAGGAGTCCACAGGATAGCATTTACCTTATCTGCATAAGAGGCAAAGAACCGTCCCATGCAGGCTGCACCTGAGATGTTCTTCCACAGCCATCTTGTTGGCAGCAGGACTGTGTTATCACACCAGCAAGAGGCAATGTGGCAGTGAACACCTCTATTGCATCCTCTGTTGGATTCATACCTGGCAGTACAGCTACCATTTTCCTTTTTTTTCAGGGAAGGTTTTGAATCAGCTCCCAAGTTTTACATCGTCATAATGTTAGGACGAAAGGAGTTAGCAACCAGTGGGGAACCAAACGTTGCCACAAAAAGTAAATAGAAATGAGGTATTCTATTAGAGTATTGGGACATTTCAAGCCTCAGGGGTTATTCATGTAAATGAATCTTTTACTTATTCTGGAAGGGAACACAAATGAATAGCACAGGAAGAAATAAGAACTAACAGTCTTAAAACCCCAGATGAAATCAAACCACACAAATCAGATCCCATTATAGATTTCAGGACCATGCTCTCCATCAGAGAGAATTTTGCTTCCATAAATAAAGTTGTTAAAGGTGACCCCACATTAGGGTGAGAGTTCTGAACTTACCTTCCAGAACGTCTGAGGTTCTTTTGGATCATACCCAAAAGGTCTGTAAACATGGTTTATTTGGTCAGCATGTGAAGGTTTGATTGATCCCAGAGCTCTGTTGGCATGAAGATTTACTGAAGTGTGCTTTCAGGAATACATAGTTGACTGTCCAGTGACTGTCTAGTCCATAAGGACTAGACTCCCCACAAAAACTAGCAACACTTCTGCTTAGCTATGACTCTAAACAATGTGTAAAGCTGAACTATGAGAAGGAATATTCCCCATAATTGCATTCCCAAATATGTGTGAGACTAATACTGAAAGAATACTAAAATTTAGACCAGTACAGAAGTAAAAAATAAAATACAAAAAAAGCTTCAATTATATGGCAAGTGATCGCAATAAAGAGAAATCAGTCTTGATATCAACACCACTGGCAATCCAATTATTTGGAATTTACCTGCTGACCTGTCATCTGCTCACCAGAGTCACAATATTGAGGGTTTTTTTGCCTCCTTGTGTCTGATTCATGAGTTTCCACTAGCTCACATTTTCTGACTGTTTAGAGGTGATACGAAAGCAAGGTAGTGGAAACAAGAAAGTTTGTTCCTTGGTCACTTGAACCTGGGATTTGGACACTAATCTAAATTACCTAACTCACTTTTAATGAGAATTAGTTACAATGTCTAGTTTGAATCAGAATGGCTTTCAGCCTCTGAAAGGCATGCTTTGCACCTCACGGGAGATGAACCGTTCCATAGCAGAGAAATGCAGATTTAGCCCCTATCTGCACTAGACATATCGGTACCCAGGTACCTCACCTTGTTTATCTGTGTTTAGAGGTCTTTGTTCAGCAAAAGAGTTTTAGTTTTTCCACAGCTTGTTACATTGTTTACAATCTTACTCAGGCCGCTGTTGAAAATGCTTTTTTCCTTTTCCCAGTATGAAGTTACAACATGCTGTTACTGTTTACAACAAATAAGCTGGCATGACTCTGCAAGCTAAAGGAGGAGCACACATGCAGTGGTATATTTGCTTTAATGTTTTCACAGAAACTGTAATATACACAATTTTTTAATAGTTTTGGTATCAAAATAGGTCATTTTGTACAGGAAAAGAAAAAAACTCAGAATTAATTTGTGGAAAACATTATGATACAAACAATTTCAAAATATGACCTGCTGCTAATAACCTCTTAAGAACTGGCCTAATTTTAGTGACTTCTTAGAGGAACATAATACTACCTAGTTTATTTGGAAGTAGTATATACTTTCCAGAGAATAAAAAAGCTCTCCAAATTAGTGCAAGCAGAAGTCCGGAAAATATAGTTTTGAAGAACTTACTTCCAATTTCGCTGGTACCTATACAGCTCAGTCTATGACACACTTTACAGCGATGTGGCCTAACCTCTAGGGAACAGCTACACTCATGATCCAGAGCAGGAGGGTGCTCTCTGAAATTGTGAAATTGCATGTAGATATTTGAAGCCTATATGGTGTTTTGTCTGCCTTTAGACCTGCAGCATATGTGTGTATTCATGTCTGTGAATTAAAACATGTTGCTCCCTCTTGATAATATAAAAACTTGTCAACTAATGCACCAAAAGCACTTCTGTGTCTATCATAACTTCATAGAATAATTGAGGAGAAAGGGACCTCTGGAGGTAATTTGGTCCAACACCTTGCTCAAAGCATGGCAAATGTCAAAGTTAGGTCAGGTTACCAAGCCTTTGTGAAGTCTAGTTCTGAGTGTCTCCAAGGATGGAGATCCCACAACCTTCTTGGGCAACACAGTGCAGTGTCTTCCCACCCTGAATGGATTTATTCTCTTCTATCTGATGAGAGAAGAAAATGATGATCAATTGTGGCCCCTTCCAACCTTACCCATTCTGTGATTCTATCTAACCAGAATGTCCATTACAGCAATTTGTGTCTATTGTTGCCTATTGTTCTGTTGCCTATTGTTCTGTGTCTATTGCCTATTGTTCTCTTGCTGTGCAGTATTTAAACAGCAGAAAAATTGTTCTCTGTTCCATCTAACTCTACACAGACCTACCCATATTATAAGCCAAGGAGAATGAACATATTTTCTGGCTATTACAGCTTCTTTTTGCAAGCTGCCCTAAATTAAATTATACAGTCAATTCTCCATTATCAAAAGTAATGGCTGAATTCAATGGGTTTTATTGATGCATCACGTTGGTGTTCAGATACAGGATTTCCCATGTCTCGAGGCCTTATGCCTCGTCCTTTGCAAGGATTACCAAGTCTTCATTTTTGTGGTAGAAATATACTAGATTTTTCATGTTTATGAGAAATATGAGGAACTAGTGATAGTCACTCTTTTTTACTTTGTCCTTAAAACATGTGGCAGACGTGTAACCACTGAAGTAGCTAGTTAACAGTTATAAATGCATTTATATTAGTGAGTGTCTGGAAGGTAGACTACAGTATTATCTTAATCTAGACTGACTTGCTTAATTTTTGTTTAACTGAATTACAAAGAGAGTCTGAATTATGATCTTTTCTTTAAAAACTAAGAATTCTATTAGTAATAGTTACTTTTATAACTATAGGTAAATAATAAATTAGATGATTATGTTGTTAATCCATCTAGATTAGGAAATATGATTATCAAAGGCTAAGGTTGGGAACCAAGGTACAGTGAGACTAATGCTAAAATTCACACTTAGTGCTTTGCTTTGGATCTTGGGTGTGGAAACCTCATGATGTGGTTTGTGGATGGCCATCACAATTTCTCATCCCTTCTGAGGTGCCTGCCTCTACCTGTGAGCTGTGTGAGGGTTCAGGGCAGCCCCCAGGCTCTTTGGCTGGATGCACAAGGGACATATTGGCATCCCGCTGACATTCCTATCAGTTTAGCCCTAAGTGACTTGATCATAGACCTATGGATGGGGGAAGAGTAGGAAATACAACTCAGGTCTTCACCATCCTATCCTGAGGCCTAAACACATGCCAAAGCTGAAGAGCTCCAAGTAACCCCCTCAGCTCCAGTGCAGGAGAATTAGTCATGTACTTACAAGAGGGACCCAGGTGGTACCAGTGGCGCTAGAGAAGAAAGAAACTGATTTAAAGACAGGGAGTGGCACTGTTGTTATTTTTCCAGCTTGATTAAAGTCACTAGTAATTGTAGTCCCTTTTCTCTTTTCTAGATCTGAGATTTTTATATACACTGCAGTTGGGGAAGGGGGACTTCCAGAGCACTGTCTAAAAAGAATCTTGCTTTTTATAAAGACAAGACTGTATACAAAATATGACATTCTGAGCTGAGATTTGGTTCAGACATTGTTGACTGAGGTTACATAGCATAAAAATGGCAACTGTCTAGATGTTCCCTTAAACATCACCTGACCAGGAGCACACTGCAGTGCTAACATGTTCGGACACCTTGAGATTGAGGGCCCGATTCCTATTTATAGAATGATGCAATAAGGATGTGACCTCGTCCCACAGCTCCCATGTCACGGTGGACAGAAGGGAAGAGTTCAGCCCACTAGTGGGGATGTGGATCCACAATGCAAAGCCATTAGGACAGAGTTCAACGCATGGTACCACTAATAGAGTGTGCATTTCAAAGGATTACAAGAAATGTGACACGGCCTTGCTTTTCTTCTCTTTGTTCCACTGTGCACTGCTGCTGTACCTTCTTCAGCATCTAAGGGAGCAAACCCAGAGCTGCTGCAGTGCAGGGAGGAGGGCAAGAGTCAGGAAGCCCTGCAATGAGGCATTCTGTTAACTAGAAGGAAGGGCAGGGCATAGGTACCCTGACATGGACCACAGCAGAGGTGACTTGAGCATCGTGGGATCCCAGAGGGAAGGATGTACCCCAGTTGCATGGGTCAAACATGCAAGAACATGACAAATCACAGGCTCCTTGAGGGCTCGGACTTGCCAGCACTGCATAAGCCTACCATTAGTTCCATTAACCCTGAGTTTCACTCGTGTGCTAGGGCTCTTCTATGCTTTCCTCTTCTGTTTGCAGAGGCTTGTTTAATTTTGTTAACGACTTTGAATGAAGATAAGGCCCATGTGTGTAATAACAGACTAAAATTAAACTTCAAACAAATTATCTGTTAGGGTTTAGGAAAATCTTATCTGGGGAGGAATTAATCCTTGCTGCTTGTCTTGGGGCTTTAGCAGGCTACTGGGGATTTGAAAGAGAACAATTTTTCAGTCTGGCATATACACAGCAACTGGAACAATGCGCATAATTCCGTGGATATGATTAAAAAAAGAAAAAGGGGAAAAAGACAAAAAAATCTCTAAAAGACACATAAACATCTGAAGTGTAGCATGAACTGACTGCAAACCAAATGCAGTTGTTGTAGATCATCAGCTGTCACTGTCAAAGCCCTGGTCTGCTTGTGACTAATGTTCCTGCTTCCTTCATCACTGGATATTAGGATAAGTCTGTAAGTTGGCTCTTATGCCCTAGTGCTCCATGCTGCATGGCTTGGAAACTAGCCATTGCACCCTCCCAGTGACGTGAGGTTGCTCTGAGAAGATGATGTTGCTCAATCCAGCCTGTTAATCAAATCAATAGAAAGGGGGCAAGAAGGACCAGTGGGGGTTAGTTTGCTGAAAAACACTCAAATGGCTCAGATTGGTGTTGGAATGGGCCCAGAGGTGGGGTTGGCACAGACTGGCCAAAGTCATTTGGCCATTTGAATGCTACCACTCCATGAAGGTTGTAGTCCCAGGAATAATTTCAGACTAACACTTTAATTCTGCTTCACTCACCTGCAAGTAATACATATGACAGACAATAAAGACAAAGACAAGAAGATTTCTCGAAACACCTTCTTACCCTCATATCATAGAGATGCCTCAAATTTCTTTCAGCAAGAGATTCCTGGTGAAGGTCTTTCATCTTTTCCTCTTCCATCCATTTTTTCTTTCTTTCATTTTAGATCTCCACACCAACTGTAAGGTGAAAGAGCTGTAGGAAGAGGGAACAAGAGAGAAAAGGAGTTTTAGCAGCCAGGAGAAGATAAATGGGTGGTCTTTGGAAGCATAAAATAGACCAGTAGTCAGGAAAATCACAGATGACAATTCCAATGTTTACTGTTTTATGGTTTTCTGAAGCACGTTTTTCTTGGAATTTTGGGGGCATAGATTACGCAGGATTCAGAGTGAAAAGCCCTCTCAGAACTGCACAGCAGTACTAGAAGAGAAACTGCCTGAAAACGCTGTCTCAAATTTCCATTGTCCTCAACCACACAATGGAGTAAGATGCAAATCTTAGGTGGAAATATGAAGTGTCTGAATTCTGCAAATGTTTTTACTGAATCTGCTGTGTATTCTACTACTGTCTCGGGAATATTTGGCTACATTGCCATGCTATCAGATGGTAATGGTTCGGGGTACTTAGAGCAACCAAACAAGTAATAGAATGGGCTAAAGCTGCATCCTGAAACCTCAGAAGACTGAATGCAACTACTGTGTGTGTCCAGAACATCTGACTGTGTTCCCTGAAGTTGTTTACAACTTCCCTGAGGGAAGTGAATGCAGTCAGAAGCTCAGAACACAGCAGGAAAGCACATACAAATAAAGAGCAAAACACCCTTTCGCCTAATTTGATAGTTGGTTTAGATTCCTTCCCACCCATGTAGAGATAGCTCTTTAGCCAGTTTGCCTCCCCATCCACTCTTCTCGCCTCACAATTCACAACAGTAGTCTTTGGTATTTGCAGGTCTGCTTCCCACCCACAGGTCTTGAAGTCACTGCTTGGCAACTGTGATTCATCATGATACAATTTATTAGGAAGTTAAATAGGTGAGAACTCACCAAAGTCCAGCTCTGCTCCTCTCACAGCCAGCACCATCTCTTACTGCAGAGGTACAGATCTGCATCATTGCTCCATCCTGGGCGTGGATTGCATCAAGGAGGGGAGCCGAGAGGGCTCAGCACAATGTGTGGTCTTTCTGGTCAGAAACCACCTCTCTCACCAGAACAGGGTTCTTTTCGCTCCCTGAGCTGCTCATGACCCCATGTTGCTTATCATAAATCTCTGGTGTCAACAGAGGAATTGAGAACTAAGCAAGGAAAGACCTTTGAAATAACCTTTTCATCACAAAGGGTCAGAAGCAAAAAGGAGGACTTCTTTACTTTGAAGCTTCTGCCAAGGACACCAAATTTACAGTGGCACACCCTCATTAGTGCATGATGCAATGATGCCCAGCCCAAAAAACCCATGCACATTGTGGAGACCTGAGGATCTACCAGCCCAGAAGTTCTGTGTTGATGCCATCCACTCATGCCTCAGCCATCCACTCCTGTCAGATGGAAACATCTCCCTTCTGTCTCATTCCTCCTCTTCCCCAGCAGTGCTTAAAGACCATGGATCTAACATGTGTGTTAGATCCATGTGTTGGTGTTTCCCTTACCCACCTAGGCATCTACCTAGAAGTAAACCAAATACAGTTTGCACCAGCTGAAGTTGTTCTTTCATGCGATTTCTTGAAAGCCATCTAACAATCTCTTGGTAATCACTACCAGAAAGACCTGCATGGTCTTTCATAGTAGGCAGCCAAGTAGGACGAGGTAGAAATCCCTAGCAATATGCAGTCATTTTTCAGTCCAGTCTTTAACTGGGCAGAGAAGTCACTACTGAGCAATCTCTAATTCATGCAAAAGGAGTATGTAATCTTGGCAGCACTTCAAATGCATTCTGACCTGAAGAGTAGACTAGAGATAAGAGGTTAAATAGTTTGTAGTTCAGTGTGCTGAACACGTGGTATAATAAACCAGTTCTTTTTTACCTTCCTTGAATTTCTATCTGTATCTCCCTTACAGGTCTTGACAATAAGTGTCATATGTTTTACTGTAATAGATATTACTCACAAAAGGCAAATATGTTTCCAAAGGATTGAATTTGTTGTCATGGGAGGCAATACAAATAATTTGCGGTTAAATACAAAGATATGAAAGAAAGCTCTCTTGTTAAAGTAAATACAATCTCACTGCTTTGCATTCCATTTTAGAAGGTTCATGAATATCTTTGTTTTCTGTAACCTTGCATGTTATTGAAAAAGATCTTTCATTTGTTTCACTCTTTGCAATTTCCTTAGATATTTTGTTTCCTCGCATCTGCAGAAACAGAGCTGTTTTTTGTGTGCTTGACAAACCATCAACATCTGCATGTGAAAGATTTCAAAGAGAGAAGCAACAGTAAAAAACGAGAAGATAGGAGCTTTCTGTAATCATTTTTCCTTTGATTTTCAGACACTTGTGTAATAGGATGTATCCAACAGTGAATTTTTCTGAAAATATATTTAAACTGAGCAAATTCAGATTTGATTTGTTGACACTAGAGAACAAACTCAGTGAAAGAAGTAGTTTGTCTTTCTCAGAAGCTATGTGCTCCTCATGTGTATATTTGTATCTTCACAGATGAATCAGGTGGGAGATTGGTCTTGATTTGAGAGCACGAAACAAAGATACAGAATTGTGCAGGATTGATACCTTCTGGAGGTCATGTCCGTAACTGGAGGGTTGCCAACACACTGAGTTACTGGCACATTCCAGTAACTACTCAAGGTCATGCTGCAAAGAGCAGGGAGTGCTGAAAGGAACTGTGAGCATCCAGGCATCCTTTCTGCTTTCCCACGCAGAACAGTTTGTAAGTCTGTTCTGTGCCTTCATTTCTTGATGACAAGGTTTTACCAAATAAAGAAAGGGAAGGCCTAACCCCCATCCTTATGAACTAAAACAAACTTTCTCTCAGTTTCTCTTCCTGAATTGTTCATGCAAGCCAGGTGCTTCTGACTGAAATTTGCTTTGTACAAAATAAGTGACAGGAACAGTTGCCACATGCTGTTGCCTTCCCCAAGTGGTAGAGTTGCTCCCCAAGGATCTTCTATTCCAATTTTCTGTTGCTCAGAGGAATTAAAATCCACTGCTTGTAATACTCTGTCTTTTCCCCAAAGACCTGGGCACCTTTGGATGTCATCTGCGCCAAATAACCAGCATTGCTTCCAAGAAACAAAGGACATTGCTTATCTATTCTCATTTCCAAGTGTGGGATCTGGAGAGCCCCAGAACTGGGATACTAGACCCTGTGTCCCCTCAGGATTGAGGAGGGTTGCGCTTTCCTATGACCCAAGCTCTTACAAATAAAAGATGGCCCAATAAGCATTCTTCTTAGCCCATCCATGGAGAGAAAACTGTCAGCAACTCATGATCTACTTCAGATCAGAGGATTTGTGAAATACCATTTTTCCACTGTTGTTATGACTTATGACTCTAGATGAATTCTACAATGTTTACCTCTGTGTCAGTGTTTGTGTATAGCTACAGATAGCTGGTCTTCTTCAGTTGAAGGGGTAGATCCTGAGCTAACTGCCAGTGTAGACAAGGGAGGGTGAAGAACAGCAGGGAAGAAACCCATAGATGAGCCTGAGATGTTTTTAGTGAAGACAAACTCCATGCCTGGGGCTGCACTTGGGAGCAGTAGGAATGACTCACCTTCTTCCCTAAATTATACCACAACGTGGAGCATGCAGCAGACATTAGCAAGCTCCCAGTTATTCCAGAAGTTAGTATGCTGTGCCAACTCATTACTTCCTAAATAGCTCCAATGTCAGTGCTAAGTGGTGACTTAACTGACTGCTGACATTCACTACAAGGTCACTAAGCTAAGTCTATACTTAGGAAAACTTTGGTGCTGCAAATGACATGGAAGTGATTTCATCTACACACATTTTCATGAGGATAAGAGGAACAGGGAATAGCTGGATTTTCTATGCAAGTGGTTATAAGCAGTATATTTCTTCTTTGTTCTCCTTCCCTAGGGAGGACTTGAATGTAAGTCAAAAAACGAACAAAGGGAAAAACTTTTTCGCTATGAGGGTGGCCAAGCACTGGCACAGTTTGCTAAGAGAGGTTGTGGAGTCTCCATTCAAAACATGGTCCTTATGAACATGGTCCTGAGCACCTGACTCTTCAGCAGGGGGTTTGGACCAGATGACCTCCAGATGTCCCTTCCCACCTCAGGCATTCTGTGATTCTATGACGTTTTCTGTTTTGGCTCCGGTCATAACAGACATTCCAATACTTGAATGCCTTGTTTCTGACAATCATTCCTATCACAGGTCTGACCAACATGGACAGTGAAGGTAGAAAACACAATTAATATTCAGCTCACTAGCTAAAACCAGGAGAGGAGTCTCAGAAAAGCAAACTCTAAAGACAACAACCAGGGGGGAATTGAATAACAACTGTAAAAGTGAACATTCCTGCATTGTTTTCCTAAGGAATCTAGCATGCCTCTACTGATGACTGCAGTGAATGTGCAGCATTTCTCACTGCAGAGAGCTCTTCTTAACTTGCACAGCTCTCTCTACAGTCCACATACTGCAAATGGACTCTTCCCTCCCAGTGCTCACTGAAGTGGACCTCCCTGAAGAGGCCCGGTGCCTATGGTCAGATGACAAAGATGTGTACAGCTCCACTTGGCAGCCTTGAGCTTTCAGCATCTTTGTCTTGAACTCCCAAATTCAAAAGGTAATTCTCATCCCCCCACCCCTACAGTGTTAGCAGATGAGCAAGTAACGTATTCTAAACCTCATCCCCCTTGCCTCTTACTACTATAAATCTCTGTCTTCCTAAAGCACTAGGCATTTTAGAAGTACTTTCTGCAAGCCCCGTGTACCATGCAAAATCATAGAGGCTACCAGTATCATGTTTAAAGCCATGGTCACATTTGCCAAAATATTTCGGAGTAGAACAGGACACTGAAATCAGTATCTTTTTTAGAAAGGTTTTTAGTTTATTACTTTCATAGATAAGTAGTTTAGCATTTTCCTTTACGCCTTCCATGGGCCAGCTGGTCTCTTTACTAAGGACAAGAGTCGTGAAGCTTCCTGGTGCCAAGCTACAAGAACCTCTTTGTTCTCCTCTGTCCATGACACCAAAGGGCCATGATTGGTTCCAGCCGGCCCTAATTGATAGTCTATCAAAAATATCAAAAGACGAATCACTCTCAACTGACCTGCAGATGTGGATAGGAGACTGCCTACAACAATAAAGGTAAATATCTCAGCTGTCATTTAAGGGGAAATGACATGTGGTTCTTCAAGTCTGATAGTTCATATATAATAATCTCCCAGCGATTAGGAAGACAGAGGCAAATAAATTGGGGGCAAAGGGGAAAGAAAGAAAATTGAAAGCAGATAAACTCTCTATTACCCTCCATTTTACTCCCAAATCTGTCTTGATCCATGTCTAAGAAAAGCAAAGGAACCAATCACTATTTGTTACTAGCAAGACCACTAGGATTGGCAAGTGTGTCTGCACACATGTATACTGTTTTAAGCAAAGGTGGTAAGAAGCCATTAAAGTGTCAGTTTGTTCTGTATTTCACTTTATTCTTCTGGCTTAGGTCTGTTACATCCTTAATGCACAGTGGGACAAACCATGTGGTAGCCATGGATCTCCTGCAATGGTGGAGTGGGCTGGTTCAGGCACACTGGCTCTCTACACCTCCATACCTGTTCTATCATACAGTGTGGGACTGGGATTCAGCATGGATGGGAGCATAGCCCTCCCCACACAGTTGTTGTCCAGGATTTCCTTATCATTTTCCAGCCCAGAAAGCAGTGAATTTTGTTGTTTGGGGTTTTTTTTCTTTAACCTACACGCATCTTCAGTCAACAACAAACTCATTCAGTCTGTTTTGTGACAGGGAAGGTGAGCTGCCCAGGCTTTCACAGTCTCAACTGTGTGGGTTTTTATAGAACAAGCTCCAAATATGAGGTTTCACTATTTAAAAATCATAAAAATTGGGTGGTAGCTATTCCTCTGATAGAGGTAACTGCAGTAAGTTTGTGGGGAGTAACTGCAGGACTCTGTAGTTACTCACTTCATTAAGTCTTAATTGTAACGATTGCAAGGTGCAACCCCAGCACCATAATCAGATCCCTAGGTGACAGAGGCACGGATAATTGTAATGAGCCTTCCTCTGAAATGAAAGGCCTGCAGTTTTCTCCCCAGATGCTATTGGCACAAAGCAGAGTCAGAAAATGCTGTCAGCGGGAACCAGGAGAAGCTGGGGATTCAAGGAGACCCCTGGGCTTCGGAGTTTGCAAACAAATAGTAGGCAGATGCCATTAACCAGGGTTGCTGATTTAAATTCTGTTTCCTCTTTCTTTTTCTACCTTGATTTCAGAAGCATCCCAAGTAAACCTGGCCTCATCAGAACTTTGCTTTCCATGAAACTCTGGCAAAACTATTTCCGTACTGGCAAGACCAGAAAGAAAGAAATGGAAGACAGTGATTGATCAACATGCAGAGAGCAATGCTGCTCTCTCCTTCCGTGTGCCAGCCCAGGCTCCATCCACACTGACCCCACCAGCACTACGTGGTGAGTACATTCTTGACCCACTCACCTTTCATTCATGGGACCAAACTGGAGGACCAAACAGGGCACACCTACAGCTGGAGGATGAGTCAGCCCCAAGGGGCTGCTGAGTCAGAAGAACTGAAACAGCCACTGAAGTTGGAAAATGAGCATTCTTGTACAACCCAGTGCTAATGTCCAAGCAGGAAATAGAAATGAACTTTGGAATAGAAGTCAACAATTGCAAATGAATAAAGATGGGAACAATGCTACCAGAAGCCCTTCATTCTGGTGATGTCATGGTTCCCAAATGCCCTTCAGAAATGCAAATTGCCTACAATGTAATAAAAAGGGCATTTTCTAGAGTGTGCAGAGCTTGCATAGTTTAATTAAGCATAAACTAGGGTGACTCTTGAAAGGAAAATGATGTGGATTGCATTCTCTGTGTGACCTTGGAAAGGCACTTATATACTTTCTCTACACAGCAATTAAGTAAACTCACACTTCATATGCTGTCACTCCTATTCCTTTCCTTTATTTAGAAAGATATTTTTTGTTCTCTCTGATTCCCTGATCTCACACTGATTTATCTCTGTGCTTAGAAAATGTGATTTGTTTCCCTCAAGGTAACTAAACATTTGTCTACAGCCTCACCATCTCTAGTTTTCTAATCTCTACTTCAATATTACTTATATTAAACTTCTGGCACCTGCTTTCCTTGCTTTCCACCAAATTCCACCTAGGCTAGCTCACTGACATAGCAAAACTGGAAGAAGGAGATGGCTATAGAAGTTTCTCATCCAATCTTCCCAAAACCAACCTAGCAGCCTTCTATGGTGGAGTGACTGTATCAATGGACAAGGGAAGGGCTACAGATGTCATCTGTCTGGACTTCTGTAAAGCCTTGGACATGGTCTCCCACACCATCCTTCTCTCTAAATTAGAGAGAGATGGATTTGATGAGTGGATATTTTGGTGGATGAGGAATTGGTTAGATGATCTCATCCAGACGGTAGTGGTCAATGACTCAATGTCTGGATGGAGATCAGTGACAAGTGGTGTCCCCCAGGAATCTCTATTGGGACCAGTGTTATTTAATATCTTCAGTAATGACATAGACAAAGCCATCGACTGCACCCTCAGCAAATTTGCTGATGACAACAAGGTGAGTTGTGCACTTGACACACCTGAAGGATGGGATGTCATCTGTAGGGACCTGAACAAGCTCAAGAAATGGTCCCAGGGGTTCAACAAGACCAAGTGCAAGGTGCTGCACCTGGGTCATGGCAACCCCCAGAATCAATACAGGCTGTGGGATGAAGAGATTGAGAGCAACCTTGCAGAGAAGGACTTGGGGACAGTGGAGGATAAAAAGCTGGACATGAGCCAACAATGTGTGCTCACAGCCCAATTGTATTCTTGGCTGCATCAAAAGAAATGTGATCAGCAGGTTGAGGAAGCTGATTCTCTGCTCTGGTGAGACCCCACCAGCTCTGTGGTCCCCAGCACAGGAAGGACATTGACCTATTGGAGTGAGTCCAAAGGACGGCCACAAAAATGATCAAAGGGCTAGAGCACCTTTTCTATGAAGATAGTGAGAGAGTTGGGGTTGTTCAGTTTGGAGAAGAGAAGGCTCCAGGGAGACCTCATTGTGTCCTTTCAGTACTTCGAGGGGGCCTATAAGAAAGATGGGGACATCTTAGCAGGGTCTGTAGAAACAAGACAAGGGGTAATGGTCTTAAATTAAAGGAGGTTAATTCAGAGTAGATGGAAGAAATTTTTTAAGAGAAGGGTAGTGAAACACTGGAACAGGTTGCGTGGAGAGATGATGGATGTCCCATCCCTGGAAACATTCAAGGTCAGGTTGGACAAGGCTCTGAGCAACTTGATGTAGTGGAAGATGTCCCTTCTCATGGTAAGAGTGTTGGACAACTCATCACACAGCTGTGGGGCAAGAATGGCAATGGCTTATGCACAAATTAGTACTGGGAGACAGATTAGCTTTTGTAGTTGTCATTTGAAATGCTTTCACAGTATCAGTTTCTCATTTTGTGGAGGATTTAACATCATGTAGCCAGCTGTTTTTTGTCAGATTTTGAAGGTCAGTTTTGAAGCCCATTAGATCATCAAGGCTGCAGTTTCTCAAAAAGGAAGCTGACTGTATGGAGAGAAAGAGTTGTTAAGGGGCTGATTCCAGATACTAGGAAGAAAAAACAAAAAAACCCCAACCACTGTTAGCAGCTTAACTCCCTTTCTTCTGGGTTAGGGCGTGAAAAAGAAGTCTCAGTAATTCCTGGCTGTGAGCATTGCTGCCAGAAAGGAGTGGTGGTAGCAGCTCGTCTCTGTAGGCCAGCAGTGACTGAGACTTAAGAGGGAGTGAGTGGGATTCTTAGAGCTGTTTCTTACACATATGCCTTTAGCCTGACCTTTCAAACAGACCCTGCTCTGTCTTCCCCTTGAAATTTGCAGAGGAGTGACCATCCCCGCATTGCTCTTTGGGAATGCTTTTCTCTTGGTATCTTGCTATGACTTTCAAGGAGTAATAGAAACTTTCCAAGGAAGATTCGAAGAATGTGGTAATAGGTGGGGAAAAAATGGTCACTTAGCAAGGGCAAAGAAACCAGGGGAGAGAGATGGGGAAATGGTGCTGATTTGCAGCTGATGTTTGAGTTATGATGGAGTTTCAGCGAACCACACCGCAAGGGCTACTGACCCATAAAAAGGTGGAATACCCAAAAGGAAAGCAATGATCCCGGCAATTGCATCCCATTATGGTATGTCAGACACGTCTTTGATTGCACAAACCTATAATTAGTTATAGAGAGTTGCTCTGTTGCTGAAGAGCTAGGAGGAAACAAAAGAATTATTCCCTCCATTAGTGACTAGCAGGATCAGTGGATAACATTTCAGTATTGCTTTAAATAAAATGTATTCACATTTGATAGATTTATTTTTTCAATTTTAGATCAAATATCAATAATTCAGTAAAAATTTAACAAATCTTAAGAGACTCCGGAGCAAAGATCTGAAAGGCTCAGTATTAATTTTAGAACTTGGTTTCTATTCACTCAACATGTAAGAAACCCACTTAAGTATGTTAAGAATTTTTAAAAATTATTTTGAAAATTAAGATCTTGTATTTGTGGTAAAGGAACCGAGCTTATTACGAACCCAAAATCTCAGAAATAGCTGCATTACATACTTGCTAACACTAGATGGGGTGTAAGGAGAGAATGAAGGGGAAAGTCGGTGAACAGCAAAACCTTGGAGGTCTGAACTACTTCAGGCAGAGAAGCAGAAGCTTGCACCTTGTCCATTTCTCTGGCACTGTGGATCTTCACAACGTGGATATTTTAACATGCATGACACGCCAATATTAGTCTCATTAACTACATTTTATTCATATATTGAAAGAGTACATACATGTGTCAGCAGCTTAGATTGCATCAGCTCCTCTTTACTAAAAAAAGCTCAGTGTATATACAGCCTTAAAATGCTTCCTCTGTAGCTAACACATGTTAAATTGATGCTTATATAAACTATTGTTCTTTACAGAGATTTATGTATTTTAGAATATATTAAAAATTGTCAGTTGGCATGTTCTGTTATATTTTCTTACTGTCTTGATGGTCTAACAGTTGCAATGAATTATGGATATGTATATTTTATTTACTACTCAAAACAATTTCTATTACAGAATATAGGCCATGGAGACAATCCTGCTGTTGCATTTGGAAAGGCAGTAAGTATTTTCAATAATTAGTGATTTCTGTTGTTATGGCTGCACCCTGTAGCTTTTCCTTGGGAGCAGGACGAGCAAACCAAGGCTCTTTTTGAGATCCTGCCTTTGTTTAACCATGTAACCAAGTACTGAAACCTTTTCTTTATCAACTGGTGCTCTTTGTCCTCCCCCTTATCTTCTTTGACCTCCTGTGCACGAACTCAGTAGAGCAGGTAGGCCAGTGTCTGACTCCAGGCTCCTCCTGAGGCTGTGAAGGATACTGAGCTGGGTTTTCTGACCAACCAACAGAGCTACTCAGCAGAAGCAGCAGCCTGCCAGCAGAATTCATTTCGCTCACTCTCTTCTCCTGGTCCCATGTGAATGAGCTAGACTCCTGTGGATCACTTTATCCTCTTTATTAAGCCAGTCTCTGCAGAGACCATTTTAATTTAATTCAACTTGATAGCCAAGTCTCAAAATCCCCTTGGCTCTTGAAAGAGTACAGTCTCCTGGTATTCAATACACAAGCCTTTTTCCACCATCCTCTTCCTTCCCTTCAAGTTAAAAATGCCAGGATCCAATTTCTCTAAACTAGCATTCGACTCTCACTGATGCCCCTTGCTGAGTGACTGGTATTCATAGTGAGCCATAAAAGCAAGTGCTGAAGCACTGAGAAATGCCCCCCTCATCAGAACATCTAACTCTATTTAAACTTGCATGCTCGATAGAAAAGCAACACAAAATGCTTTCCCACAACACAGGTTAAATAAACACTGCTTGCCAGCCATATCCACCTTAAAATGTAAACTGGTAACACGGTGAGAAGTTGCATTCCCTGGTAGGGAATCTCTTTGTTTTGTTGCTTAGTCCTAGGAGAGATATTGCTAAAACCTACTGCGAAGGGTTTGTTTGTGTCTACTGGTCTGATTGAACCACTGGGATTGACCCTGCATTGGGATTTGCAGGGCAGCGCTCAATACTTCAGAGGTCTGGATGGGCTAGGGTGCCAGTGTAGTTAAAAACAAAACCAGGTTGAGCACCTCTCTACGAAAAAAAAAAAAGCAGATAATTTAGAAACAGAATGAGTTATGTCTCTGACAGGCCAGTAATAACTTTATTTCATAGCAGAGAGGCAAAAGTTGGGGAGGACTGTAATATGCCAGGTCACTCATAGGTTATGACTCCTCATGGGAACCCTTATACATAATCCCCTTCTGCAGCATATTTCACACCTTGGATATCAGAAAGCCTATGAGAACATCTCTATTTGTGATAATAGGCTATGTTTCACATGTCCAGCGAAAAAATGTGAATCTCATTCAGCAGAGACAGTGAGATAGCCCTGAGTCTGAAGGAATAAAGGATGGTTTCCTTTGCTCCCCCTGCTTTATGCAGATCCTCCCTATTATCCAAGGCAGCAGTGTAGCAGCAAGACATGATGAAACAACCTAGAATGCTAAGTGGTATGAAAACTTAAAGAAACATATTGTGTAATTGAACAAACAAGAGCTCCAATTTTGTGGGATAAGGATGGTGAAGGGCCTTTCCAGAGCAACAGTCCCTTGCTGTTATTCTGAGAGAGACTCTGCATGCCAGGACTGCCCTACTTAGGATGACTGAATGCCTTGGTCTGTAACCACCCAAAACATTAAAGAAGCACAGTCTGTCCACATCCTCCTGTATAACTTTCAATGAATTGGCAACCTGGCAAAAATCTGGACTCACCAAGTGGAAATCCTTCTCAGAGGCAGGGTTAGCTCTAGCCTGAAACAGCTCCAACTGCCTCGGTTTCAAATCACTTGGTGATACTGAAGTCACAGATGATAGACTTGAGCCAGAAGAAAGATTCCCCAAATACAGCTTGTGATGACCCAAACCTGAATTTATTGCTTGTGAGCTGTGCTGGGGGGAAAACGCTAGAGAATAAATCATCTCATTGCGCACAGATGAGCTACAACATGGAGTGCATAAATGTAGATATATGTTTCAAGCTAAACTTAAGGTTTGCCTTCTGGAATGAGAGGTCACAAAGAATAACATGTTAAAACCCTCAGAATCTATTGAGATCATCAGGAAAAGTATAAATTAGGGCAAAACGAATTAGGATGGATTTCTGGAATACCTGTTAAAACAGAAAGTGGATTTATTCGTGGCACCATGCAGACCTCTGGTATTTTCTGTCTATATTAACTTGTTAAGATCTCTTAGTCTGGAAGTGACACACTCTTCCTGGCTACCCAATTACTGTGGGCTGGGCTACTTGTTATGCACATTTTAATGCTGAAAAAGTGAATAATGGAAGAAAAATAGCAATCGATTTTGACTTGTCTACAATGAATTAAAACGATGCCTTGGATTTACTATGAACCACAAAGACAGACCTCAAGAAATCAAAATAAAATGCATTCTGGAATGTTCCTGTTTGTTTTTGCAATTCATCAATAACCATGAAGAACTGGGTCTAGTATTAAAATCATTATTAACATGTTAGCTTAGGAGTCAAGATTATTTCTATGCTTTGTTTGGCTTACTCTTCACTTTATTTTTAAGACATGTTCAATTCAAGGTAGTTTTCTAAATAAAATATAGATCATTCTCTTAGATGTCAATGTTAATCCTAATGCACTGCACTGTTCTTTGAATGAGTGCAGATTACAAAGTGTCTTGGAAAAAGGATAAAATGGACATGTCATGCAGTAACCAAGTAAAGGCAGTCCCTGATTAATATGCAAGTTTGAAAAGTTCAGAAAATGTCATCATACTCCATAGGTGCACCCTGATTTTGGAAAGGTCTCTTTTTGTTTATTTTGTGTATAAATGTCATTCTACATAAATTTCACTCCAGCAGCTTTTCATAAACTCAAGTCAATAATGATATGTTCAAATATTTGAGTGTTTCCTTTAAAACTAGAGGCAAAGAAAAAATCTCTTCGATCTGTTGACACAGCTGTGAAAGACCGTGGCGCTTGCACATAGATTTCTTTAAACAATCTGAATATCTTCTTTTCACCATCCCACTGGTAAATCTGGGAGAAGGTATAGTCACTTCCCAAGGCTAGGTAGTAATTGTTCTTGAAGGAGAAAGGCTGCAGTGTCATGGCTCCTCGGGATGGAAGAGCCTGTATCTCCACAAACTGTTTGCTATTCCATTTCATAACTCTGGAGTCACCAATGAACCTTGTGAGTGTGATGTATAGGTTATCTTGCATCCTGAAACTCTTCACAGCCAGGACGTCTTCCATATTGGGGATTTCACTGTGTGGGACAAACTTTTTGGAGACTTTGTTCCACTGGAGTATAATGGGAACCTGGGCACGGCTAGAGAGGATTAAATGTGATTTCCCATCTATGTCGAGAAACTCAGCATCAGTGTCCCTGAACCACTCATGAAGGGACTGATATGAATAAAATCCTTTGTTATTCCACTTGTACACTGTTGACAAACCTGCTTTAGAGCTATCTGCTATGACAAAAAACATTTCACTGTCTATCTCAAAAAGCTCTATATCATTTGGCTTGGAAATGCGAGATACTTCGATATCTTGGAATTTGACAAACTTTGTCCAGCTTTCATCATACTTGTAAATGTGTGAACCACCAAAGAGCTGTGCCACCACCACAAAGACTTGGTCACCAACAAGAATGGCTTTACATCCCACTATAGACTGACCTATTGATCAAAGGGAAAAAAAAAAAAGGCATGTATATTATCACAGTATAAAGCACCCTTCAAGCCACAGAGAGATTATCAAATCACCCCTCCCCTTTTTTAAACTTTCACCATCTCATAATTTGGTCTTCTGTTACATGCCACCACAGTTTCTTTTCGTGCATTTTTCTTCCTAATAACTGGAGAGATGACTTCAAATGTCAGAGCCTGCAAGGTATGCAAGTATTATATGTTGTAAAATGCTAATTCCTTTTTTTTCCAGAATGCTTTTTGTTTCTCTGCTTGTTCAAACACATGGTTTAATATCCAAAATAACTATTTAAGATAAATTTTATTATTTTAAAATAACAAGTAGTCTTGCTGTTGATCAGAAATCCGAAATTCTTTTATTCTTGGAATGTCTGTCTTTCCAGCTTAACTAGAAGAATGAAATATTGCATATTTTTCTTGCTCCAGAAGGGTTGGTGTCAGCTTTTTTCCTACTGTAAATAGAAATATTGATGCATCTTGTGGGTATATCACCTGACAGCAGGATGAAAAAGATAAATCTAACTCTGTTGTTTCTGTTAGGTATTCCTGAGATTATGTTAAACTAGAAATATTTAGGAATACTGCAGTTGCCAGATTAGATCAGATCAGGTTATGGTCTGTTTTGAGAATGTCAAGTTACACTATACAAGAACCACATCAGAAAAAGTAACAACCAGATTGTTATGACAGACTTTGTTGGAAGAAGAGAGGAATTCCTCTCTGAAGCACACAGTTTAAGTAGAACTGTGGCTGCTGTTCCTGATGTTTGCCTGGTCAGTCACAACAGGAGAATTGCCCTGTCTCCTCTGCTGGGCCCCTACTTGTGGCTTCCAAAGCTGGCCTGGAATGACCTGGCACCCTCCCACTGTGGGAGCACGGTGAGTACCTTTGTCTCAACTACCACAAGGTATCATTCACTCAGGCATGAATGCTTGAGTTGATGATCCAGGCTCCTTCTGGTCTCACTTAGTCAAAATTAACTCTAGAAGAGCTTTCAGATGTCTCCTGTCTCCTTTTGCAGAGGACAGCAACATCTTTCTCTGCATGTTCACTGTAAAGGCAACATTGACAACTAGCTGAGCTCCATAAGCCCATGTTGTAAAGGGCTAAATTTAGATATCCGAATGCCAAGCATACAGATAGTAATGGAATTCCCTGTGGAGCATATAGCTGGCTCCAGAGCTCTGCAAGAGGCTCCTTATGGGCCTGTGTCAACTGACAAAACTCTGTTCCTCATGTACACTTAAGAGCTCAGACCTTCCAGGAACAGGGGATGGTTGTTTGAAAAACGACGCTGGGCACACACTCTGGGTGTGGAGCTAGGACTCAAGTCCCAGGCAGAAATGTCTCCTGATCAAGTAATTCACAGGAAAGTGAAATATGTCTGGAAGGCAGCTGTCAAACTCTCAAGTTCATTTCCAGAGTTTTTCTAGGGCTCAGCTAGCTCTCTCTGAGCTATTGACTTCTCAGTTTACATCCACTGGTATGTATTTCACCCTAATCTACCAAATCACAATGAAATGTGAACGTGCAACATTTTTCATTCCCAACATTTTCTGGAAGCATCTTGTAAACTTTTGTTTTTGTTTGACGCTCACAGCTGATCTGAGGAGGTAAGTGCTTGTTGCCTTTGTAGAATTCAACACCAGATAAGGACACAGCATACTCTTTGTTTCCCACAATGCAAGGTAAAAAATAATCTATCACACATAACAAGGAACAGGAGGGAAGGATGCTCCAAGATAAATTTAGCTCCCAAGGCTTCAGAACTACTAGCTTGAAGCAGCTGGGAAATCAGGCAGTGGATAACAGCTCTAAAGACTCTGTCCCTGCTGTCACGGTGTGACTGAGCAAAATGAGTGTTGGTTAGGGACAGAACAGTTGTTAGAAAATCAGCATTAGAACATCACCTGGCATTCACATGGGCTTTTTGTTTGATCGACAGTCTGTCCAGGATACTAATTGAGCATGTTTGTAAATTGAAGGTAAACGTGGAAGCTTTACAGCACATCTCTTTAGGTAGCAACAACGGTTGAAATATTTCTGTTCTCTTCAGCTGGATTCCTGGCCAAACCACCCTAAAAGCATCCTTCAGACCTATTTTCTTCAACATGCAATAGAGTATTTTTATATTCTGTTTTACAGGCCCTTCGACAAGAGCGAGTGCTCCTTCAACTTCTACTTTGACTTGCTGTGTGATTAAGGCAGTGAGTGCTAAGCTGGGCCATGGTGTGACATTCACAGCAAGTGTTTGTGCCTTCAGAACAGTTTATAAGATCAGAAAAAAACCACAAAACAGTTTGCGTGCCACAGTGAAGTTAAATGTGCATGTGTTAACAAGATGCACTACTCCATGGAGTCACTCATGTCCAGAAGTCACATACTCTGATTGGCCAAATTCAACAGGGATTCAGGACAAAACCTAATAAACTGGATCTCGTCTATGAATCTCATCCTTGTGAAATGCCAACAGTTCATCAATGACTGGAATTCAGCGTTCATATACCTGTGATATTGTCATAACTCCTGAAATTCATTTCAATGTGATCCCATTCCAGCACCATGCAGTTCTCCATGCTGGGCTGTGCAATGGCTACAAACACATCATTCTTTGAGTTGAACGTATCCACTGAAACGGACTGGTAGGGCAAAATCTGATGAACAACAAAATCTAGAAATATACATTTACAACAGTTAGGTTACATCCTTGCTGGAGACACAGAGTAAAGAGGTAGCTGATTATAATGATTTACACTGAAAAATGAGTGAAATACTCTGGATTTGGTATAACACTAGCATGGAAATGTCAATGATCACATTAGGCATGCAGCAACAGGGGAAAGTGTCTCCTGCTTTAGGTGTCATAAACTCTCTTAAGAAAATACAGTTGCCAAGAAGATCAAATAGATAAATAGTGAAAAAACCCCAGACTTTCCCGCTATGCTGGCTACTATTAATGAAATCAGGATATTGAGAGAAAAGTCTCTTTTCCCACAGCTGCAAGTGTCTTTCCTGTCAGGTGAAATGGTCTTGCCAGAATCACTTTGATGTTGAGAGATGGTAACTACTAGCTGAAGTCCAATAACTTCGTAAGTCGTGCAAATTTAATCACTAGCAATTTGTGATATGCTAAACTAGACAGAAAGCTAAATGGTATCTGAAGTTTCCCTGGGGATAACCCCATTTCATCTAGACCACAGACAAAATGGTGTAATCAAAAACTCAGTTAACACAATGTTTTATCAGGCATTGTAATGTAGTTTTTAGGCATAAAATATAACCAACCTGAGAATTACTATCCAGTGGAAAACTTATCCTATACTGAGGAATTGGAGCAACCTGTAAAAATTAGGAGTGTAACTCCAAAATCAAAAGGTTTTTTTTTCTCAAAACCTAAGTGCCTTTGTAGATTTAATTATAAAAGTCACCCTGGTGTAAGTCAGCAGTCAGCCCAGAACCAATGTGGGCAAAAGCAAGGAGACTTGGGTCTGAATTTGATCTTTGACGTGACAGCTGGACAATGTCATTATCATCAGAAAAAACCCATGGTATAGCAGACCTGACAAAGGAAAGCCAGCACTTGGGTGTAGAATGGGACAGGATGCTTGTGCTCAAGTAATGTATGCACAGATATACATAGAAAAGGAAAAGCATCTTCTGCTATGATGGCATTTCTCTGCAGAACCACACACTGCTCTGTTTTAAGCTCTATTTGCTACATGCCTTCATCACACACTCCTATGCTGGAAGGGCCTGAGCATCCAGGGATTTTGGTGAAATGGTAATTAAGTCCTCACTCGAGTCCCTTATTCTGGTGCATTATGAAATAATTGCTTCTGAATGAAGAACCCTCTGTTTCTGCATGCTTGAAAGCCTTGCCCTTGAGGAGTTACACTTCTGGAGAATAAAGATAGATGACTACCATTAAACAAACAGAGCAGATTCTACAGCTGGGAAAGAAATGACAGTCCTCATTCTTCGAGGGACTGTTATAAATAGAGCTTGGGCTTGGTTCATAAATGCTGTCAGGCAAACAGGAAAGTTATCTTCATTCTCACTGAGAAAATAAAAGGACCGGAGAAAACTGACACCGAAATATGCAGAAAGTAAAAGTAACTGACCAATCACGAAAGATAGATAAAGGATGGAACAGTAGCAGATAGAGTCACAGAAAATAAAAATATTTTTTAAATCTTGAGAAAAAAAAACAATTAAAAACTAATCTTGAAAAACACATGTCTTGAAATATGAACAGTTGTGAAACACTTTGGAGAAATCTGTGAATTGAAACAAACCAATCTGTATGTAAAAACAGCTAGCAAAATCAGTTATAATCAGTAAAAACCAATAAACACTGTTTTTAGCACCTGCTGGAAATACCTGACTCTGATGTAGAACAGGGTTACACAGTAAAAAGATGGTGCCACATCAGGCTTGCCAGAAATTTAGGCCCTGGGGGCTTGATTTAGTTCTACATGCCCTGCTTTAATGCTAGATAGAGCTAGTACAGTAAATACAGGACTGAGGGGGCTCTTTTCCAACATTTTTCTCTTTTAAGCTGGATCTCCTGCATGGGAGAAGGAAGAGGATGCAGCCCTCACTTTCCCCCTGTGCTGCAGTTCCTCTCTCCCACTCCATACACAGTTTTGCTCTCCCTGTCTCAAGACCTGTGGTTTTCATGCTGGTTTCTGCTGGCTGAGGCTGGGGTGGTCCCCCTGTCCTCCAGTCACTCACTCCGCCTCTGCTCCCTCTGCGGTTGAACTGGCATGAGGAGTCATGGATGAGGGACCCAACACTTTTACTGGGCTGATTTCTCTTCTGGCAGACACTGCTCTGGCTGATCCCAGCACAGAGGAGCATGGATGCTGGCAGAGGAGAGAACGCAGGCAGGACGCTGGAGGACACTAAGGAAAAGTGGGAGTGACGATGTGTTTGGGCAGCAGCTTCTAAACTGCACCCTGTGAATTGGTCCCACTCTGCTTGCATCCCTTCTTCCCTGCAGTGGAGACTTCTACTCCAGGTGAGGCTGCTCAGCTCCTGGGTGTGCCAGCAGGGAGCATTAACTATCCCTTCCCTTCTCCCGTCACAGGAGATTGCCAGCAAAGAAGCAATTATGGAGCAGGTAATTTGCAAACTACCTCCCTTCCAGCCAGTGGGGAAAGACAGGACCACCTCGAGAGGGCAGTCCCTCTGGAAATGGGGAAAACAAGCTTCCAAAGCTCAATGAGATGATCCCTGCCTGCAGGTCCAGGCAAAGTCCTGGGCATGCACACAGTCAATTTCCAGTGGCTGTGGGAGGACAAGATCTGTTTTCCACTTTCCTGGAAGTGAGTAACACATTCCCCTGTGGTGCTTACAGCCACAGCACAGCCCCTTAACACACTGTTGTGGGAGAAAGACAAGAAACAAAGTGAAATGGCTTAATCTGCTTCCATGATGCAAGCACTGAGAAATGGAGAAGATAGATGCTATCACAAAAGGAGTTAAAAGTGTAGATCACCAACACTGAATCACTTTCTCTGCGTAGAAGCAACAGGACCATTTTGTTCTTTGTCTTTCTCTCTGTTTAAATTTGTCAGCACCTCTTTTCATCTCTCCTCCTGTTACCATTGTAGCAGTTCAGCTGATGCAATGAACTGACTGAGCCGACAAGATGCACGTTTTACCAAGTAAACTGCTTTGTTACCACATCCTACATCCAGTCTTACTTGACACGGAGTACTGGAGACCAGAAATGATGGAAAGTCTGATCCCACCTGGCAAAGGAGGGAAACACTAAAGACTAAAGTCTAACACAAACGAAAGAGGTTTGTAGAACCCTTCCTGCCACTGACTGGGAAAGGAGAATACTCCTACAGCATATGTTGCTTTACTTCAGAATATGGTATAAGCCTGAGCCTCTGGCTAATCAATCCTCAAGGAGTGAGGAATATGGACATATATACACTCCCTTTGGAGCTGGGGAAGGCAATGGCAGAGAAGGAAAAAGCAGCAGTGGCTTGATACTGCAGACCACAAGGGTCATACACAACAGTGTGTGACAGTTCTGTGCTGTGCTGTGGAAGCACTTCTCCAATGGCATTTGAACAAATATTCAGCTGGGCAATCCTAGCCCCACAGAACACTTTTAGTCCTCAAAAACTGTACAGCACATGAAATTAGATTTATGCTTGGTGTAATTTCCCTTACAGCAGAAAAATGGACAAACATTAAGGGCAAATTTTGCTTATAACAATTTTATAGTTTCTAGGTACAAGAAGGTGAAAGAGGGCAGGTAGGTTAGTATAGGTCTGAGGAACAGTAAGGCTTGCTCTTGCACATTGTTAGTGCTTTCAAACCAGATTGCAGTGAAATAAAGCCTGCTTTTACTTTGTACTGTTGCCTCTCAGTGATTTGGCAGACATGGGAATGTAACTGTGGTACCATCCTAAGCTTCATTGCTCTCCTGTGCTTGACATCCTTGTATGCAGCAGATTATTGCACTTTACCTCTGCTGCTCTTCTGTCATAATTTTGAATTCTGAGTCCATTCTCTTTTCCTTCACATAATGCCATGGAATTACCTTTCATATCTTTTCCTGAAACTTCATTTCACATTACTAGTAATCAACTTTTCTGTTATCTTTTAATAATGATGACTGACTTGATGACAGATGAGAACTTGAACACCTCTGGTATTACTGTGTAGAAAAAAGGCAGAGTGCTGACATTCTATACATAAAAGATGAAAAACAATACTCGCAGCTGATATTTTCAGTTATATGATGTGACTACATTTAAAGATAGGTAACTGCAGCTGTTTGGTCATAAAATATAAGCATAATCACATGCAAATTTCTCTTTATTTCCTTCAGCATGCTTTACATTACCTAAAAAAGAGATGAAGATCCTAAACAAGACAGTAGTCAGAGTATTACTGGACATTTCTCTCCAACTTAATGGAGTTCCATGAACTGCTGGCACTATTGCCACCACATTTGACGCTAATAAGTCATGGCTTATTAAATAACTATAAGAGATATAGCCATAGATTTTTTAACTATTTTTACTATTTTAACTATTTTTATTGCTTTCTTGTGAAATACAGAAATTTTTTGAAGCTCATCTGCCATAACTATATGGCTTTACTCCAGATAATAGAAAGCATTCTGCGATGAAAATTAAGCCACAAAGTGAGTCATAATCAAGTCTTTGGAACACAAATTGTCAGAGCTCTTCTCCCATTATCACTTAATCCAAATAAAAACTCAGTACTTAATTCTGCTTTGAAATGTAATTTTCCCACTTTATACTTGCTCTAGTACTGAGATCTGCTTTCCTCCCCCCAGATCATGCTCACAGAACGAAAGGGTATAGTCTAAATATCTGATATTTAACCATTTGTAGTTTGCTTAGAAATATACATTCTGAATACCTGTAGTGGTGCATTCATAATCAAAACTTGTCACATCATTTAACTTCTTATCCTGATATTCTGCTGGACCAATACACAGGACATCAGAAACAGTGGAATTTGTCATCTTTAACCACAAAAACAACCACTTGGCTTTGCAGTCACACTCAAATTTATTTCCCCTTAAATCTCTAAAAAACACACAGAAATAAACATATTTGAAAATGTTTATAGCAATATGAGTACTACAGAACTGTTATCACCTTGACATGCTGAATTTCAAAATATCTGAGTATGCTTGAATTGTTCTGAACTGAAAACAGGGAAGTTCCTTAAGTTTTATTTGGACTATTAATATGGCTCTCCTTCACTGAATTTTTAAAAAAACTGTTACAGTCTACACCCACTTATAATGATAGTAATTGAATATTGTGATTCATGTGTAAAGTTACTTTTTTGGTAAATTTTCATAGGATTGGGACTGTAATGTAATAAATCCTGACAGTCAGGCTGTCTGCTGCAAGCCTCCTTCACACCATCTACCGCTGACATGGATAAATCCCATTCCTTCACTAAGCTGTTCCAGTACTGCTGGTTGACAGAGTGGCCTTGCTGGCTCCATTTCTGAGTTACACTGAAATGCAGATGTAAGGCTTGTATTGTTTGAGTTGCTGCTGATGTAGAGTCAATTTAACCTCCCTCTACTAATGTATGTGCAATTTTAATACTGTACTTGTTCTTCAATCCCTTGGCAAATTTTGTGGCTTACAATTATATTTTGCTGTTTGGGAAAGTCAGGCCAAAAATAGGGGAAGCCGACTAGCAGCTCAGTCATACAAGGAAACACTGACAGTATATCAGCAATGTGCTACAACTGCACAAAACCAAAGAAAAACAGCTTTTTTTTTTTAATTAATGCTTTTTACTAAAATAATCTCAGGGAACGCATGCAACATTAACAGGGAAAAATGTTCAGAGAAATTGTAGTTTAAAAATTCATTGTCTCCCTTTCCCTAAAAAACAATTTACATGAAATATCGGAAGGAAGTACAATGACACAAGCTATATACAGCATCATGAGGAGCAACAGTGATTTAACAAATAAGAATTACTTTAGAGGAGCCTATCAAGTAAATAATTATGAAATGAAAAAAGGTAGAACAAAAAAAACACACTTTTTTTTTTTCCTGTGTAGATACCAGATGCAGCACCACACCCCCAGAAACCTAGAACTGAGAGCAGCAGAGTGATAGAAGCAGGCACCCAATAGAAAGATTCTCATTACTTACAGTTCAATTAAAGAATCTAAATCACTGAAGACATCCCTTGGCAGAGCTTTGAGGTGGTTATTGGCCAAAGAACTAGAAAAGAAAGTTAGAGCTTAGTATCATTTCTATCTCTTTCCTGGCAGCTCTTTACCAAGGCTGAGTTCACTTACAGGTTGTTAATTATCTGGTATGTCCTGCCACTGGCATTGTTAGTAGTTACCAGGAACAGGTGTTAATTATTCCTATTCAAGAATGGGGATTGCTCGAAGATCACATAAAAGTAAAATATTTAAAGCTTTTTTATTGCCCCAGTGCAAATGTAGCACACAGCAACCATTGAAAAGAAGAGGAATGTTAGTCATGGTGTGTAGTACCCGTGCAGCACTGGGGGTACCAGCTGCACCCCACCCCGACATGCTGCAGTACTGCCTGAGCAGGAACTGCTGTAAGGCCAGTTCTTAAGTTATGAAAGGCACATTGTTGACAGAAGGAGGAAGCTGACACACAGAGGGAAAAGGGGTTTCAGTGCAGTGGTCCCCCAGAAGAGTTTTGTTCAAGTAGGAATTGCTCTACAAGTGTTAAATAACTTACAGGTGAGTCAGGTCTCGAAGGCCACGAAACGCATTTCTTGAAATGGTTTCAATTTTGTTTCCTTCAATGAATCTAGGGGGGAAAAAAGATTTTAAAATACTTTAACATTATTATTAGCATCACCAGTGCTTTAAGCTATGGTTGCCAATTCATCAGGTTCCTGGGCAGCTCCTTCAGACTGAAAGGTAGGAAGTCTCAGTGGAGCTGCTTGCTTTTTCTTATCCCCTTTCCTTGGGCAGAATGCAAGGAATGATGTAAATACGAGGCAGCACAAGGGACAGCACATAACACAAAAGTCCAGCAGAAAAGGAACAAAGTGAACAAGGCAAAAAAAATTATTCCTCCTGGTTAATCCTCTTGGCATGTGTTGTGTGAGGCAGGAGAACTGCGCAGAAGTGGCTCCTGAGATGGGCTTTAGAAGCTAAAGTCCTACCTTCCCCTCACAAATCACTTGCCTTTTAAAACCACAGGGCAGCACAGAGGTGCTTGGGCTGCTCAGGCTGCAGACAAACACTGATGGGGAGCTCCCATGGCTCCACGCACAGTGCCACCTCCACACCCACAGAGCTGTGACTGGATCTGCAGTCACCCAATGTCTGCACAAACGGCACGACCACTGCCTTGGTTTTGTGCTGGCTGCCGCAGTTCAGCTCTCTCCAGCTGGGACACCACCTCTGCAGCATGCCCAGCTGCACACCAGTCACGGCCCTGTGGGCTGGGGGGATAATGACAGTCACATATCGATTCCAGGAGCATGCTGCTCCTCCTGACTGCACGTCAGCATTTAAAGAAAGAGCTGATATTTGAGCATCTTGACCCCTGAGCACTTAAGGACGCATCCCTAGATACACCATCAGCCCAGCAAAGCGATTGCAGCCAGGTGGCCATCAAGATATTGCTTGGTACAGCTGTACCTGGATGAAGACAACTGCATGCTGACTTTATAAAAGGTCTGATGAGATAAAAGTGCCTCCCTTCCTCCTATACATCTTTGTTTGCCTTCCAGAGAAGTTACAGGAAAAATGCTATGAGACAAGGTCTCCTCTTGAGAGAGTCAAGATGGGAATGCAGGAGATGGCAAGTGCTCTTAGTTCTGCAGTTTAGATGTAGCCAAGATCTTTCAAGAAATGACTGGAACCCTGACTGGATGAGAGGGTGATGTGTCTAGGTAGAAAGTGTCAGAAGAGGGTCAGTCATTACAAGGCTGTCTGGAGACATGAATTCAATCAGCAGAGCAGAGAGCCACACTGCCTCCTGACACCTTCACTGGCACCTGGCATCCCTGCACAGTGCAAGCTCACCAGTCCATGCAAATACACAAGGCTTCACTGCAAACAGTGCAGCAAGATAATGCAAATTTGGGTTTAGTAATCTGCCAGATTTGTGAGTCACCAAAGCTGGCCTCCAAGAGGTGCTACCGTGGGAACACCACTCTGTCCACCGGCAAAGCTCCCATCTTTATCAGACCTGTTTTACTCAGACTCTGTACACATAGTCAATTAGTTTAAGGGTGCATTGAATGCCATTATCAATGCTGCAAGTGCAGCAGGACACAGCTGGAGATATATATATAGAGATATCTGCTGTGGGTGCTCCCCAGCTGCTCTTCATCCAGAGACTTTGCTTTGTACACAAAGACACATCATTCGTGTTTGGCAGTGAGGTTTCCTTGTTCTCCATAAAGTCTGATCCCTGGTAACTAAGAGACATGAGTTATGGAAGCTATAATAGTCTTACTGGCTGCATGGCTAAAGAAACAAACCACAGAGAAAGGCTACTCGCAGCCAGTTCCCAAAAGGTGTAGGGGAGATTTGCTAGGAAGAGGAAGAGCTCTATGAACTTGGCAGGAAGGGCAACCACAACCAGTATCCGAGACCACTCGTTCAGCTGCTAAAGTAATTTGAAACTATAAGGCTTTACCAGTCTTCATCCTGCTCCTTGACTTGTTCCCTAATCCCTGGTGACTGGGGACAGAGATTTCCTCTTTGACCAGCTGGGGAGAGCAGGATGTTTCTTTTGGACAGGGATCTGGCTGCAGTCACCAGTGCAACTGCCACAACTGCAGGGACAAGCTCATCAGCACTTGAAAGTAAGTAATTAATGATACAACATAAAAATGTTATTCTTCCTTTTTACAAACATGCAGCAAATAATTCTTTTTCCTATAAACACAAGGAAAAGAGAATGCTTAGATAACTTCCTGCCTGAAAAATCCAGATGTAGCTGAATCATGGATTTTAGCATACACCATTTACCCTTATCCTCTATTTCTTGTTCTGCAAATTCCATTGGGGGCTGCTCTGCATGTATCAGACTATTAACCCTGAATATACCTAACTTTAATATGTATTTGTCTGCAAGACTTTAGCAAGAGTTAGTTTTATCAGCTTTGGTCTGTCTTTAGAAAAGGACAAATGCTTTCCACAGATACCTTTCAGAATGGAACGGTGGGTGAAAAGAGCAATTTTTTTGAAGTTGTATTCATCATGTCAAACATACCAGCTCATATCCAGTAACACACAGAAATGCCAGTCCTTTGGAGTATGAAGGGAAGACAACCTTGTAGCAGGGCTAATATTTTTTTTAAAAAGAAAAGCGGGTGAACCAAAAATAAACAAAAAAAAAGGATCAGAAAATTAAAGTAATGTAAAAAATGTAAGTGAACTATGTAAAAAAAAGGAGATTAAAATAAATTTAAATAATATACAATAATTAGAGTAATTTATGTTGCATGACATTTATGTGTTTATGTATTTATAATTAATTATTATACAAACATAAATGACATGGGCATTAAATGGGATGTCAGAAAAAAGGTGAAGTTGGAGAAAAAAGCTGGGAGAAGAGCACAAGGATGGTAATCAAGGTTGCTCTGGGTAGTACACAGAGACTTTGCAATTCCTCTTCAAGCTGCCTCCAGGTCAGAACAGGCTTTCCCACCTCTTGTCTAAGGTTCAAATCCCCTTGGCAATGATGGCACTGTTCTGGAAAACCAAGACACCTCTTGCAAACAATGCCTTTTTGGTGTGCTGTAATTGCACAGAGACACCTTGCATTCATGGCATCTTTTAAAAAGGCACTGAAACCTTTGAAAAATTGTGAGCCACCATAAAGAACATTTGCAGAGGAGTGAAACATAAATCCTTCATCTCCCCTGCTCTTGGGAATCACCGTAAAGACCAAGACTCCACAGCAGGAGCCTTGACGACTTATCAAAACATCTTTATTTATAAGGGACATGAAGTACCAAACTTACAGGTATTCTAGATGGAAGAGACCAGCAAAGGCATCATCTCGTATAATAGTAAAGGAGTTGGAGTTCAGCAAGCTGAAAATGGAGAGCAGGCATTAGGAAAGCACATTAAAACCTCACACACTGGATTATGCCCATTGTGTTTATTGCCCATGACCACACTAATCTTACTGACTTGAGCCCATGTTGCCCCACAAATGCAGCACACATAAAATACTGTGGAATGGTCCATTAAAAAAAAAAATCAAAAGCATTATGTGATGGCAGTTAATGTCCACTACTCCCCAGGAAAATGCTAAATGCAACCTGGTCCTCAAGTCTGTGGTACCCTGAGCAGGACAAGCTATTATGAGATGGCAGGTCTGCTGAGTGTGGACGCCAGTTGTTTACCACCCCTCCTGCCCCAACGACAACTTTTGAGACCATCTCAGCACCAATCATAAGCTCAGAAGCGCCAGCACCAGCTCTCATCTGTGCAGTTGCAATGGGTCAGTGCTCACTTATTCTGTGCTCCCAGGGAGATGCTCCAAGCCTGACCTGCAGATGGGATACCATCCACAGTGTGGGAGGACAGCAGCCAGTTTATCAGCTGGAAACAGAGACATACCCAAACCACCAGAGACAGAGTCCAGCTATCCTGATAAAGCAAAGCCCTGTGTTCGCAGGTGGTGTGGAGGGGCAGTGGTGCTGCCTCTTCCAGGCACTGCCTTGCCCTCTTCCTGTGTGAACTTCAGGGACAAAACATTTCAGAGCTGCAACAGAGTAGCTGTCACCTGAGCCAGGACAAGGCGATCAGGGAGAAGGATGCTACAGAGGCTTTGCCAGCAAAGTTCCTTCCTTGCTGTATCAAAGTACAACAGTGGACTATTTCCAATGTTGATGTTCAAAGGCACAGAGAGTGATCTCCTTTCAAAAAAATAGCAAAACTTCTTATTTGGTCTAAAAATCAATGCTACTCAAAAGAAATAACTTTTGGAAAATCTAAGAATTTTTTGCTATGAATGAACATCTCCACTAATCACTTTATTAGAGCAATTTATTAATCCTCTTCTGTATGGTTTTAGGCATTTTACTAAAATTAATTTAGAAGACTAATGAACATGAAATGTAAACTTTCCCTGTGGTCCTTGGATAGTATGCTAATGCTAGACAAATGCTCCTTAAATTACCCCAAAGAAATCTGACAAAGATGCAGACTGCCATCAAAAACAAATCCTTGTGTTACTATTTTACCATGACTACTACCACAGAAGACATTGTCCTGAGGTGCCCAAGTACTCAATTATGCATGCAGCTCTTGTGCCATTTAATCAGTACTTTTTCTCATGTTTAAGGGAATAGTCACAAATTACACTAACTGACAGAATTTGTCAGGGCCCAAGGCAGTCATGACAGTGACAAAACCCTCTCTTTGCCACAATTGACTCTGTCCACCATCCCCCTCACCCCAACATCTCCTCCTGGAAATCTACTACAGCTAAACAAAAGGGACAACTTCCTTCTGCTCTTCTTGCCTCTTCCTAATACCACCATCCAAAAAAAGCCAGATTCCCCCCATCTCTAATTTTCCACCCGTAGTTTCTCTTAACCCATCCTTGGATTCCTCCCTTTCCTTCCCAGCTGGCACAGCTGTTTGTTTGTCTCCATTCACCCATGGGCAAGGTCTGCTACCAAATCTTACAAAAACTTAGTTTGGGGACTGATGTCACAATAAAGGAGGTTTTCACCCATTGCTTTGCCCACTTCTCCCCAGCATTTTGCAAGGGGTGCTCCTGCCCCTAATAGTGAGATAGGCCTTTGAGTCAAATGAGGTGGGCTGCCCGAGGAGAGGAGGCTGTCCATGATGCTACCAGGTGCCTTTAGGCACCTCTTGCTAAGACCAGTTTTAACATTTAGCTCTGTGGGAAGCACTCAGCCTAGGTTTCTGGGAGGCTTCAGATACTTTTGCTGAATTTTTCCTTGCAGTGTGTCTTTGCCTGGGGGGTAAGCCAGTCCTTGGCAGGGGGCAGGGTGGGGGGGAGGCATGGAGAGTCTGCTTGGTATCCAGGCATTCCTGGCAGCCTACACTGGGCTAGGCAGGGCACAGGCTGCAGCTCAGCTTCGCTGCAGACTACCAGAGAAACTAGTACCCGGGCTCCCCAGGGGGGTTGTACCGCAGTCTGTGTCTCTGTACCTTCCCTGCTACTTCCTCCCAGGACAGCTAAATTAAGCAAGCTTGGGTAAGCTCCTTGAGCTTCAGGCACACATCTAACTACAACATGGGCACTGAGAAGCGACTTGCCCGAAGACAGGAAGGAGGGAAGGCTGCAGAGTGCTGGGAGCAGGACCACTGTCTCCTGGGACAGTGGACCACTGGGTCAGAAGGCATCCGAGGGGCCACCCTCCAAACTGGATACTGAAGCAAAGTCATGCTGCAGACAACATCAGTACTTCACACACAAAGGCTTCCCTCTGAAGTGTGTCCCGGCAGCCTCTGCTTGCCCCATCGTGCCTGCAACATCACAAAGCCGCTGTCAGACTCCCTGGCATAAAGTGAGCAGGAGTTAGAGCTACCTCCAGAGAGGAAAACTCAGCCCTAAACTAATTAAAGCTGAAGTTAAAAAAAAGAGAAACTCGGGGCATCAGAAAACATTCTGCCCTACTTCAGTACCTAAATACACATTTTATGAAGTAGTTTATGAAGGGAAAATGCATCCCTGTTATGAAACGGCAGCTACATTGGGGGGCTGAGCAAGCAGGTTATTTAGCTGTTACCTCCCTTTTTACAAGGGAAAAGGACTCTATTTAGAAGAAACTGGGGGGACTCTATGCTTAAAAGGACTCTAGGAGGAACGGGCGAAGTGCTACTTGGTCGTGCTCCTTTCCAGTGCCATACTTACAGCAGCTGCAGAGAGGGCAGGTGGGAAAACATCCTGTCCTTGACTTCGGAGAAGGTCCCGTTGACCAGGCTCCTGGAAAAAGAGATGCTACCCATCAGACGGGACCGCCCCGCCCCCCTCCATCATCCCTCCTCCTCCTCCTCCCGCGCCCCGCGTACCCCCGCACTCACAGGGAGCCCAGGCCGGCGGGCAGGCTGCGCGGCGCCCCCGCGGCCCCCACGCACAGCGCGGACTCCCTCCAGCAGCTGCAGGGCGGCCCGCAGGGGGGGTCCCTGCGGGCGGGGCGAGGAGCGGCGGGGGACACCTTCGCCCTCCGCCTCCCGGCAAAGCGAGGGTGGCCCCCCGCTGGTGGCTCCCGAGTGATGCTACCCCAAAAAATAGGGGTGGGGAGCACTGGGGTGCTCGAGCGTGTCCAGAGAAGGGCAACGAGACTGCTGGACGGTTTTGAGCACAAGCTTGCTGGGGAGCGGCTGAGGGACCTGGGGGGAGTTTAGCCTGGAGAAAAAAAGGCTCGGGGGGGATTTATCTCTCTCTACAACTACCTGAAAGGAGGTTGTAGTGAGATGTGTGTAGTCTCCCAATTAACAAGTGACAGGACGAGAGGAAATGACCTCAAGTTGCACTAGGGGAGGTTAAGATTGTATATCAGGAAAAATGTCTTCACTGAAAGAGTGGTCAGCCATTGGAACAGGCTGCCCAGAGAAGTGGTGGAATCCCTGTATGTGTTCAAAAAATCATAGAGTCATGGAATGGCCTGGGGTGGAAGGGACGTTAAATATAATCTAGTTCCAAATCCCCTGATGTGGAGATCACCTTTCACTAGACCAGATGGCTCAGAGGTCCCTCTAGCCTGGCCTTAAACACTTCCAGGGGTGGGGCATCCATAACTTTGCTGGGCAGCCTAATGTGTAGGTGTGGTGCTTAGGGACATGGTTTAGTGGTGGACCTAGCAGTGCTGTGTTAATGACTGGACTTGATGCTCTTAGAGGTCTTTCCCAACCTTAGTCATTTTGTGGTTCTAAGACCAACTCCAGGGATGTCTAGATCATGAAAGAAGAAGATGGATGATGACACCAGACAATTACATTTCCTTTGTGGTAGTATGCGTGTGTTAAGTACTGATTAATCGTGTTATACTTGAATGCTCAAAAGGTTTCAGAATTGTGTGTAAAACCACATGTGGGGGGCCTCAATTTGAATCCGACACATCATGAACATCAATAAAAGAATTCCTCTTGTAACTTTGTTGTACAAGTTACTTGTGTTGTAACATCAAAGAATCACTCTTTGTAACTCTAGTAACTTTCTTTATTCTCCAAGTCTCTCTCCTTGGTTTGCAAAGCCCAGTTGCAAGAATCTCGTGACAATTTCCACAGCTGCAATTTGTGCCTGCTGCCCCTCACCATTGCCCACACAGCTCCAGCAAAGCCTCCCATTAGGTGACTTAAAATAGCAATGAGACTCCTGTTCTTCATGCTGAGCAGATCCAGGTCTCTTCATCTCCACTTATACACAATCTCTCCAGCAGGCAAAAGTTCAGAAAGCATGACCAACACCCGAGTTAATGGGTTAATTCATTTATCACCTGATTAGGCAGAAACAAGACAGAGAAATTGTTTGAGGTCAGTGTTAGTCCTAGTATTCTTTGCCTTGTTTTATCTTTTCAGTGATTTTAATGATTTGTGTAATACACCTCTTTGCAGGAGCTATTATGCACCACATCTGCATCTTAATTCTACAACCACAATAATCTAAGGATGTTTATTTCATTGACAAGCAGACAGCAATTGTTGTGAACCATGAATGCTGTTGGATTTTCCTGTCATTCTCTTCCACCTGGGTCACTGGTGCTTTATCCTGAGGCCACTGTAAGGGCCAGAAAAAAACGAAACCAAAAAACCCAACCAACCAACAAAAAAAACAAACCAAAAAAACCCCCACATACACAAAAAAAAAACCCACCAAAAAACAACCAACCAACCAAAAAAAAATAACCCCCCCAAAACCAAAACAAAACCCCCACAAACAAACAAACAACAAGACAAAACAAAACCACAAGAACACTATCAGAAATCAGAAAGTTTTTATAATCTCTCTTGCAGTATCATTCTGGATAAAATATCCAGCACACAGCTAGACAGGTACATAATACACTGAGTGAGCAACTGACTGATGGGTTGGGCTCAAAGGATATAAAGCTATTAGATTGTGTCCAGAGGAGGGCAATCAAGAGGGTGAAAGATCTCGAGGGCAAGACTTACGAGGAATGGCTGTGGTCCATGGGTTTGTACAGCTTGGAGAAGGCTGAAGGGTGACCTCGTTGCAATCTACAACTTCCTCAAAGTGTCAGCAAAGGGGCAGATGCTTATTTTCTCTTTCTGGTGTCCAATGGTAAGACACAGGGAAATGGAATGAAGCTGCATCAAGGGAAGTTCAGGTTGACCATTAGGAAAAGGTTCTTCACTGAGAGGGTGGTCAGTCACTGAAACAGTCTCCCCAGGGAAGTGGTAATGGCTCTAAGGCTGACAGAGCTCAAGGAGCTTCTGGATGTGACTTGGTCATATGGTTTTGTTTTAGGTAGTCCTGAGAGGAACAGGGAGTCAGACTTGATGATCCCTATGGGTTCCTTCCAACTGGAGTTATTCTATGATTTTATGAAATAGAAAAGGTCCAACAACAACTTCCCAAAACTTCAATGAAGGCATGATGTTCCACATTTCTCCATGAAGTGTGACTGCTGTGGCCATCCAGGGATGCCACTTTGGGAACACTTTCATGCATTCACCCTTTGCAAGTGACTCTCAACATGCTGTCAGAATCACAGTTAAAGGGTTCAGTATTGATACTAGGTTTTAAATGCCTACGAATGCCACTTTGGCAAGTAAGGCACCTTCTCAAAAAGATACACAGCTATTTCACCTCAAAGATTTTAGGACCCTTATTCCAGTTCTTCATTTTCATTCATGTTAAACTGTTTCACGCAGACATTGAAAAATCCCAGGACACTTCAAAAGGGAAAACTATTTACCTGCTAGCACTGACCACAATTTATTTTGCAGACAAGGTGTTTTCTGATTTAACTGATTTAAATGCAATTTATTGGATGATCACCTCCACCTCCCCATGGAAGAGGAAGAAGGATTTTCTCTTGCTCTCCCCACTCACACAGGGGAGTGGGCTCCCCTGTGAGTGCGGGTGTTGTGTGCAGCTTAGTCTGCAGCATCCCTGCTGCGCTCAGTGAGGGGCTGCCAGGCACAGACCACCCCCTCCGGTGGTCTTGAAAGTGTCAAGGAGCCTTCCTCGTGAGTCAGGGGAGGATGAGGTGGAATGAAAGGCAGATGCAGCAGGATTGGGGTACTGCACAGGAAGGAGCAGGTGTGAAGAGTGAGGGCTTCATCAGAGGCTGAGGAGAGAGCCTGGAGCGCCAGCAGGACGCAGCAGACGGTCCTGTCTTGCTGATATTAAAAATGAGTGATTGTTTGGGAAAACTCACATGACAGAAAACAGGTGTTTGAGGGGTTAGAAATATAAATATGTATATAGGTGAGCACATGTAAATTTCCTTAAAAGAACATTAAAAACTTGCTTGTTTTAAAAAGTGATGCCTATTGTATCCATGCAGTAGCCTCGTATAAAAATGAAATCCTCTCTCTTTTTTGAGAATAAAAAAGGTGTTGATATAGAGCATCAAAGAATGAGAAATAACACTGAAATGTGCATTTTGTAGCTTTCCTTCAAATTCCAGTTCATAGGTTCAGGTGATTTTTTATGTAGACTTGCAGGTGCATCCATTCAAGTCATGCCACAAATAAATGCAGTCAGCGGCATATGAAGGATTGTGCTGTCCAATACTCATAGATAAAATGGCATTTCAGATGGGTAACACAAGCAAAGAAGCACTTAGACAGTGTGTCAATGGGCATGATATAAAAACCTGAACAGATATGTGAGATACCAAGACTGTGCCACGCCTTTCAACAGTGTGCAGAGGAACATGGGTGTCCTCAGGTACTCCAGTGCAAATAGGTGCAGTGGTGCACATGATCTTCCAAATGGATCTTAACTGGAAAATATTCTGATTCCCAGGTGAGTACAGCTGAGACATCTCACTACTGTGATCTATGATGTTATCGCTGTCATTTCTGCTAACATAATGACCCTCTCTCTTTTCTGAAATCTTGAGTATTTATCTTGAATTGCAAAGAGAAATGGAATCAGATGAACATTTTAGGAGCACATAAATATTAAAAGAAATATCCTGATGTGAAAGTTGTCTGCTCTGTTTCTTCAAGACCAGGAAGGCCTTACTCATATGTTTTCATTTTTGCTTCTCAATCCCTTTTTCACAAATACTTGCTTTGTTGAGTAAATACTAATGTAAAGGTTTTGACTGTATTTTTTCCTGCCACTTGGCAGAAGTGGACAGTAGTAGATAAAAATCTGCTGATCAGCTCACTCCATACAAAGTGAGAAGTATGGAAGGGAAGAATATTTCAACCTTATGTCTGAGAAAATTTAATTTCTAGGTTAATTTGCAAATAAAAATGAGATTTATTGGATCACACCCCACCACCTGCCCAAAGTAAGAGATTTGAAAAAAATTGTGTGTGAGAGGAAAGTGTGTCAGTGGAAGTGTTCTCACTATGAGAACTCTTAATTGCTTGTGACCCTGCTGGGGAAGAAGGTGTGGGAAAATTAATGCTCTGAGCAATATTCATCTTGCTGAGTGTTTTCCTTTCTTTCTTCACTCATGGTTGGTGTGACCTTTTTGGACTCCAACTGCTAGAGGAGATGTACTGCAACATGCAGAGCACGTTATTATTATCTTGAATGTACTCCAGCTTTTTTACCAAATGTTTAGTCTGCTTGGTCAGGATTAAATGTCCTTTGCTTTTGACTCCTGAAGATTTCTGGTCCAGATCACACACCTGGTGTGTTACTGCGGTTTTCCCTTAAAGAAGTGCAGAAGCAATTTTCTTTGCTGAAATGTAGCATTACAAGGTAGGTTTTTGTGAAAACTATTTTAAAGAAAATATTCTCAAAAATCAGACAAAAGTACAGCTTGCCAAATCCTACTCTGAGAGAGCTAGCATGTCCTCTGCAGTGACACCCTGCTCCCCAGCCCTGGTCTCTCACACCAGTGGTGTGCTGCATGTCGCGTGTGGTGAAGGTGGTTATTCACATTACACCAGAAAAAAAGGACTTGCTCACAGGTACTTTCCTTGCTTTCATGTTTTCCAAAGGGCCCTTTAGCATGGATTCACAGTGGCTCTGAATCCCCAGACCTGGATAGGAATCACTGTAGAAAGAGTAACAGGTGGAACAAGCCGAGGTGCTCCAGAGATTCTCACACAGAGCCTTACCTATAGTCCTACCCTGCAATAAGGCTTCTTGAGAAGAGGTATTTGTAGAATATTAGCAGCATGTAGGGAATAAAAAATTAATAAACATAACAACCCACATGTCTTTCTCTTTCTTCCCTTGTGAATGCCTGAGACACCAAAGGAGCTGCAAGTTGTTCCTTGAAGAGCAAAATTAATGGAGTCTGATTGAAGGCTGTGTATCCACATCCCTCTGCATCTTCCCTCCCTGCAGCACTCTCACCCACCTGGGATGTGTACTTCCTCACTACCCCACTTTCAGTGACCTCATGCAATGACTGCCCTCCTTCCAACTGTGCTCCATCTTTGTGTTTTTCAGGTGGGCAAGAAATTGGAAGTACTTCCAACTGCTGTGGTATTCTGGGTGTGCCCTGGATTACTGTATGTTTTCCATGTTTGGACAAAGCTCGATAATCTGCAGCCCCTCAAAACCAGAGACACTTGAAAATAGGTCCTTAGATACCCTATAATTTCAGATAACCCACAAAGAGAGACAGGAAGGCCATAGGAGAAGGAAAGCAGGCTTTGTGGGAATCATGGCAGGGGACTATTAAGAGAGAAGACTAGATTTTTCCTTGTATATATTTGTATATAGACAAATTATACAATCAGATAATAAATTTTATCAACTGCCATTTGATCAGCTGCAGGTCCTTGACCATTTCACCCCAATTCTGCTTGATGATTTCATGTGCACTTGAGCTACTTCCAACCTTGCCATTCAAACCAGGATTCCTGGATACACCCTTATGGAATAGACAGTCACTACATTTTAGAAGAGGACCAATTCTCTGCAGTACAAATTTCCCTGAAAATGACCTCAAATTAGTTTCTGCAGGTTTGAGATGAAGCTTAAGATAATGTCCATCACTGGGCAGACACTGCTCGGCTTGTAGGTTGTGCACACCAGTCAGACTTAATCTGACATGTCTTTAGTGATGCTAAAAAGTGCTGCAGAATTTTCTGAATTTCAGAAAATTCAAGCTCTATTTTCTCAGCAAAGCACAACAGACAGAATAATCTAAGATTACCCAAAGAGATGCAGAGCAGCTTGGGTGTTGGCAGCATAGCATTCAGTACTATATTTGCTAGACTTTTCTCACTGTCCTTCTAATTTCTGTGTGGTTTCAGTCTGTTGTGCAGCCTGGGCATGCTAAGTGCTTCTGGAAGTGTGAAGGGACAGTGACAGCACTGACCAAAGGTTAAGGGCTCTTAGAGCTTAGTCAAACTCTGCCTGCTCCTTTCTTCCCCATCCTGCTCTATTTCCACAGCAGCATTTTTATACTGAAATACTTGTAGAATCCTCAATATCCACTAGACAGACTATGTGACCAATATGTCTGTTCTTGAACAGGCTGCAATCACAAGTATCGAGGCCATGCTGCTGAGAACACAGCTGCGTTGGGCAGGGCACCTCTCCAGGATGAAGGACCATCACCTCCCTAAGATCGTGCTCTACGGTGAACTCACCGCTGGCTGTCGCAAGAGAGGAGCCCCGAAAAGGAGATACAAGGACTCCCTGAAACAACATCTCAGCCTTGGCCATATTGA
>VYXB01005970.1:520287-540821 GCA_013397135.1 Pachyramphus minor | reverse complement strand
GAAATCTTCGTTCGCGAAGCCAAGCCATGGTGACTTGTAGAAGTTTCTGCTCTCTTGCCAGCTCTTTCTTCATAATGTAACTGCCTGAAGGTGAGTTGCTCATTGTTGGATGCTCCCCCACTTATCTTGTTGGTGTGGAGAGCATCACAATGGAAGCAGGCTCCTCTGTTGCTGTTTATACTCATTTCCATGTGAAAGTCCCTCCCTTCATTTTCTCTTACCCCTATCCCATGAAAATTGTGTGTGGTAGCCACTTTGCTACAGGGGGCAAGTAGTATTTTCACTAATTATGTTCTAGTTAACTAACTAATTTTCACTAAGTATGTTCTGTGTTCAATAATGCTACATTACATTAGATTATGCTAGAATATGTTTTATATTTATAAAATATATTTCTATTTTACTACAACAGACAACCTAATCCACTCCACTGAAAAGCTTATCCCAATGCATGATAGCAAAGGTTTAAAGCCTCAGGTATTAAGTAGATGGAAATAATGATATGGAGACCATTAAGTTACAATAATCATAACATCATTGTGTCTAACTTGGCAAACTATGTCACTGGCTAGAGTTTAATTTAAGCAAAGGAAAAAATTGCCAAGTGCATCTGTATTACATTTGTCAACCAGTTGAACAAGACTCATTTAAACTGATTTGAGACACTACAAATGCTCCAGTGTAACAAGATCAGGCATATCCGTGTATGCATTTTAGCAATCAAAGAAGTGGCACGTGCATGGGGAGGGCTGAGGACCTCAGCCTAGCTCAGGCTTTGAGTGAGAAAAAGCTAAAACTGACTTGGATGATGATTTTAAGCATGGAACTCTGAGTGCAGTTTTCCATCCCTCCTCTGCCCATGGCTAGTTGACCAACTTGGGGAAGCCCTCCTGACATTTTTCAAAAAGTCTTGTAAAATCTGTTCATTGTTTTGCAACCAAAATGTTCTTGACAGAATCTATATTTTTCCTCTTGGATCTACTAGGCTGTTCCCTCCCCAGCAAAGACAGCCTGCTGTCTCAGTTCACCCCACTGCCAAAATGCATCAGGAGTGCAGAGGCTGGGAGGAGGAGGAGACAGGCAGTGGATGAGGAATGAGTCAGGAATCTCAATAGCACCTGGCCATAGGTGTCCATGGGACTGCATCCAAGGCTGCTCACTGTGCTGGCTGCTGCCCTTGTAATGTCACTGTCTGTCACCTTTGAAAGGTCTTGGGGAGCAGGAGAGATCCTCAAGAAGTGGAGGAGGTAAAATTTTGCACCTGTCTTCAGAAAAGACCAAAAGCATAACCAGGGGAACACAAGCCAGTCAGCCTAACTTTGGTCACTGGTAGAATCATGGAGTGAGTTCTCCAGGAACACCCATCTTCAATGGATGGTATTTATCTGAACTTTAGTGAGGCTTTTGACACTACCTCCTGTGATATTCTTGCATACAAGTGAGGATGGCCTGGACGGGTGGACAACTGGTCTGTAAATGCTGCTTGGATGGTTGGGCTCAGAGGGCAGCAGTAAATGGACCATCCTATGTCTGGAGGCCAGTAACAAGTAGAGCACAGCAGACTTGGGTTTTGGGACCTGTCCAGTTTAACATCTTCCTCAATGACACCACGAGTGCACTGTCATCAAGTTTAGACCAAGCGGGAGGACTGTTCAATGAATGGGAGGACAGGTTTGCCATCCGGAGGGACCTGGACATGCTGAAGGAATGGGCCAGCAGCAATCTCCTGAAATTCAGCACAGATGAATGCCATGCCACATCCTGCACTTGTGTAAGAACACAACTGGTGCCCAACTGGCTGGGAAACAGCTCTGCTGACATGAACCTGGGGAAGTTGGTGGGTACAAGCTGGGCATGACCCAACAGTGTGCCCTGGCAGCAAAAGTGGCCAGGGGTAACCAGGGCTGTACAAATGAGAGTACGGCCAGGAGGTCAAGGGAGTAACTAAATCCCTTTACTCAGCAGTAGTGAGACCATGTCTTCAGTCCTGTGCACGGTTTTGCCCCTTTCAAATAAAAGGAAGAGGATGATGAACTGGGGTGAGTTCTGTGAGGGTCTCCAAGCTGGCTGGGGCCTGGAGAACTTCCCTCTGAGGACAGGCTAAGGAAACTGGGTTTGTACAGCCCGGAGAAAAGATGGCTTTGGAGGCACCTTACAGCAGCCCTGCAGCAGCTCTGGGGAGGTCATCAGGGAGGCAGGGCCAGGGTTTTAACTCACAGAGGTGCATGGTAGGAGAATGAGAGACAAGAGATGATGAAACAAGAGAGGTTCAATTGGATATGTGGAAAAAGATTTTCCCCAGGAAGACAATCAGAGAGTGGGACAGCTCCTCTGAGAGGCTGTGCAGCCTCTATGCCCAGGGGTTTCAAGGGACAACTGTATCAAGCCCTAACAAACCTGGTCTGACCTCAGAACTGGCCCTGCTTGGAGCAGGACTCGTCATCTTCTGAGGTTTCTTCAAGTGTGAATCATCCTGTGATCACATGAGTCTGTGTTTATGGACTTCATAAACAAGGAGCCTGGTTGTAGGTGGTATCACTGAGAATAAGAAATGCAACTTTGAGGGGTTTTGCCTTCCCTGTATTTAAATTGTCATTAAAAATTATGGATTACTTCAGGTTTGTTTTTTTTCATCTCCCAATTATATTCATGTACACACACGTCCATATATATATATATAAACAGAGATTGTCTGTGCATTTTCCTCTGTGTATTTATCCACTAAATGCATGTTTTATAATCCTCAGTGTTTTGCAAGGCTACAGGGTAATCTGCTTCATTCAGTAGTTACCCTCGCCCAGGAAATGCACAACAGCCACAAATGCTCCACAGCTTGGTTGCTGGGTAAACTGTAGCTCATTTGTATTCAGCACCCTGCATAAAAGTGATAAGAAGCCAAATACTCCCAGGAAACAGCACAAATGAAATACAGCACGCAGGAGGCGAAGTATTTATAGAAACAAAATATCAGCATTTTCCACACATTTACACAAAGCAATTTCAGTCTTTTCATAGGAAAAAAAGAACATCTCTGGCACTCATTTACTCATTTCCCTGCAGTCATATATTTTGGCCAAAAAGCACTGACTACATGGAAAATCCATATATATATATATATTAAAGATCAATGACAACCTAAAATAGATGCTGTCATATTTTCTCTCCTAACATGTCTTTGCAATAAGAGCATTGTTTTAGTAAGTAAATAACGTGACATTTCTGCTGGAATGGGAGTTTAGCACTGTGGCTGAACCCTGTCCGCAGATCCCCAGCCTGCTATGAGGAAAGGAATTATGTCTGTGTTTAACCCTTTGGAACCTCTGGTTTGGTTAGCTGAAGCCCATGAAGTACAAGACAGAGGCTACAGACCAAAAAAGCAAATTACTACATCTCCCTTCATGTGCACTTATCAGCCATGGCCTCTGTTCAGAATGGTGAAGCCTTGCTGCATCCAGATGTGATGCCAACCACAGCCCTGGGGACAAGCCCCCTGTCCCAGCTAAGGGTGCTTCTGGCAGCTGGGCCAAAATGCTTCAGCCATGCTCAAGGGAAGTGAGGGAAGGGTTCATCCCACTTGTGTCGAATGGGCTACACTGGCAAAGGCAGAAGCAGGTCAGGTCAAGCCCCCATCGCCCACCAGTGCTTGATGTTGCTGCACCCACCCTAAAGCCACCAAGTGCAGCACCTGTGACACTGCCTCTGTCACCCCATGACAGAGAAGCTTGTCCTCTGCCTTTGAATGAGTAGGTAGGAACAGAAAACTGTTAATGTGTAGGTGGTTAACTCTTAAGTCTATCAGTTTTAAGACTCTGATTGTTATGTGCCATCAGCTCTCCTGTGCCTCATATAGTCTTATGAGTAGCATTAAGCCTATGCAATAGCCCTGGAACAAAAATACAGCTGTTCAGTCATTCCACAATAAAGTGCCAGAAGCTTAGAAAATAAGCACCTGTGCAGCTAATTCCAAGTGTTATTCCCATTTGGCTAAGATGTGAGTGAAGTTTGGGAGACACCATCAGCTGTATCTTCTGCTATGTTCCCTAGGCTTTAATAACAATTTCCTCTTTGAGGATTTTGGGGGTAGGAATTTGGGAATGCATGAAAAATATATGATAAAATCCAATCTGAAGTGTGAATTTAACCTTTATTGGTCTTTTGTTGCTGGAGTTTTCATTAGGAACACTGAGGAACAGGAAAGACAAGAGAAAATGTTGGAACTGTGTAATAAGAAATAAAGAAATAAAACATTGGAAAAAAGCATCTGAACTTGGAAACAGCAGAAAGACCTAAAAATGTCTTTTTGTTGCCATAGCGTACAGCTGAGTCAAAAATATTTTAGACAGAAATTGTCTTATCTATTAGTAGAAAAGACAATAAATTTAATGGTACTAAGTAATCATTTGCACATCTCTATTTTCACCTTTGCTCTCTTCAATCTTTACCAACATTAAATAAGCAACTAAACACATAGTGGTCAGTACATGTCAGTGATTTACAAACAGAAAAATAAGGCTTGGACAGCACTTGAGGCTGTGCAGCAGGAGCCATGAAGTGCTGTTGATGGTTTGTACTTCAACAGGGTATTTTCTTGAATCTATTTTTATCTGTATCAGCACACATAGTGTCTGCAGGTAAAGCAAAGACATTTTAAAAATGTACTCTTGCAGCACAGGTTTCTTGCTCTACAGGACACCAGCCTGCAAAGCTTCAAATCTGTTCCTGCTTGGCAGAGAAGTGACAATAGGTACCAGCTCTAGACATGCTTGACAGAATGGAATAAACTGGGGAAAAAAAGGTTGCAGTTACGAAATGTGGTAGTGGATCAAGGGTTGGACTTGATGATCTCAGAGGTCCTTTCCAACCAGTTTGATTCTACGATTCTATGATTCTATGAAATGTTTAAAAAGCTGATCCTGAAGCAGCTGCAAAGCAGCAAATCTAAGACTTTCTGGCTAAAATTGTAGGGGCTTTGCAAGTTATTCTGTTTAGGAGAAATAGATGCAATGCTGTTTCTTACAAAATTTCTGAGCCTGTTCCTTTGGGCATTGCAAGGGTTAGGAAAACAAAGACAGTTTCTGTGCTTCTAGCAAGTCTCTTCCAGGCAGCCTATTTCCAAATCTGCCTCTCTGGTCTTTTTTTTCAGGATCGCACTTATTTAGGGTAGGTCTGACTTGCTGTTCAGTTCTATGTTCTACTTTTCCTTTACATCTATAATCAAGGATCAGAAAAGTTCTTCTTTCCAGATGATTTTGTTTCTTCAGTGAGTTTACATATGTGAATTTACATTGTGTCTAGTGCTGATACTAAGTTGAAGACAATTGCTTCACCATTTTCTATAACACAGCTAGATTAGTATAAAATTTACTAAAGATTATACTCATGCACAGGACATTTGTTTCACCCTTCAAGACACTGATTGATTTACTGAGGTCTTTAAAATTAATGTGGATGCTCCCTTATGTTTTGGATCATATGGCTAAACTGATCTGGTTTCTCCAGTGCTGTAACAAGGATGTCAATGTCAAACTTTCTCAATGTGTACCCAAACAATATCTGTTTTCCTCATATCAGATTTCTATTTCCTGTGCTAGGATAATTTTCTACTTTTCAATACTCATAAATCATACTCTTGCAACAAAATAATTCCTTTTATTGTGAAGTCTCCTACATGGTCAGCAAGATCTTATCTAGAGCAATGCACACATTAGAAGCTGCAGTTTAGAAGTTGTACTTTTCAGCTGAAGAAAAAAAAAAAGGCTGGGAAAGTAAGCTAATACCTCTCTGTACACAGCCTGGATACAGAGCACTGAAACCTCAGTAAAGTATCAGATGAACCTTGAAGCCCACATGAGTGAGGGCACAAGACACTTTCTTCCCACAGGCAGGAGGATAGATCAGTAATGACAACTACCTCAGGGTAGGCTGGAGACAAAAAAAAGAAAACCCAATGTTCTTGGTGCAAGATTAAGGCATTCTTTCTTGTGCTTTGTCTGAAGTCAAACAGGCTGCATAGCTTGGGAACTTGGGCATCGTCTACAGAACATAGTTTTCAACAGTGAGGTGACCTCCTCTGAACAGTTTGTTTGTTGCCCAACTCTGGTGCATCCTAAGTTCAAAAGGTGCCCATGCCCAAAACTGCCCATGACTCAGGGTCCCAAATTAGGCATGCTTAAATTCAAAGGAGACACAGAAACAGGATGTTTATTTGCCTCTGACCCCATGAAAGCCTTGAGACACTATATTCTTAAAGCACCTTGACATAACAAGGTATCAAGGCCTTCATGAAATGCAGTTATGCAGTTCCAGCCACTATTTTTAAAATATCATTATAAGCACCACCTTCCACCCTCACACAACAGTTGATCATCTGATCATCATTCATTAAGGAAATGACATATCTATTCTCACTGTTGCCCCAGGGAATTCCCTAAGCCTTGAGGGAAGAGTCTTAGCCTGAGGCTTAGAGTCTTCTCTCTCCTCTGGAGGAGGAGAGATGTACTTCATCCTTCCAGGTGTGCCAAACAGAAAAAAAAATCCCCTCAACATTCATTAAGCTGAGCAGAAGGAACAAACAGCTTGACAACCTGTGGCCTCATAACCCAGGGAAGGAAAGGGCAGTGCTCCAAGGATGCTGCTGCTCTCCAAGTGAGTGGTGTAGGTGTCCCAGCTGAGGCCCAGCTGGGGAGCTCCCATGGTTGCCTGCATCTCCAAGCAGAATGATCCAGTCCTTTTGACATGTTACAGGGCTCAGATTTTTTAGGTCAAAAGGACTTTTAGCAGCTTCCTTATGTACACTCTAGGCGCTATGGATGTTGTTCAAAGGGGTCACAGAGCACTGCATCACATGAAAGACTTGTGGGTGATGGCTGATGAAAAACTCACTATGACCCAGCAATGAGCACTCACAGGCCAGAGAGCCAACCAAAGCCTGGGCTGCACCAAAAGGAGCGTAGCCAGCAGGTTGAAGGAAGTGATTCTCCCCTCTCCTGTGCTCCTGTTAGACCCCAAACAAAGGTACTGCGTCCAGTTTTGGTATTCCCAGCATAAGAAGGGCCAGGAACTGCCGGAGCAAGTCCAGAGGGCCACAATGTTGGTAAGAGGACTGGAGCACCTGCCTTATGAAGACAGGCTGAGAAAGTTGAGGCTGTTCAGCCTGCAGAAGAGAATATTGCATGGAGACCCCATTGCAACCTTCCAGTGTCTGAAGGGGCCCTACGCAGAAGCCAGAGACGGACTCTTTGTCAGGAACTGTAATGATAGTAATGGGTAGAAATTGAAATTTAGGTTACATATTAGGAAGAAATTTTTACTGTGAAGGTGGACAGACACTGGAACAGGCTGCCTGGGGAGGCTGTGGATGCCCCATCCCTGACAGTGTTCAAGGCCAGGTTGGATAAGGCCTTGAGCAATATGGTCTAGTGGGAGGTGTTCCTGCCCATGGCAGGGGTGCTCGGGACTAGGTAATCTTTAAGGTCCTTTCCAACCCCTTAACATTGTATGATTCTATGATTTCATGTACTCATGCCTTTGTTTCTGACCATTAGGAATCAAGCCTCCAGAGGAGCAGTCTCTATTCAGAAGTATTCTGGACTAGACATACCCTCTAATAGGAATCAAGAGGGAGCTGAGGGATGTGGACTGGCCATACTGTGCTGCAGGGTGCTGGAACTGGCAGCTTTCCTTCTCTTACAGATCATGCCCCACTCCAGACCCAGGCTCTCAGAAGTACCCCAGTCAGCATATGCTCACTGTTAACTCTATTGTTTTTTAGAGGCAGCACTGGAAAAAAAGAGGCTTACTACAAACACAAATACATACCCTGAGCATCACAGCTACAAAAGGAGCGCTGTTGGTCTCCAGTGTGGGGGCTTATCTCATGAAAACCCTCTGGTCCAGTAGTCGCTGGTATTTCTCAGCTTCTGCACAGGGCTCAGGGCAACATAAGGTGCAATCCTGGCAGCTGGATAGTGACGAGCCTGGCTCTCCACATCAATGCAAGTCTAAGGTCATGGCTTCCATGAGGAGAATCATCACTACAGTATCTGCTAGCTCGAGTTACAGGGTATTGCCCTGAACCAGACAGTCACTGAAAGCAGAAAATACCTATCAGTTTGAATTGTGAATCAATGAGCTAAAAGAATATCTTTGCTTAAAATAAAAGACTCAAATCACCAGAGTTATCCTACATGATTCTGCTTTCAAAAGCAGAATTTTATGAAAGTTCTATTAAATATGAGTTTGAATGAAAATGGTTCATTTGTTTTGGAGCAATGTTAAGATCCATGGAAGAATGGAAATATACAGTAATGATAAAAGAACTTTGAATGAAGACAAAGGTAAGCTCCTTGGGAGTGCAGCCGAAGTTCTGGCTGTGAGAATCATGTTCCCAGAAGTTCCTGCTTGACAGCTGGCTGCAAACAACCAGAGCATAGGGAAAAACTAAAGACTGGCAAGCAAGAGCAACTAAAGGTCATAGCAGGAAAGAAGGAATATGAAAATATGAAAATATGAGATTAATCTGTTGAGAATTGCATATTTTTCAGCAAAAGGCTTTGAGGAAGATCTGCCAGGGAGATCAGGCAGGCAGGAGAATTTGCTTGAGGAACAAACAGGAAGAATCTTGCACTGAATTCAAAAAGAGTAGCACCACTTACTGGTCAATATTTTAGGTGGGAAAATGCTGGCATATTCCCAAGTATGCTTATGTAGATAAAGGAGAAAAGCCACTGCTACTAAGATGTTTGTTTTTATAATGGATACTTGAAATATTTATGAAGATGGGAATCTTACTTGCACTTCTTTTGACATAGTTTAGGTCAATTCTCTATAATGCCCTAATACTCCAAAAATACATAGGTTTTAGCTTAACAAGACACGATTAGGCCAGCATTATATCTGACCTAATTTCAATTCAAATAAAAGAAAATCCACAGAAACACCTTTCCTATAGCTTTCACACTTATTAGTATTTAAAAATACATATAAACCCCTCCATATGCACTAACAAGCAGCAGAGTGGAAAAGACTACAAGATAAATATCTGTAATAAAGAACTTGGTGCCTTGTCTCCAAACCATCTAATCAATCAAAATGTATTTTGCTCTGCATATTTGCCTATTATATTTGCTGACCTGTGTGAGTAAAGCTTACAAATACTGGCAGTCTTGTGCTTTTCAGGAAAGAAGGTTCCAAGTAAGAAGCCATCCATCACAGCATTGGCACCTTTGTTTAGAAATAAGCTAGGACTTCCTGGGTTGTTCTGGGGGCACTCAGTGATCACCTGTCATTGTTGTGGGAGTGGTTATTGGAGGATTATTCACAATAAAGGGGTTTCTATCCTGGCACGTGTGACTTGGGTATGGTGTAGTACAGGTGCTGCCCTAGTAAGCCTGCAATTTAAATGCATTAATTTGTCCATTCCCTGTGCCCATATTCTTTTATTTTCCTTTTTTTTTTTTTTTTCAGAGGAGGGTAGGGGCTGGTGGGGGTGAGCGGGGAGGAGCTGTGGTTTGGGTGGGGTTTTTTCTTTTATTTCTAGTCTGTTGGCTAGAAACTTCCACCCATATGGACCAGACTTGTGAGTTCAGACAGGTTAAACAGTTGTGGGAAAAGCTTGTGTGGAGAGACTTGATTAAGGTCCCCCTGGAGCTGTGGCATATTACTCAGAAGGAAAAGTGACTTAATTCTTTTGAGTTTGACATTTCTGAATGAAGTTGTTAGTTCTATTAACTATTATATAACTATATATATATTGCTATAACTAATACAGCTATGATACAAATTAATATATTATTATCTGGATTTTGCAAAAATTTTGGAAAGGTATTTGTGTACTGAAAGGATTCGTGTAAAATGTGAAATCACAAGGGAAATTTTGTGTAGGTATGGATGGATTTGGCTTAGATGACCACAATTTATGGCACCGACACTTTAAAAATTCAACTACTCTCTTAGTAGAACTTTTTTCTTTTTTAAATAAGTCTTATAATTTACTGGTTTTGGTAATTTTTGCCTTTAATTTTAGGTATTTTTATGTGCTTTCTATTTATTTTATTGTTGAGACTTTGTAGTAAAACTGAAAGCAAAGTTCAGCAATGGCCTAAGTTTTGACAAAAATTATAACTTCATTGGAAAACAAACTAAGTCTCTGTGTATAGATGCAGCATATGATGCTGCTGTTCTGCACTGTCTGTTAAAATTAAAAGATCTTGTCTGAGATAGAACCGGAAAGAGAATAAATGGTTCAAACTGGTAGCACTGAAATTTTTGCTGACAAAATCTCATTTTAGACACCTTGTTTTCTGGAAAGCTAAAAGTAACAGCTTAAAAAAAAAAAAGTTTTATAATATGACCAGACTTCCATTGCATGTGGATAAGTTATTTGCTTAACTTTCAGCAAGCTGTATTAAACTTTCCTATAACCATAGACTTCAAATGTAGGATTGGCAGCATACAAGAAGCCATGTAACTGTAATTTCTGAGATACTTTAAATACTTAAGAAAAATATCTATTGATAGTCCTGAAAACTGGCATTTTCTGCAGTGCATATTCAGTGAAGTGAGAGCTACAGAAATGATGATGGCTCAGTGTCACTTCGGTGCTATTCCACTGTACCTCTGGAAGGAAATCAGAGGTCTTTGTATTTTCTAAGCTCCTTTTATCTTAAACCCTTTGAAATTATCAAAGGAGCCACCTAGTCAAAAAAGGCAAAAAAGTGGGAGCTGCTGATTTTATCCCTATATATGCCATAATGACATATTTGGTCTTGCGAATCCTATAGCAAACCTTATTCAGGCAAAAATTCACTTATCTCTGTTTAAGTAGAAAACAGTTTAAAATGAAAAATATGAAGCAATCTGCACTTGAAAGAGAGAGATGCCAGGACAGGGACAGTTTGTGTCCTGAGCTACCTGTCTAGGATCCCACTTTGACCTGCTACTTCTGGCTTCTGAGACAGAGCCAAAGGGCATAACCAGCATGAACCAGCACAACTACATGAAAGGCAATCCATCCTCAGAGATGATCCTGATGTCTATACTTTCTTACCTATAAAATAGGAAGGATATTACTCAGCTCCCTCACAGAGTGATGGAAAAATCCATGCTTTAAGGCTCTGTAGACCTCAGACAAAAATAAAAATATACACAAGTGTTGTACAACCAAGATCATAAAACAAAGAATTTTTTAATTTAATTTTTTAAATTAAAATATTCAGGGTTTTTTTCTGGTACATGCAAAGGTTTCTCTGAGATCCACTTCTCCTCTTCTTATGCCAGCTGCTAGTTTCTGCTGGTCTTTTCGGAAGGCCTTGAAGCAAGTCCCTCATGATGTATGTGCTCTTAATCTGGACCAGTGACATGATCAATCTTCTGAGTCACTGTCATCCTCTGCACTTTCATGACACAATGCTTACACTGCTATATTTTAGTCAGGAAGTGAGGCCACCTAAGACTCACAGACTCCTAAATACAAAGGCCTATTACTGTAGTGTAAGGCAGAAAAACAGGAGCAACCTCAACCCCAGCATGACTGGAGAGCAAAGCAGCCTGCACAGCCTGCCACACAGGACACACAGCCAGGATACACTTGTGCATGGAGCTATGTAGCAAGACCCAAAGCAAGAATTCCTCGGAAGGAAATCTGTTTCTCTCCATCCAGTATAGGGATGAGGAAGAGAGAAAGGAGCTGCAGCACTGCCCTGTACATGAAAATAATATCTGCACTGCTGTGGAGGAACAACAAAACTGGGGCAAACAGTGGGAGGGGAAAGTTGAGGGCACCTTATCATTTATTAAACTCATGCTTGATCAATAAAGAAACAAACCAAATGCAAAAACCTTGTAGGCCTACCTTTACAAAGGACTGGGGTAGGGTCTGAAGTAGGACTAGTCCCTTCACAAGCTCTTACGGCTCCTCTCCTCCACACTAAGTTTAAGACTCATTTAAACTTTATCCAAGCAATTCCAACCAGCACTTTATGGACACCTGCTACAGCCATGGTCACGGTGGCCCAGGAGGCAGCACCACTTGCATCTCCTCCTCAAACAGACCCTACCTCAACCAAAGGTGGGACATAGCAGAAGGTGGGATGAAGCAGAAATTGGTATGAATGCAGCTGCAGAAATATAAAGCACCAGCATACAGAAAACCAAATCTGTAAAAAGCAGGAGAACACACAAGCACTGTAAGGAAAAAGGCAGGGAGCGACAACGATCTGGTAAACTAAAAAAGGAGGAGGAATCACAGAATGGGCCAGGTTGGAAGGGACCACAGCGATCATCTGGTCCAACCTCCCTGCTCAAGCAGGGCCATCCTAGAGCACATTGGCCAAGATTGCATCCAGATGGTACTTGAATATGTCCAGTGACAGAGACTCCACAACCTCTCTGTGCAGTCAGTTCCCATGTGCGGTCAAATGCACAGTAAAAAAGCTCTTCCCTATGTCAGGTGGAACTTCCTGTGCATCACTTTCTGCCCATTGCCTCTTGTCCTATTGCTTGGCACCACGAAGAAGNTGAGCAGAGGGGCAGGATCACCTCCCTTGACCTGCTGGCAATGCTCTTCCTAATGTACCCCAGGAGACCATTGGCACTCTTGGCCACAAGGACACACTGCTGGCTCATGGACAGCTTGTTGTCCACCAGGAACCCAGGTCCTTCTCCACAGAGCTGCTTGCAATCACATCGGCCCCCAGCCTGTCCTGGTACATGGGGTTGCTCTTCCCCAGGTGCAGGACCCTGCATTTGCTTTTGTTGAATTTCAAATGGTTCTTCTCTGCCCATCTCTCCAACCTGTTGAGGTCCTTCTGAAGGGCTGCACAGCCCTCTGGGGTATCAGCCACTCCTCCCAGCTTTGTGTTATCAGTGATTTTGCTGAGGAGGCATCAACCCCTTAATCCAAGTCACTGATGAATAAGCTAAACAATATTGAGTCCAGTATTGAGCCTTAGGGGAGAGCACTAGTTACAGGCCTCCAACTAGATCCTGTGCCAGTGATTATGACCCTCTAGGATCTGCTGTTTAGCCAGTTCTTAATCCACCAGGAAGGAGGAACTGTTAGAAGAGTGTGAAGATTTATCATTGAAGAGAAAAACCTGCTCTTCCCAATGTGTTTATTTTGGGAACACATTCATTGTGCACGTGCAGCTTATCTCTGTCGCTCAGAGAAGAGAATAGATCAGCTCTCCGCTGTCACCTCAACTGACAGACAGCTGTTGCTGCGGCAGAGTGACAGCTGAAAAGCCGTGTGATTGATTCCAATGGCATCGTGCTCCATTGCAGCTAATGAGAGGCTTGTGTTCACTCTGCTTTTATTGAAGTGATTTCTTCTAATTGTCTGTTAACACATGAAAAAATAATGGGAGATACAGGTCAGTGCTCCAGTAAGCCGATGTTCGGGCAGTGTTTTCCTGGTACAAATGAAGATTTGCTTACACTCAACATAAAGGCTGAGAAGAAAAAAATTAATGATCTTATCAGGTAAAGCAGGTGTTGTGGTCACACCACCAAGGTCACTAGCATTAACAAAACACTTTGAAAACAGAGCTGTGGCATGTTCCCAGCAAGGTGCTGGAGTGTTGTAGATAATGTGCTCAGCCTCGAGGGAAAAAAATATGATGCGCTAACACTCACTAACAGCTGTTAATGGCAGAGTATTGTGGACAGGAGAAGGATGTTTGACCTACCAGTCCTTTGGAGGAAGATGTAAACAACTGGCTTGATTCCCCACTGCCTTGCCCCTGCTATGGCCTTCTATGCTTGTGCCAAATAAATGCAGCATATACCATAAGTGCTTTCACAACAAAAGAGCTGAGTTTTACCACCACTTGCACAGATGTAAAAATCTACAGAAGTGCAAGGTAAGAGAAAATTAGGGCCTGAAAATGCAGGAAGAGGGCTTACGCAAGAACAAAGCAAACAGGGAGACTCAGAAATGCAAGAACAAAGCAAACCAGGAGACTCAGAAATGCAGTTATATAGTGACTAAATGAAAAGGGCATCTTTTAACTCTGCTAAGTGGTGCCCCAGGCGTCTTGTGAGTCACAGCTACTGCCTTCCATGACAAAAATACATTGACTGTTTGTCCCAAGGCTGCTGCAGAGCCACTGCATCTAGGAAAAAGAAAATACCCCTCTCTCCTAGACCAGTAGACTTGACAACCCAAGGCCGGCTGCACACTCCACTTTTGCCCAGCTGACACCTGCAGAAGGGCAACTGCAGTTCCTGCTTCACTTTGCAGAGCAATGGCATTTCATTTCGTAGAGCATCAACTGGAGCTGGAAGACCCCTAGCCCTGCTCCACTCCATTAGCAAATCCACACATGCCTTACAGCCCTGCTGAAGGTGGCAGCAGTGTTTCATTCACTGTAACTTTTAATACTGACAAGTGTGCAAGAGCAATAAAGGGGCATTTATGCTGCTCATCTCAGTGCAAAAAGAGATGAAACCTATTTACCTTGTAAATGAGGACATGGATCCAGAAGTCACTGCGTGAAGTCACCACAAGGCACTGTGAAGAGTGTATGTAGCTTAGAAAGACCTCCACTTTCTCAGTGACTTTTTGTCACTGAGAAATACCTCACTTCAAAAGGCCCTGGACCAGTGAGGTTGAAATTCCTAAGTATGCTTTTAGAGGTGGCAAAAGAACTGTGTGGTGCCCAATGAAACCATCCACTGCTAGGTTGACATGGCGTGTGTCTTTTCTGAAACCTGGAGTGCTGCCCTGACACAGATTTAACATTCAGCTGAAATTTTTAGAAACACAACCAAAGAGAAAATCAGAGCGTGACAGCTTGTGCCATCTGCATGGGATATGAGCGTGAGCTTTAATGGCATCAGTTATCTCATTATTGAAAAAAATAAGAATTCAAAGGCATTTACTGGTTATAAACCCTTTAACGAAAAAAGCTAGTGGCATGTGCACTTGCACCTGCTGCCTTTGTGTGCTCCAGTTGACTTTGTGCATAGAAAGTTCTGCATCAGTGGGGATGGCAATACACTGGTAGGCATCCTTCCCCCCAGCCCCATCCTTTTTCTGATGCATTATTGCACTAGATTCTGCTAAAAAAAAAATTACTCAGTGGGGTGAGGGGAGGACAGAGTACTAGAAATACACAGTATTGGAGAGCAGGCTACTACTGAAATGAAGTGAGAGCTACATTTTGACAGTATTCTCTAGTGCTTCCACTGTGCAGAAGGTCAAGACTTTACTATGCATACTCCAGTCCTCCTGGAGTCTCACCACCTCCTCAGCTGCACAGCAAGCATTTCAGGCTAGTTCTATTTTTATGAACTTCCTAGACAGTTTCCTCATCTTCCATTTAAAAATGTATCCCAGGCCCCTCCATCCCCTAAAGCATTTGCAGTTCCTCTACCACTACTGAAATAGATGCTGTACAGAATCACAAGCCAGACTCTGCATTGCAGCTTCACTACAGAGAGATCCAGAAGAAGACAATGGGAGTAGCAAGCAGATTTGTATTTAATCAAGAGTTTATATGGTATGTTGGAATTTTTTTTTAAAGATACTTCTCTAGTTACATTTGACATATTATTTTTCCTCAATAGCTACATTTCTTAATTTGACATATTACAGGCCAAAAGAAGCTCTCTTCGTCTCTGCAGTTCCTCAGACTCCAGAAAGACTAGTTGCAGAATTAACTGCTCAACAGTGTCCGTGTTTGCAAACTAGTTCTATTTCACATGTGCTTGGCAGCCCACTAACAAAGCAAAGCAGGAATGCTTTCACCTACTTGGGCACTGAATTCTCCAGCAGCCAGACTGCATAAGTGATCTGCCAGCTGGGGTGCTGAAGCAGCACACCTTGCCCCAGGGGCTACAGAGGTGTCATGGCACAGAATTTGGCTCAGAAAGTTTAGGTAAGGGACAAGAGTGGTTGCAAACATTTTTTATGGAAACATATGGGTTTCCATAGCTTTATACATATAATATGAGCCTTATTAATCGCAAAAGCCCGACACATATAGCCAATCTAGAAACATTCCATAACGTTGGAGACCTTGCTCCTTTTCCCTGTATTTCGTGCATGTGCTCCTCTGACATGCTTCAAGCAAAAGAAATGCACCTCAGAAACAGTTTTTGGAGAAAATAGATCGGCAGCAACAGTATGGGGTTGTCTTGAATTCCCAAGTGGTGCATTCCTACTCGGGATGTCTAGAAGAAGACCGATAACACACACACACCTCTGTTGCTGTCATGTTATGTGTGCATGACCAACTCCCCATTCCAACCTGCAGTAGGTGTAAGATGGGAGCCTAATGTTTGCAGCCCTTTGAGAACAAGTAATAGGAAAGGTAGCACCCAGCCAAAACCACTGTATTCTTTCTATTCATATTAGGTTAAAACCTAAGCAGTTATAATTTTGCTATAGCTGACTCAGCCTGGATTTGAATCCAGGATCTAAAGGCAAATTAAATTTCACCATCCATGTTAAGAAAGCAATTCAGCTTCTGAACTGGATCAGCTTTGATGCCACGTTAAAGAATTTAGTTGAAATGTGGTTTGATGAAAGACTCCTGTTCAGCAGTAGATATAATTATCACACTGATCTTAATTAGATCATGAACTTGACTTTAGGATCGCCAAAAGAGTATTCAAAGCTTGGTCCAGTTACGCTGAACTTGGTCCAGAACACTGAAGCTTATCCATCAAGATAAGTATATTACCAGTTCTTTGATAGAACAGATGCTTGATGAGTAACAGAGCAAATGCCTTTTTAACTATGATTTTTTAAAAGGATTATTAAACTGCACTAAAGTGTATGCTGTTATCTTTGAAGGAAAAAAGTATAATACATGAAAAACAATTACAGAGCACATTGAGCACAATTTTTCAAGCACTAGTTTCAGAATTAAAAACATTTGAACAAAGGTTCTCTCTGTGGAGAGTCACTTTGTAACCAATTCAAGGCTTTAAATAGCTATTGTTTAAAAAAATTGTCAGCTACAGAAATTGTTTTCCCTTCAGATTCCAAATCCTGTCAGACCAGGGTGATTAAAATGTTGTATTAAAAAGTAGGAGGGGGGAAGGAAAAGGCAATCTAATCACGCCTTATAAAAGTAAAACCAGCAACTCAATTTTTAAAGCATCGTGAACAAAAGGCTATAGCCCATCTATCATTCACATATGGATTCATGTAATGATTCTTCAATTAGAAATATTATCTGTACAGCAGCTGAAGACTGAGAACTGCTGATACACTGCAGATGAGAACATTTGCCGGTCTCTGGGCTCCAGCCTTTCTTAAAAAATGATGATCGCACAATATAGATTGCTCGGTTTATATGTGTATTAAGCTGCAATGCCAGCATTTACATTTGCAACATTACAATTTTGCTTTCTTAGGCTCAAGAGAATTTGCTGCATCTGGTAGATTTTATTTGCTTTGTATCTTAGGCAATTGTTATGAGCAAAGCACAAATAGGCAATATTATTGCTTGAAGTCCTTTGTTTTGCTGATTATCTCAGATACTACAAAAAAAAAGTAAACTAAGAGTGGGCCTGTGAGATGGGTCATTCAGTGTCAGTTTGCTTGCAGTATATTATCCCAGTGCCATTTTTATAAGGCATGTCCATCTGCTCCTTCATTTCTTCCACATGGATAGATCCAGAGAGTCTAAGATGCAACACCAGAGGGAGAGAAAAGCACCTCACACAACAGTTGCAAGCACTGTAAGGGAGGAAAGCCATTTTGGTGATTCAGACCTCAGCAAGCTGAGTGGTCCCTGCCTACCCTTGCACCCTGCCCCGTTGCCAAAGGTTACTGTCTCCAGTAAGAAAGTCTGTGTAGCACATCCGTGCTGCAGCAGCACAACGGGCACTGTGCTGGCTCTACAACCACTGCTTTCCCAGCCTGGCAATGCTCAAGCAGAACCCAGCTTCAGTGTTGTAACACGCTGTATGAACTGTGGCAGCTGCAGAGCCAGCTACAGAGCAATAACTTAGAGCAGCACACTAGGTAGCAAGAATGGTGACCTCCTAAACCTGTCTTTCTGAATCCTCAGCTCTCCTGGAGTATTTCAATCGCTTGCCCATTTCTATTTCATGGCTGGTAACCACATGCTGTGACCTAGAAAGTGATGGAAAGGTAGCTACATAAATGGTAGCTGTGAGATAGCCTTACTAATGGGGATCTGTTCTTGGTGTTTCTACTAAGGATTCCTGCTCTATCAACCCCAAGTATGTGCTGAAGCCCAGGCAGCCTTCCCAGATGTCTCCCTAGTAATGCTGGAGACAGCAAGTTGTCTCTTGTAGATTTTTGAGCCATGTTAAAGTCTTTAATGACATGTGTCTATGTAGAGATTAGAAAAAGGGTTGCAGTTAATTAAGAAGCATTTTACTTCAGTGATCAATCTGGGAAAGATCTTCATAGAGGGCAAATACTGTTAATATATTTGTTTTACTCTGCACACTTTGACAAACTCATGTCTATGCTATTGACATCTTTCACAGTACTGCTTTTAGTGGGTGAGACCTGCCATAGCCATGAAATCTCCCTGTAGCTGCTATACAAAGGAAATGAAAATTCATGAGTGTATGCCCAGTGTTATTCTCTATTCACTAATGTCTATAATAAAGTAGTGAAATAAGTAATTTACACTCTTCCTTGAAAAATACTTTTTATCCTCTACTGAATCTCCTGTTTCAAATACACTGTGAATAACCAAATCTTCTCCATTTACTTGGACGTTTATTGCCATTCGAATTACTTAAAACTTCATTATATTTATATAACATTATAGATTGCTTCTGTCTGTAAAAAATTAAAATTAATTAAAGCTGAAGACATTTATGGGGACAAAGCAAACAAACAAAACTGCAAACTAGTACAACAGCTTATCAAAGTAATATAACATGAATATTTAGTTCAAGATTTTATACATCATGGTGGGATATTTATCAAAATATTTTAAACTTTCTGACTTCAGGTGGCACCATTTAGATCTGTGAAGAGCTTTAATGACACAAAAATTAAAATTTATTTTTGTTTTCAATTAAAGTCATCATCTTAATTTTTTTTAATAAAAAAGGTTTAAGAGGTCAAAGTCAAAACAAACTGCTTACCTCTTTCTCTAGATTCTTGTTTAGAGCTTTGTTGAAATTTTCAGCTTTGAAAATTTGATTGCAAATGGGAAGCATTTCAAAGACAGAAAAAGCACTACTCGAAGAAGTAGTTCAATCTATGGCAGAAGTGGATGAACTACTTGTAGCAGACAATTTATTATGAGACCACAAAAGGCAGAGATTTCTCCCTCTCAGAGAAGGCAATGGCTGTTTTCTTCAGTCAGTCAGGATATCATTCATCAAATGCTTATTTTAGCTGCTATCACACACCTCCCTAGACTTTTGTAATGATAGTTCTAACATCCACATTCTGTGACTGGTCATCTAAATCAATAGTTTATACTCATTCACCCACAGAACAGCAATCTCAAAAACCAGGAAGAAAGGTATCACTAAGGCCTGGTGGTTTTCACTGGTCGCTCCAATATATGGAATACTGAGGCACTGAGCTGCAGAGATTTGACTCCAAAGTTTGTGGAAGTTTTACTGACTGGAAAAAACGAGTTACAGCGTGCCCTCAACATGAAAAAAGGAAGAACAAATAAGCGGGAAATAAAAAGAGAGAAAGACAAGACATTTACATCTCCCACAAGGGCTCAGTGGCCAACTTATCTGATGTGTCTCCTAGGACGTGTTTGTACAGCAAATAATAACTGTGACTGCAGTCTGGGGAGCTGCACAAGCTTTAATCAATCTAATGTGTAAGTCTAGCAATAACAATGTAGAAGGACCAGTTCAATTTAAGCTTAAGATACAATGGACCTCATTAAGTGAGAGCACCTTCACGATGATTAGCATACTATTAACTCCCACATATTAGCACCACCTCTTGTGGTGTTCATTTGAACACACTGGACAGACAATCCATTCATCAAAAGCACCACTATTCTGATTAACTGATTTACAAAGGGCTCTGAAGGATACATGTCTCAGTTCCCACCAAAGAAAGTAACCAAAACATTTCCTGACGTTTAAAACTCATTAATTATGGTATCCTAAGCATTATTACATTACAGACAGACAAAGAAAATGTCTTTGAACATTATGTTCACCTTGTACAGTAAATGACACAGAAACTACACACAATGCAGTAACTGCATTTAAGAATAACTACAAGTTTTGCAACCTACAGCACTGTCACTCCAGTGATACGGAACCTTTGTTTCAGGAACAGACTCTGAACCTATTGTTTCCTTAATGAATTCAAATCAGCAACTGCACAGAGCCACAGAAGCAACAGTGCCAATGGCAACAGACACTATAGAAGTGGAAGTCTATAAATTTCAACAACAGTAGACTAAAAATGCTAAAATACTCTTATGGCTCACTACTCTTGAAACTGCTGCATTAATCCCACATGGCATTCCTCCTTTTCAGTGGGTCTCTGCTCTGATCACCCTATCAAAGATGAAATGGGAAGAATGAAAATAAAAAACCAACCCCCCCCCCCC
>VYXB01005970.1:499015-520271 GCA_013397135.1 Pachyramphus minor | reverse complement strand
CCCCCCAATGACTGTACCTCTCCAGTCTACAACCCCTGACTTTCAGTATTAAAGCTTCATTGGGCTGTTGAGCAACACAAACATTTTCAAGAGCTGAGTACTGACAGCATAGGAAGCACTCTAAGGTTCTTTGCCTGGAGGCTGATTTGTTCTAGGTAGTTCATCACAGGTGAGAACACCTGAAAAACATTACTATTTCAACTCTATAATTTCCCCATGCAGTCTGAACATTGTATTTAATAAGGGCTATCCCAGCATTTGCATAAATCTTAGAAAAGGAATTAAAAGTGACACATATGCTGATGAAAAACAAGATACTTTTAGAGCAGTGAAACGTGTTGTTTGGATAGTCTATACCTAGGAAGGAATTCAATTACTGCCACAAACAACCTTTTTAAACAAAAACATGTGAATAAACAAATGGTGATTTGGTAAACACTGGTCCAAAGAGCCACACACAGACTGAAAGGCAAAAATCAAAATCTTCACGAACATAAAGCTTTACTTTGGCAGGTATTAAGTGCACTTTGTATGCAGCAAAAAATTGTGACTGGCCCTCTGTCTTGGGGAGAGTATCATCTACTTTCTTATGGCTGAATTTCACCCAACTTTTTATTGTTTTTTTTCAGATCAAGAATAGATTTCTGCACTGCAGATGCACAATTCTAACCCAATAGAAACCTGACATAATTCACACAAAACCCCATATCTTCATGTGTTACTAAATCTGTATCTTCTAGTCTTCAAGTTGTTCTGTGGCTGCATTACAGTCATTTATTTCATTTATACTTTTTTCTTGCTTTGCTTCTTTCCTAAAAGTCTTCAAACACTTGTCGAGTCTTTTTAGGAATACATCTACATCTTGCTTTTTAATTCCAATTGCTGAGGCAGCATTGAGGTAAGCACAGGGGTAGTCATTTGCATGTGACATAAAGCCTTTAAAAGTGTAGTTATTCACAGTTTGTACAGACCCACATGGTACAACCCTGAAACAAACAAAATTATGGTTCAGTTAAAGCTGTCTTGGACATTTTATGTGATACTCTAGGTTGAACACAATTACACAAATTCCTGAAGTAGTGAGTTGCTATTCCTACCACTGACACTCAGCACCAGCATAACATTTAAACCTTTTGAAATGCTGGGTCAAACATTATATATTACAAAAGAATCACTTAACGTAGAAAAAAAGGGAAAACCTGAAACCTTTACATCAGGAAGAGAATTGGAGAGTTTTAACTTCAAAAATCGAACCTGTTGAATAGTTTTACCAAAGATGGCTACAATTACAGGACAAGCCAAGGTTAGGATAGGCAAATTAAAAAGAGCATTTAACTACAGTACATATAGATTTACTGTCATTCATCTGTTCAGGAAGTGGAATAATCCAAGCTAATGAAGCATGCCTTCTGATGCGGAAACATTCAGCTCTGCTACAAAAAAATGACATTAAGTCTATGGCAGCAGTGAGCGTGGCAGCAGTAATATTCAGATTAAGGAATGCTGCCAAAACAAATTTTAAGTCATTCTCTTCTTCTAAAATGTTTAAACCAAAATCTTTAAAAATTACTTGGCTTGCATTTCCATGTAACAGTGTCTCTGAGAATAAATTCATCTCAGACTGGCTAAGACTGTAGATTTTTAATTATTTTAATTTTTTTTTTTAAACACAATTAGTTCCAGAAAGCAGAATTTTCTTCCATATGACAAAAAGCTATGTAGGGCATTAAAAGCTTATTCCCCTGACAACTAGCATAAACATATTTGTGCTGCAATAAACAGAACAAAGATCTTCCCTAAGTAACTTACACCTGAACTACAAGATCAGACAACATCTGGAAACTAAATGAAACCAAGGGGTACTAGGGAATAATGACACTAAATTAAATGGGCATAGATTATCTATTTAGCCTACCAAAGTTAACAAAGGGAGCCTCACTGCTAACTCAGGCAGGGAGACATTATTAGTTGATAACACTGGTGAAGCAGGGTGATTATTCTCTGACTCGTTATTGTCCAACTGCATTCTGTAATCATGAGACAACTGGTATAAAACAAATTCTATAGGGTTTCATAAAATATATGCTAATATAACTAATATGCTAAAATATATTCTAATATAACCCCTACAAATTTTTCTAATCCATAGCATCCTTACCTTGCTCCAGAAACTTGTCTTGTGAAGAGCATAGATCCAAGCTGGGTAACAGCAGCATCATTATTTTCATCTAGATTCTTCAGTGACATGGCTAAAATAACATAAGGTCAGGTTAAAACTGTTACAAAACTGCTTTTTCTCCAAAGAATCATCTCAAAGGACAAGCTGCTGTCCAACAGCAAGGATCTAGCCAAATATTTCTGTTCAGATACAAAGAAAAAAAGAAATGCCATAATTTTTAACTTTTCCAAAAGCTGTCATAGATTACTTCTCTGGTTAGACTGTATGCAGATTCTGCACAGGTGGGTAGTACTACTTTGGTGTTCAGCGGAATTTTTGGTTAGAACAAATATATTGAGCAGGAATTCCATAATCTCTTTTACAACACTAAGATGATGTGTAAAATAATGACACTACAATTTATTTTTAAATGTCCTTTATAAAAAGTATTACTATCTGCTAACATCTTCTGCCTGCCTTGATTACAATAAATGAATATGTTGGGCAGGAGCAAAATAATGGGCCTAAGTTACTACTCTACTTTTATAGTGGGTAACCTTATTGGCTTCAGTGGTTTCATATCAGCCTAAGAACAATTTACTACAGTGTAGTGAAAAATGTTTAATACATTGGAATGGTATGTGAAAGTGCATTATAAAAGCACAGTCTATTAGAACTTTTTTAAAAGATAAAACCCCAACAATTACCTAAGGAAATGGGATTATGTGGTGTGTCTAACAGTCTCTCATTGTGGTTATTTGCCAGTTTCTTCAGCTCACTTGAAAGATAGGAAAACATCTCCTGAAAAATAAAAAAAAAAAAGATGCAATTTTTTTTTATTAGCTATCAAACAAAGAAAACAGCACCTATTTCACAAAACTGTTAAGTCTCCATTACATCCTACAGGTGCCCAGCTGATTCTCTTTTCAAGTGTACCAAGTAAGTGGACCAGTCAATTCTCTGAAATAATTCTATAAAGTAACAGCTCCATTTCTGGAACACTGTTCTTATCTCTCAAGCTGATACAAAAGTCTCTGTCTGGTTTAATATATGTGCTTGGGATGTCAGTCATTCTCTCTGTGGCCCTGAAATCTAGGGAGGTAAAAACTTTAAGGGATTCCCACTGCACAGCGTGTCTTACCCCACCCACTGCTGCAAGATCCTTCCCCTGCCCTGGCCCCCTAAAGCACTGAGAATGAACTGTTGCCATCACAGACGGTCACCTTAAGGCAAATCGCTCCTTACTTCGTTGTCTCTCTATTAATACATTCCAGACTAAAACCAGTACATTTTGGTTTTAGTATCGTACAGTCACAATTCCCACTAGTGCAGAGACTTCTTTTTCTGTATGGTAATACAAATCCGGCCTCTGAAGGAGGCTGTGAGTGCACATTTGACTGAGTTTCCCAAAATATATACTCTCTTGAATACTCAGCTCTGTTGTGCAGCCTGTCCTTTTCCTATAACCCCCCTCCTGTTCAAGCTGACTAAAAGAACAAAGATATCTGAATTTCTGCTATCACTTAATTGGATTGCACCTTTATTATGAAAGTGTCGTAAGACATTCATAAATGTTTTGGCTCAGATACAAGTCACACTGCACATAAAAGGCTGCTCCTCTTACTTCATGTGTATTTTATTTCCTCCCTCTTCCCCAGTGGTAATCTATGATAATTGCTCAAGCTCTTTCTCAGTCTAATATCTGCCTCTTCAGATATCAGCTCACAACACTTATTGACAGAGTGAATTCTTCTTATTGTATGCTTTGGCTTTTTTCCCATCCTTTTTAATGCTTAGTCTCATAAAAAATAGCAAAAACATATAGGTATTAAATAGTCTTTTTAAAAGATATTAAACACCAGATTTTTCGTCTTTCTGGCCATAAAAAGTGTGCTGCTGATCTGCTTCAGTGTGACTGCCTGTTTAAGCAATTTCTGGACTTGACAAGTGATTTTTCATTCTTTAAATAGAGTTGCCTCTTCTGCTTGTAGACCAGTGTCCTGCTCTGACCTGTGGACTCTGACAGATACAAATTATAGCTCGTGAGCAAAATTACATTTTTGAACAGAACCTCCCCACTGCCTTTTCAAACCAAATGAGCTTTGTTATATCTAAGCTGGAAAAATGATACAGCCTCTTTCCTTGAACAACTGCAAGAAGTCCAGTCTCACTTCACAAGTGACCAAATGAACACAGCTCCTGACCTGTTCTTCCTGATACCATAGAATGAATTCAGACGGAGAGGAAAAAAGTACCCTCTTACAGTCTAAATGAATTAGGCTATTGATTCAACTATCAACAAGAACATAAAGCTTCTGTAGTACTTTAAACAACAAAACTTTGGGGAGGTATCTCTGCCTAATTATCAGAACTGGAAATTTGTGAAAATATTTCTTATTTCTTGTAAATGAAGTGATTTTATGGTTTCAATTCATCAGAGCGAATTTACAGTTCACCCACAGAAGCTGAAAAACATTTATGTTTCAAATGTTCAGACAGTTCTGCCTTCATTCTGGTCCCTCACTGAATATAAGCACATTACTTATTTGTTACTTGGTTTCTACAATAAGTGCTAGCCATTTTATTAGTATTTTTTTTAATACAAATAATAAATTGATTTGTGCTCCCTCTGCTGGTTATTTACTTCTACAACTGATGCAAACTATTACAGAAATAAATAAATTGTGTTTACTATGGAGGTGTTATTGGTGAAATTAGTACTGAGAAAAAATATACTGGAACAAGAACCAATTCTTAAGTAATTAATTTTTGTGTGTCATATCTAGGGAATTCTCTGATAAATCTCTCACAGTATTATTGAAAGGACTGCAAGTTGGTATAACAAGTTACCCACTGTATAATTGTATTAAATTAAATTACATTTATTAAATTAAATTAGGTTACTAGATGAGCTTTTACATACATAGGAATTTGTTAAAACAAGGGAGAACAGAGAGATGGCAAAAAAAATAAAGTACATTTTCATCAGTTGGACTAAAGCTATGTGAACACAAATTCATAACATCTTATTTTTATGAACAATACTCTCTTGCATCTTTCCACTGGAAGTCCTCTAGGTATTTCATAATTTCACAAGTTTGTTACAAAATAGATTAACTGCCTTTCAAAAAAAAGGATAAAAGCAATATTTTTGTGAGGTCAAATCTATAACCAACCTCTATTATAAAATATTTCTCTTATATGGAAAATTTATAAGCACCCTAAGCAATTATGTATAAATGAGCTCTTACATAATAGATTTTCTGTAGCAGGCACTCAAGTTTTTTCCAACAAAGTTAAGCATTATGCTAAAGTTGCACCAAACAGCCCAGGCACTAAATGTCAGTTAAGTTTCATTACTTAATCCACTCTTTCCCCTTAGCAACTTATCACAAAACCTCATCAGGCTAAAGAAATGAATGCTAAACTATGTGGAATTGTCTTGTACTTCTGGTCCCTTCAGGACCCAAACCAACAAAACACCTTAAAAATTACAAAGAACAAGTCAGCAATGCTGTATGCACTAAATATGCAAATTAATCCAACTATTTGGACAAAACAGCCCAATTCCACACACATGTACAAATATATTTTCAAGAAGTGTTGTAACAATCATTTGAATCATACCATATTTACATTATAAAACTATTAGAAGCTACACTAGTATGGGTGATTCTTCATTTGTTGCTCCATTGTAATAGGCACTACTCTTCTTCCAAATGAAAATAACTAAAGGGAAACAAGTAAGGAAAAAGCCAGCAACTCCAGACGAAAAGAAGAGGGGGCTACTAAATATATTGTCAGTGCCACACCAGGTGACAAAGAGGCAACTGATGAAGGCCAGAAAAGTTTTTGTGCATGGCTGAAACTAACCTAGCTGGCTCTAACCACACAGTTTGCTTCTAGGGTGAGGTTGTAACACTCTGCCTTCCTCCCGGTTTCCCCCTCATCTGAAAAGATGAGCTGCCCTCAGAGAGCAGCCATACAGCTGCTTATGGCACTAACACGACACTGCACAAGAGTAATTTTACAACCTCTTCATAGCAGACACAGATGCCAACTCTCCTGTGCTGTATCTGAGACCCATCTGGTCCCATCTTACTCTGCAGCAGCCCCTGCTGTTTATCATGCAACCATCACAGCCTCTCTTCTGCTCCGTGCGTCAGACTGACTGGCTGCCTCTGAGCTGTGATCTGATCAGACCACTCTCGGCAGCCAAAGAGAAGCTGCAGTGCTGAGCAGCGAGACCTGTTAGTATACGAGAGCCCCCTAAGAAGGCTTACTCTGCTGAAAAGCAGCCAAACACATGATATTAGCTGTATGTGAGATCTGTATATACCACATGCCCTCCAAGATAGATCCTCCTGCCTTGCAAGGATTGTGTTTCGAATTTATACTTGGAAGTTTAAAAAATAAGAAATTAATTACAGAAGCTTTAAACCTTCATATTACATGTATCTAACAGACAAGTCATTAAACAGAAAGTACCCAGTAAGTCTTATCAATCTGATATGGTAACACTAACATTCACATTTTTTAAAGGTGTCTCCTAACAATATCAATCAACGCATTTTCTATTCAGCACTTGTGAGACCTGGAGTTCAGGCTCCTTGTGACCCATACCTCTCCAATACATGCTATAAGTACGCAGGCCTCTGAAATTTCCAATCATGCTTGGCACTTGTGTAACTACACAACATCACTTAACACAATTCTCTTACAACTATTTTGCCTCCAGTCACTCTGAAGTTTGAATATGGTTCCACATATTTCACATGGGGAAAACCCTGCAACACTCCAAATATAGAATAGCAAACAAACTAGACAAAACCAAAACAAACAAACAAAAAAAGGAGTAACAAACATCTATTTTGGTTTAAGAATATCTGATTTTTTTACATTTTTCACATCCATCATTAATGGCTTTCCTCTTCTTCCATCATAAGTAGAACAGCAATATAAACTCACACTGAACTGTACAAATAATGTTTCAATCAGAACAATTACATCAACAACAACTCATGAAACATAAGCCCAGTATTTTACTGAATTGTAAAAACCAAACAATTTCCTCTCACTCCATGTGATTTTAAATATTTTAGATACATGCTCAGTAAGAACATAAAAATAACTCCAGTTGCACTCTCAGAAAGTATACAGATAGATGGATAGCAACAATAAAAAGCTCCATCACATCACAACTAACACAGAAATATATTTAAGAAAATGAGAATTATCTTCATTGTTAAAGAAAGTTTAATGAGGAAATCCATAACTGCTGAAAACAAAATGAAGCCAACATCTCTCCCATAATACCAATATAATAACTACTTAAACTGATTAAAAAGACCAGGTATTAAACTTGGTCTGTAGGGTCCTGAATGTAAACCCTGAATGTAGAGTCCTTGCTCTCCATAACATCTGAGGTAACAACTAAGTCTGCTGTTTATGCCATTAGAGAGAGCAGCAAATATATTTATTAAATGTGGCCTGGTTTAGACTCACATACGTACATGAAAATAGCAACTTTTATGACCTGTAAACGCTAAATATGGGACATTTTGGGCATCAAGGAAGTCGCTACAAAAACATAACCTTTACATAATGTTATGATTTATTTAAAAGCAAAGATATTAACAAATCTGACTAAGAACCAGCTGTCATCTGCATTGCAAAAGGACCTAGAATCACCTACTGAGATCAGAAAACCACGGTTCTAAACACCACAAACACATAAAAAGGAATACTGAAAATTCAGAACAAGTGAGAAAACATTACTGTTGGTGGTTTTCCATCCTTTCTCTGGAATATCAGATAGATACAACTGTTGAAAACACTCCTTATTAAACCTTCATATATGGCCACCTTCATTTAGCTACTTGGACAGCATGTGTGTGTTATTCCCTTTCACTCCTGTCCTCAGATCCATTGTGCCATTTTATTCCTTCATATCATAATAATCCCATACTCTTGGATGACTGCACACTCCCCAACTGCCAGCTTGTCAGAAAAATTCCACTCCCTGTACTTGCTCCTCTCCCTCTTACAATCGCTTCTCTTCCTATATGTAATAGTTCACCTGTGTAAAAGAAAAACTGGGCAGACTATTTCTTTCCTTGGTTGTGCAAGATTTCTCTCTTTTCAGTAATATTCTGGTCTTTCTGGCCTAAGCTCAAATAACCTGAAGTAATATCCACGTGAATAAGGATCAGGTAAAAAGAGAAAGAAAAAAAACACCCTGGAGTTTTTTATAGCTGATTTTTTGTGTGAGTAGGTGCAGCTGTACCAATATAAAAAGGAGTACTCAATGTCAAGCTATAAATAGCTCCTGCTGGAAGCCTAATAGCTCTGCCTTTGCTTCCTTGGAGCACAAGCAATAAACTATCACTATTACATTTTTACAATTCAGGAACAAACAGATTTAAGCAAAAATGTTTCTATTTCTACAGCAAATCCAATAAAAGAAACATATTTATGCCATACATAAGGCCTGCTTTATAGAGTATACTCACATTTGAAATAGAAAGACATGAAGTTGTAAAAATATAATACTTCATTCACTTTAGAATTCTAGATCCAAGAAAGTGACATGACTCAAATATACAGCTATTCATTAAGACATTATTATGTCTTAATGACATTATTATTTATGACTTGGACAATATTTATACTGCTCATTATACATCTGCTACTGTTGTATATCTAACACCAAAATCAGCTTTGTGGAACACATAATAAATTCACTTGAGATTCTTTTGGACATGAGAATAAAGGGGGAAAAATACAATTTGCTTTTAATGAAGACACAAACCATACATAGCAATACATACAACAACCCAGAATAAAATGTAAGAAACTGTATTGCAATAGTGGCAAAAGTGGCAACTGCTTTCAGTGTTTCACAAGCCACGTTTTTGCTTTAGTTGCACAGATACCTTCTTAGTCATTGCAATGCAACTAAGTTGGTTTGGTTTTCCATAGTTTAACTATTCCTATGGGATCTCAATTCCAGTACAGAATTTCTGGATGCCTCTACAAGCAGCTAGAAATAAGTCACAGCATCCAGCACTACTGCTCTGCCATGTAATCAGAGACAACAGCAAGCTGTCAGCAAGAAACAACCGGCATGTAGTTTTTAAATAATATAATGAAACAGATAATACATTATTTAAAATTATTAACTTAAGAGTACTTAATTCACAACATTTTCTTATCTAAAGCCTCTACGAAAAGAATCCTCTGTGTTACTATATAGAGAACAAAATCAGGCCTCCTATTTCCAGAATTAAGGATAACTGAAAATGTACAGATTCCAACATGACACTCATTGAACTTTTGTGCAATGCAGTTATATCCAACTGAAAACGCATAGTCTGTGAAAGGCAGAGAAGAAGCCCAGCTCTGTATCTAGATGAATACCTTAAGTGACGGTATTCTTCTCTTTCTGTGGCAATGCACAGGATTTATAACCTAACCAGAAGCTGTGATTCTCTAGAGAATGTGGTACACTACCATTTAATTAAACACTATCATAGCACAAAGGCACAATAGGGACAAAAGAGGAAGAGCACAGACCCTGGGTTACTCTGAGTGTCCAATCTCATGTCCTGGAAGCACTGGGACCATGATAACACAGTACAGTACATCTCAGATCAAGCTTTTGTGGACAAAGGTCTACTGTATTAGTTATACGTAGGAACAACAAATAAGAATACTGTACAAGATAGTTCAGGACCTCAGTTTAGCCTTTCTGGTTTGAACAAACAACAACATGGAAAAGATGCTTACTCATAAGTACCATTTAGCCAAGAAGTAATTATATCATACTGCCTTTCCAGATTCAGAGCTGTGATTCAGAGAGTAAGTTCAATGGCTTTCTAGACAGAAACTACATTAACTACATTTCTAGATTAACTACACAAAGCAGTTTTGCAACAAAACTTTGTTAAGAGCTGACTTCAAGAAAATGCTGCTTTCCAAAATGCTTACCTTTCTCTCTTTCAGTAACTTTTTGTAGCCACTGGTACCCAGAGACAGAAGTGTAATGAGGACATCTAAGGAAGGAGATGCAGATGCTCTTCCTGAAAAAAACCCCAATACACAGATTAAAGTGGCAAAAAATAAATTTTATGTGAAAGAAAGCTGATAATCAAGTTTTCTACAGTTTTTTCATATGGCTGAAATCAGACCATGAACTAGTTACCTGGATACATTTTGCTGATCTCCTGAATGAAGGACTCGTTGAAGCCAGCAATGATAGCACCACCTACTGGAACCATAAAATTTTTGTCCAAGCTCTGAACAAAAGCATCTATTCTGCCCACTCGAGCACCCTTTGTCAAAAACAAACAAACAAATAATCCACAGCACATTAAAAAAAACCAAAAAACAAAACCACATGTGATAGCATCATAATTACACAACAATGTAACAAAACCACATACAATTCCTGAAACTTTCTTAGATCCTGCATTTATAATAAAAAATAAAAATCATAGCATTACCTTCTCTTAGCACTGCTCAATTAGTAGTGTTGTCAGCTTAATGCAGGACCTTACAAATTCCCATTTTTCTGTGATTTAAAATACTGATCTTAGTTCTCAGAAGCCTAAGTGGAGCTCATTTCCAACAACCAAAAAGTAACCCCTCGAAATTTAGTGGAAATTTTACAGTTAAACCTGTTCAACCCAAACTTTTCACAGATTCTCACAGTAAAGGACTACAAGTTAATGCTTCATTAGCAAAGATTTCTCTCTATACACGTATAAATTTGCATTAAAACAAGTGAGCTATTACAGCACTTCTCCTGCTAAGCCTGCTTGCAAAATCTGGATCCTGATAACTTCTTACAGCAGATATCCCCCCACTTCAGAGAAAACAAACATCCTTATACCTAACCACTCAGATTTTCTTAATAAAAAGAGTCTATATTCTGCAGTACACCTTCAATTCGAGTAATGTGCAACTGGGCACTGTACAGTTAAAAACCACGCAGCATAAGAGAACTTGAAAAGTATATCAAACCCCATAAATACTGAAGCACATGCAAATACATACAATTTAAAGTGCTACAAACTGAATGCAAGAAAGAACAGAGTTAATACCTATGGCAAACAAACAGACTGAAAAAAGCAGATCCAACTAAACCACATTTATTATTTGTATGTTTTGATAGCTTAATGCATGTGAGACAGGAAGAAGCACTCCAAGTTTGTCAGCTTTTTGATGTGAAGATGAATGCCAGAAACTACCATTTGATTTAATTGACAGGAGACCACCACAGGAAAAGCACAGCAAATGAAATGGTCTCAAAAGCTTTTCCCCTGTGATACTCTTGCAAGTTCTATTCACAACTGTGCTCAGCATGTACATATTCCTAAGTATTCATTAGTAACTACTTCCTCATAAACAGCACATTTTCTAGCACACTAAATAAATTTTTGTAAATAAATGTAAAACAAATCAGCACTCAAATGTATACATTTGCATAAGCAAGGAATAAACAAACAACTTATCAAGTCTAGAAAAAATGCAGAAACCAACGCAGTAAAACTTCTATTTGTAGCTTTATAGTCTGAAACGTTTATCATTAGATACACTTCACGCAGCAAACCCCAGCATTTCCACAGCCCCCTTCATGTTAGTTTCTCACTAAACTTGTGCAAATTAAGTAAACATTTACCAAGTACACTACAAATGAAACACATACCCTTTCCTATTTCACAAAACACTTCAAGTTTTGTTGAATTCTCTGTTTTTCAAGATTTAGAAATGCCAAAATGACGTTCCTCTTACAATTCTGTCTGTGCCCTGTTAATAACATCTTAGCAATTGGAAAAAAGATGACCAGCATATTTTAAAATTAATAATAGTTCAAGATTCCCCAGATCCTGTTAGAATATAATCCCCTATTTTTCTGAATAGGCAGAGAGAAAGGAGAAATATTGAAGAACACTGCACGTACAATACAATTAGCAAAAATGCAAGAATTCTGTTTCATGACTGTTCTAAGTTATCAAGCAACATCCTCTCCAAACTAAACAGCATCAGAAATTAAACTTTTTTTGAACATAACATTGAACTTAACCCAGTTTGCTCAGCTGTTCTCTGTGCCACCCATATTTTCACAGTGACAACATCTATAAAGTGTTGCTGTAGGATCCCGTACCTTCAATGGAAAAATCTGTAACTCACATTCTGTTGAAGGCTTAATCCCTACTCAAGTATGACCCATTATTTTACTTTTAGTCAACAAGTTTACGAAATATTTTAAGAAAGGTTATTAATGACATTTTTTCCATTACAAAAGACACATGAACATACACAAACCCTAACTAAATGTAGGGTTATTACACAAAAAGCACATAATAGAAATAAATATTATTTTAAAGGTCTATTTCCCTCTGGGTTTTTTTTCCTCAGAAAATTGTTCAAATATCAGAGATGCATGGGATTACTCCCAAAGCCATGAGGCATCTGATAAAATCTGCTAGGCTGTCTACAATCAGAGATTTACTTACACTTGCTAGAAAATAGTATTGGAAATATACAGCTCCTACCTGCTGGATAAGATGCATACATTTTGAGGACTGAACTCCATATGCATTGTTGACAATATGAGGAATTCCATAATTGGCACAAATCACTGCCAGCTCCTCCAGCCTGTGAGCATAAAATTGTAATTTAGAGAAGCATTGGTAACTGTAACTCATCTTACAAATCAGACCATTAAAAGACTGAAGGATCTACAGGTAGGTTAGAACGAGAAAGGTAATGTTTTGATTAGTACCTCAAGGCAGTATTTGTCACCTTAAGCTATAAAGGTTTTACCTTTATAGGTATTACCTTAAAGGTACTGCCTTTTACATATATTTCAAATTGTTAATCTGGTCTGAAACTTTTCATGCTTCTCTTTTTGTCTGGACACCAGTAAATTCATCCCAAACCATTACACTTCAGGTATAAGCTTTTTTTTTTGTTTGCTACTTTAATGCTAACTAAAAGAACTTCAGCTAATCACACTTTTGTTTCCTTTTCCTCTAGTATTCAACATGAAATTGGTCTATGGAAGCTCCAAGAGTGTCTTGGGAATAAAACCCACCATATAACAGGAAACTTTTACGTGCTTCTGTTTAATTCAAAGAACTAGTATTTCAACCCTTTGGCTAGAATCTCACTTGCATGTTTCAGAAAAACTAATTAAAAGAAAAATTCTCTAAAGGAATGGAGAGCCCTAAAATGTCTGAATATGGACATTGACAAACTGAAACTTTGTTCAACTGTTTACAACTTCACTTGCATTTGGAACCCCCTGAAATCACAGTGAGCTCAGCCTGGATTGATTAATCAGTCAAATTAAGGTTTATGTGAGTGCACAGATCATTTCAGGTAAGGGCCTTCAGCATTTTAAACATACATATGACTTAGCACCCCTTTCGGAAGCACTCCAATTATGCTCTGTTTTTTAAAAAAAGACTCATGATTTTCCCTGAACTTGTGAACCTATTTCAGAAATAAGATCTATTTGAAAAAATAAGTTAATATATAGTCATTTAAGTGATGATAAAAGTGGTATTACCTCTAAAAAAACCCCAGGAAAGTCTACATCCAATATATTTTTACTCTCTGTCTGTATAGCCTCTCACCGTAATTTACTGACATTCATATAAAATGTGACAGAGTATGAAAACATTTTCCAAGAGGTGACATTCCTTTGCATTCTATTTCTATTACATTGCCTAGTGCCATTCTGCAATGCAAAATTCAGCTGCAGATGTCATAGTAAATTTTCTGAACCTCAGTCCTTAGGAAATCATCACTATCACCATATTATCATTAAAGAAACCCAAAGTATTTTACAATTAGGAAACACCAGTAATGTAACGTGCATGTTGATCTTCTACAGTCAAGATATTTGTCAGGAGCCTCATGTCCAATAGTTTTTCATATTTATTAACATCCTGAACTCTGTAACAGTAACAGTATACTTGAGGAAACATTACAATATGCAGGGCGATCTGCCGATTTTAATCAGACTCATTCCTGACCTTCCAGAGAGAATCAAAGGAACACAGTTTCCCTCTTACAAGCTTTTTTTTCAGGTGCAGGCAGAGAATTTCATCAAACTGGAAACACAGAGGGTGTACAGCTATGCATGTTTGTCTCTCTCACCTCTTGAGATTTAAAGGAGCAATAATCTAGCTTCTACAAGTACTGAAAACAGAAAACGCTCTTCTTCCTAAAAAATATTCTACTGAACAGTCAGATCCATATTACAATACAGAATGAGAATGCTACAGTTTGAAGAGCGTGTGTTAATATGCAAGAGAAGCAAACAATGATGCACAGCACTTGTCTGCTTCCAAGGCTTAAAATGAACCATTAAAAGTGCTGCTAGTCATAACATAAAGCATTAATGTAAGTTGGCTACTACTCAAGTTTTTAAGTCACAAATACAGAAATACTTCACAATTTATTCTCTCTCTCCTGTTTGTGAAAGTTCATTAAAAAAAGCTTTCTTCTTTCTTTCTTTCTTTCTATTACTGAAAGTAAAAAGATACAGAATTCTGCTAATATATATAAACCCACTGAAAGATAACACTTTTTTCCCTTTGGTTTTCTTAAATCACTAGTTCTAGAAACACCTCACAGCAAGAACAGGTAAAATACTGTCTGAGAACTGATGTCTCTCTGAGGAAGAGTGTTTATACACTAGTAAATGATTCCCACAGAGTTAAACAATACTTCAAAGGAAAGCTATATGCACACAGCCATAAAACTACTTAAAATTTTAAACCACCACCACAACTAAATAAAGCCTTACAAATGCAAGATATTTAAAAATAGACATTTAAAATGGCACCCTCCAGAAATGCTGTACAGGGTTTTCCTTCCTGTAGGAAGATGAATGTTATGGCCTTCAGCAGTTGACAGTATCCTTTAAATAGAAAGTGCATTCAAATCCTCCTATATCTGTGGTATATCATAACACAGTGCCACTACTCATAATTCATCTCTTAGTTGTAGAGGACAAAACAATCGCATGTCAAAAAGAGGAAGAAGATAAGGAAAAGATTCATTTACCTGAGCTATAAAACAGACCATTCAATTTTGATAGCTGTGATTTAAGTTAGCCAATAAATCTGCAAGTCAACTTCAAGCCATGTTCATAGTATTCTGACAGAATTATATGGTTTTAACTTCCCTCTAGCAACTAGGTTAACATATGATAAATACTGGGAGGTTTTTTTAAAGGTAGGAAAAGAGAGTGAAACATTTTTACTTGCCACATTTCAGTGTCAATAACGTTTCTTTCACACACTTGCAAATAATCAACTAAATTTCCCAAATAACAAAGTCATTAACAAAGATGCACACACTACACAGGAACTCTAAACAAAGCCTTTTCAATTTTGTGATAAATTAAAAACAGCTGAAATGGAATTACTAAGACACTACATTTAAAACCATGTAAAAAAAGACATTAATATCTTCTACTTTAACATACTATGTAAAAGCTCATAAAAATATACCTGTTGAATCACAAAACCTGAGGAATTTGCCTCTTCATACTTATTTTGCAAGCAAATAGAGAAAGCATGTTTTGCAAATAACAACAATGCTCATTTTGGGCAAATGACTCAATATGCCAAGTACTTCAGGCACCTCTCCTCCAACATGCCAGTTTCAGACTGAGAAGTTTCATAACCAATGCGCAGGTTGAAATAATGTCTCGGACACTCTATTTTTCATTCATAACCACAATGTTCATTTCAGCTTCAGCTAGAGCTTGAACGACATCTTGGTAGCAACTACAAAAGTTATCTATATGAACACATCATAATAGGAAAGAACACAATGTATTTTAAGTTTGTTTTAATGGTGATTTAAGAGCTGGAAATTTTAAGTAGCATCATCGTGCAATCAGTCAGCAAATGGTCAAACCAAGGGAAGTTACAGCAGGACAAATTGTGTGTTATACAGCACATCTACCCCAGATGCATCCAAGAGTTTCCCTTTATCAGTATATCCTAATTACCTAATTACACATCAGTACAATACAGGAAAGAGTAACTCAAGCAATGATTTAAATTTAGCTGTAGCTGGTGGGGTCTTTTTTGTATTACAGCCTAGGAAAATTCATCACTGGCTCTAGAAGAGTAGAAAAGGCAACAGTAACATTAAAATGTGCCATTAGCTGTGGAGCTATATTTACCAGACTATGTCCCTATCAAAGTCTACTTTAACTATTTTTGTGAAATTATAGAAAAAACAATACCAAATTGGCATTAATTTCACCACAAGAGATCATCATTAACCTCAGTTATCTGGCAAAGGAAAAACCTTGCACATTATTTTCACCCTTTTAATATACTTGTCTGAAAGTGGAACCCTGTTCAACCAAGGTGATTAAAGGACCTTTACTAGTTGTTGGCATGAAGGTTTTGAAGATCTGTTGGGTTTTGTTTGTTTTTACTGTAACAAATAACACACTTCTTACAAAGACTGCTTACCTATCAGGTACCCTTGGAGCAAAGCAAGATGTTGTGGAATGCACACAAAGAATATTTTCAGCACCAAGAGCCTTTATTTTGGCCTCCACTGCTTCAAGGTCTGTCCGTAGCTCATCACCTTCTAATGCATTTTCTATCACCACAGGCTCAAAACCTGACCAAAAAAAAGCAAGACCTGAATGTAACTCAAGAAATCTCTGACTAATTTTGAGGTTTTAGTTTCAGTATACATCTAAAAACCTTCTTGCTTCTGTTGTTTTAACAGATTCTTTCTAACATTAAAGACTGTGCAAATCAGACAGATTGTCACCTTCTGATCACAATTCCTAGGACACTGACACTTTTTGCATACATTTAAGAGAGAGATAGTTGAATCATGGGCTTCAGTTTTAAGTAATTCTCAGGAGGGCAAATTAGGCATCTTACTTTGAGGGTGAACTGTAAGTTCCCTAGTACTGCATTCTCTGTTGACTAATTTATACACCTCTGTGCCTCAGCATATGCCTGCATTTTACAAGGCATTAGGATGACAACTCGTATGTGTGATTGCATGTTAGAAATCAGGAGTGTAGAAATAAAGCCAAACTAACCATGTATGAGGCCTTTTTTGGATCTTACTGCAAGGATATGAAATTCTGATAGTAGAAGACCACACTCTGTGTGATCAATCAGCATCTTCTTACCTGCAGTTATCATTGATTTAAAGCAAGATTTCTGATCTATACGGGGCCAGATAATGTATTTTGCCTTTGGTCTCTTGTGCCGCAACGTTAAAAAACACAGAGTTAAACTCATGCCAGTTGCCATGGGAACCACAAAGCAACTGGCCACTGTCCGGACACCTGCACATAAAAAGCAAGTCAGAAATTAACATGAAGACCCCATGACATACCCCGACAAACAAGAAAGATTTTTCAAATTTACACCTACCAGCCAGCTTTATAATATCCAGAACTACTGAATTAGTAAGTTTGTTCAAAAGGCTCGACCCTGCAGCTTTAGGCTGGACTGCAGAAATATCACCTGACCTTCCAATTCCATGGATCAATCTGAACAAAAGAAGTTGAAAACATACATCAAGTTTTTCCACATTGCAAAGCAATAATTCTTGCTGACTAAAGAGAATTTCATTTGATAAACAATTGTGGAAAATTTTGTATCCAATGCAACATCAATACCTATATCAATATCTCCACCTGGAATTCATTACAATGAATTCCATTGTATCAAACTACACTTATTTGTATGATATTTTGGGGTTTTTTTAACAGTAGACTAAAAATCTTCCAGCAGGCAAGTAAAAACTTTAAGACCCCTAGTAGCAACACCTTTAGCATCTGGCAGGTTTCCTTTTAAGCACACCTCAGCATTTCTCAATGTTTGTTGAATTAGCATTATAAATGCTGACACATTCAGACACACAACTCCAAAACAAAAATGATTTGCCTGTAGTGTAGAGTAGCATAGGCATAGTGGTATTATACAGATACTCCTTTGACAAATACTTCATCTCCTTAAGCCAAGGAAATAACATACACTGTGACAAACATATATATAGGGCTTTGCCCATCTTCTACATCTTCATCTACCTCACTGTGCTATTCAATATTATCTATCACGGATTACCATGTCTGTCTGCATTCTGTTTATAAATTATGTTTATAAACTGCATCTATAAATTTTGAATGTTATTTAGTACCTTCCAGGACCAGAGCATCCTGGAATAAATACAAGCTTATAGTACACTAACTTTGGCCATGGCTGAAATGCAGCAGCTGCTCAAGTAAGCTAGTAGCAATACACACCTATTTATGGCTTATATTCTGTTTTTATCTTGGGAATGGAGAAAAATGCAATCTGATGAGTATATGGAATTCAGAACTTCTTGGAGCATAGTTTTACAGCTTAAATTTATTTCCCTGTTTCAAGCTATAGGTTGAAATCAACAGACACTTGAAAATTAGTTGAAACTTACACATAATCCTCACTGCACCTAAAATATCTTCTTTGCTGTTCCAGCTACATTCTTAATAACTTTCTCATACCAGCACTTTTTTCTGCACATAAGTAGTCCTTCCTAAGGAGCAACCCTCCATAAGACTGGCCCTTAGAAATGAAGCTGAAAGGAAAGACAGATTGAAAACCATCTCCCGCTGCCTCCATCACTCCCAAAGTCACCTGTAACACTGCAGTGGAGGGCACCTTGGTAATGCTGACGCTCCCAGGTGAAGCGAGATGCCAGGTGACAGAGCTGCATGCGAACAACAATAGCTAAATGCCAGTTCAGGCTCCCTGTGGCCAGAAGCCAGACATGCTTTCTCCAGCACTGTCAGAAAGCAGAACTTCCTAGATAGTCTTCCCTTCCATACCACGTGTATCCTAGTCTAAAGAGCTGTACACAAAACTAAAAAAGCCAAACTGGCTTCCTCCATTAATTTTTCATGGTACTGTAGCACTTATGAAAGCCATTAGGCCAAAGTAACTCAATCTCCATATGGTAAAGCTTGCTAAATTTCTGGTCTCTAATATGCTTTTGTGTTAATTTTTCAAGGAGAAACTTCCATGAAATTTCACTTTGTTCCATGCCTGTTGGATAAAACATCACAGCAAGGTACTCAGCACAGAACTCCACACAAACACACAAAAAAAGAATATTCATAAGGAAATTAAAGCAGAACCTCTAAAATTGTAGCATCCAACACACCCATCATTTTGGGGAAGGGCTAAAAGCTATTAAAAGCTCTTGTCTTTATAGATCTCTTTACTTCATAGATGGAATGCGCTTTGATCTGCCTAACAACTAATAACATTATAAAGCTATTAATAAATATAGTAAAATACAAACAGCTGTTCACTAGGAACGTTCAATACTACACAACTACAGTGTGCAGTAGTTTTAATAAGATATAGATGAAAAGCTGTACCTTGTTGAAAAAGTAATGCATAGTAAATTTTAAAACAGGAAGATCTCTGCTTCCCTTGCAGAAGACAACTCAGTATCTTTAGCTTCTACAAGTTCAGCATACAAGACATAACCCTGTCAAAACATTCTTGTTTCATTCAAGACTTTCCAGTGAGCTGTTAATGAAAATTTGATACAGAAAGTTGCATCAATTCAATTATTGCATTATTTTTCTCAAATGTTATCAAAGTCTTAGATAACAAAACACAATAAAATATGCCATTTGAAAGCATTAATAATAAATATGAATAACTGAAACTGTCATTAATTCATACCTGTAATGCCTTCGGGCAACAAGTCCTGACACCACTCTTCCTTCCCTCTCACCCACACCACAGTTGCCCAGGAAGTTATTGCTATCCATTATAGCAAGTTCGTGAAGAAACAATTCAATGGTGCTTTCATCCCATCCATCTTCAGGACATTTTCCCTTAATATTAATAATATAAAGGTAACTACAAAACTCAGAAATTGAAAATGAACAAAACTTTATGCAACCTGTTTGACTGCTACGCTTCTTTCCCACACTGTTTGTATTTTCATTATGCTGTTTTATGTTACCTATGTATTATGTTATGTAATGTTATGAACTTGTACTAAGTGAAAAGTTAAATGACTTTTTCCATATATTAAGTACAATTACATTAGCATATTCTGACATTAAAATAATCAGGATATTTTTCACCTTGAAGTGTTCTTTATGGTACACACAAAACTACTGCAGGGCATACACGTTAATTACTCTTTAAAAGACTATAAATTACTTGATGTATTCTCTAGACAGGATCTACAACTACAGGAACTCAACAGAGGAAACTTGATGAAAGGGAAGATACTTGCATATTAGTGAACCAAAAAAACAAGAAGAAGGCAAATACAATTTCACTTGTAACACATCTTCCTATCTGTGCATTTTTCTTTCTAGTTATTATCTAATAGGTAAGGAAATTACTTCCAGAGTATGTCAAAATCTGCAACCAGAAAAATGCTTTCTTGTGGTCTTTACTCCTCAACTTTGCCAATTGCAAAAAAGAACCTCAGAAGAAAGGAGCACATAAACCCATGAAGCACTGCTATAGGTTCAGAGGCTTTTTCACATGTCCCAGTAAGAACACAGCAAAGTCAGGAAATCTAATTCATTTCTGACTTGAGGTATCAAAGTTAAATTGGAAACAGTAGATGACATGACTAGGGATGGCTAAGAACTGAAACATTTGCTAATTCAGTGATAATTATTGTTAATACCCTGGACACAAAGAAATGGTACCTTACAAGTGTATCACGTTTTACCTCACGCAGTAATGTGCTAGTATCTCAACTGCTTTTAAACATTTATTGTTCCCTGGGCCTTTCACACAACATAAGGCGACCGCTTTTTTTCCCCCTCTCAATCGCGGCCTTTCACCCCGTGTGTCCGTAAGGTCTCTGCCACCACGGCCGCGGCTCTCCCGACCGCGCGGTCCCGGGTCGGGCAGGGCGGTGGCACCGCGCCAGGGGGCGGCGAGGCCCGTGAGCCCGGGCCGGCTGCGCGCTCACGGCGCTGCGGGGCGGCTCCGCCGCGGACCCCGGGAATCGCAGGGCCGCTCTGTCCGCCGGGAGCCCATTGCGCGGAGGGCGGGCGGG
>VYXB01005970.1:341466-495872 GCA_013397135.1 Pachyramphus minor | reverse complement strand
TACGGCCCGCCCGCCCCCGCCGGGCTCGGCGGCACCGCGGGAGCGGCCGGGGGGACGGCGCGGGTCGCGCTGGGCGGCTGAGGCAGGGAGGCAGCCCCTGCCTGGCTCTGTCCTGCCAGCGGTGTTACAGACATACCTGCCGGACCGCAGTGCACTCGGTGTGCCGTGCCCGGTGGCANCGTTGCCTTCGCTCGGTATGTGGGCTCACTGACTAATACTGAAGGGAAGGAGCTGCGAATGGATGGAAATCCAAGTGCTGTGCAGGGCACGAACTCATTCACATCTTGATGAGTGTCTTCACTGTTATTTCTCCACCCTGTCTGTCTGCTGTTTTGTTGGGCCTTGCTTTGTTTGTTTCTCTCATGTTTTTTTAAAATTGTGCTTTGCATGTTTTTACAGACTGTGTTCTGTGGTGGGACTGGATGCTTCTTCCCCAGCACTTGTCAAACTGGCAAGTTTTCTGTTTGTCTCGCCTATCCCACTAATTACTTGCTTGTGACCCTCATAGTTTCATCTTGAAAATAAGCTCAGTCTGTGCCTGTTCTTTTTTCCAATCTGTTACAACCCACCCTGGAAGGCGAGGGTAACCCCGGCTCTTGTTAATAGATCCTTTGGGGCAGATTAGAATGAAAGGCACTGAATGATGGCTGTTTGTAAGTATACATATATATAGGGTTTATTTTAGAACAACTTGGTTGCTATGGAAAGCAGGTACGTAACTGTTTTGGCTATTATCTGTACTAACATAGCAATATAAAAGAATAAAAATATCACTTAAGACAATGTATAAGGGGAAAGAAAGAATAAGAGTAGAAACATATCACCACCCATAGATCTCATGACAAGACTTGATTGTTGCAATTTCGATGTCCATTGTTTGAAGTGATGATCACAGTCTTGACTTGTGGACTGTGAGGGAAGCCCATATGCTCAGGACAGGTGGGAACGCCCAGGTAGCTGCCTTGCGGGTGGAGAGCTTTCAGTTCTCTGGTGAAAGGCCTCAGAAATGAGTTTGAGGTGCTTTGGGGGTCTTTGATGGTTTATGGCACCTTCTAAGACATGACAGCTGCCTCTCACATCAACGTAGTTTAGCCAGTTATGCCCCATCAGGAGGGATGAATACTCTCAGGCCTCTGTGTGATTATGACCTTCCCTGGGGAAGGGGAATGTGTGTGTGTAAGGGAGGAGAATTGGCATGATAAAAAGCACTATCCCACCTCGCAGGATCTGCTGCTTACCTGGCTCAAAGCGTGGCTTGTGGCCTCTGGTGGTGGGTGTTCACCCCCACTGTGTTGTGTTAGTTGCCACCACACACACAAAAACTCTCCTCCTGCAAACCTGGCCTCAGCAAAGCTCCCTGCTGCCTTCACAAATGGACAATTGTTTTGAGTCATTAACTATTCAATTTTTCATACAATCGTATGTTCACTTTGTACCATCACATGCTTTAAAAGTTTTAGATGTGCAGTCTACTGTCATAACTTTTGTTTTCGTATAAATTTATCTTCTTTCCATGTTTTGAAATCTGGTCTTGAAGAGAGAAATAAGATGTGACAGTTCAGAAATGCAAGAATTTAATGATCAATTTGAAAAGAGGCATAAGCGTAACCATTACCTGATTCTAAATATACTGGCAAAATCATAAATTACATGGTATTTATTGTTTACTTTTTTTTCTTTAGACTTACAAGCTTTCTGATTCTATGCAAGTTTCTAAATAGGTGTACATCTAGGATGGGCTTGCTGAGAGAAATCTGTGGTGTTCTATCATTTCATAGTGTTTGCTATTGTAATCATAGTGTAGGATTTCCTGCCAGAGACTGGCAAGACTGTTCCTTTTGCAACAATTGAATAAATAAAAAAAAATGCAAACAAACCCTCCATCAAGTTAAACAAAATAAGTTGAGCCAGTAACTTTATTTTAGTAGCCACAGAAAGTTTTTACTAGTGTATAGAATTGAACCATAAGGAAAGAGTAATCTCTTCTTTTAACCGTTGGTCCCAAGTGTGGTCGACACCTGTAATGTGAACATGCCAATGAAATGTTAAGAGTTCCCCTGTCTTGCTTCCACAAAGGTGTGTTAAGGAGACAGTGCTTCTAGCAAAACACTTCTAGAAACTTCAAAAAAGAAGTTCATGCTTCAGAGTGGAGACTACAGGTGTGGCTCTTGCACCACTGGGGCGATTAGGGCAGTGAATGCAGGGTACTACTTGGAATCTGCCCCAAGAGTGTGTAAGGAAATCTCAGAACTGTGATTGATTGCAGCATCTCATCCCTTGCTTTGTGTTCCTTAACTTTTTTGTATATATAACACTTGAAGGTACAGGATTGTTTCACGAATCTGGTGGAACCAACATGCAACAGATGGTATTCGTACATGTTATTGCAACACTGAGTGCTTTCATAATGGAATTATGATTAGAATATGAGACTTTGATTGGAAAAGATGGAATTGCTTGAAGGGACTACCTTTGGTCATGTTAATGTTAAAAAAGTATAAATCTAGCTTAGTGCTGAAGGAGTCTATACATATTACTCTTCTAAAGTGTATGAGTTTAGTTTATGTCATGTTAACTTGATGGAAGACTAGGTTAAGGTGCAAATGTGAATGATTGTACTTGTATCTTCTTTGGTGAGTCTTCATCATTCCGGTATAGCAGCTTCCCAGTCTTGGGCTTGCCCAAATTAATTTAAAAAAAGTTCTTGAGCTTGGTAGTTAGACTGTGTGTGCTTGAGCCCTGGTCTCCTTAGTGGTAGTATAATGAGAAGAGTAGTTTTCTAGAGTAATTGTAAGAGAAATCTTGATTAGTTATAAAACTGGGAATAAGTTGTGACATAACATACTTTCTCAGTGGAAAACTTGATTAAATTAATTTTTGAAAAAGAAAACATCTCAACCCCCCCCCCAACAAAACAACCCTGCCACATTCAGCAAATACTGTCTTCAATTAAAATGGTTTATTTTCATAGGGAGAGTGTTGATAAACTTTAAATTGCCAGTTTCCTTTTTGTCAGTCTGTATGTTTTTGTACAGTCCTATCACTGTTGTAACAGGCTTTTTCACAGCACAGCAGCAATACTGAACAAATAATGAGTTTCAAAAATTATTTATCTCTTCTTCCTTGACCACGCAGCATAATGTGATTTCTTTGCTTTCAACTTTTTCCTGGAGTTGTCTTTTATGTTAAAAAAGGCACGGTTGAAGAATTTCCCCAAGGCAGTGAGACTACAGTATTAGATTGTGGAATAAATACACAGAAATCAAAAACTGCCCTCTGAGTCTTCTGCATAGACAACTGCAATCCATGTGAGCAAGTTTACTTGTAGGTCTTCTTCACCTGGAAGATCAATGTGCGGGGTGACTTAGCGTGGATGTTGCATTTTGTTTGGTAACAGTGCAATGCACAACCCTGATTTTGCTTTCACTGACGAAATTCTGTAGTAGTTGCAGCTGAGGTGTGTGATGTGATGTAGATGTGTAGAGATGAGGCTTGAGTATATAATAAAAAACACTGATTCAACGGGACTTTTTCCATAAAAATAAATGCATTGTGGGTCTTTGGGTTTATGTCTGTAACTCACTTAAATACTTTGTGAAATCTTTGAACCCTTTCCCTGTCTCTTGTTGTCTGACTCTAAAGTCTCAAAGTGTAGTTTATTGCAGCAGTATTTACCAAGTAGTTGCAGCAGATTCTGATCCAATGGGCTGTAGCTGTTGATCCTTAAGAATGACCTGCTATTAGCTTTAAGGCTTCTTTCCCTGTTGCCAACTTATACTACGGTTTTCCTGTTTTTTTAAATGCTGTATAGTTCTTCTGTTTGGAAGCCATATTATTATTTGTGAGTGATACGGTGCACACAAGTGCTGGTGTTCTAGAAGGCTTCAAAGTCTGTCCTGTGCTAACACAAAAAGGTGTTTAGTTTTTTAATTTGACTCTCCACAAACTGTTTAGGAGTATATTTTCGGAATGTATTCTGTACCAGTTGCATTCCAGAAGGATGTATGTTACATTTTTCCAATTGCTGAAATGGGAAAAAAGCAACTTTATCTGTAAATGTTTAATTTAGAATGATTTAGTGTTTCTTAATGCAGAAATGATCCCTAATAAACAGACCCATTACAAGGCACTCAGTGAACATGTAGAATGACCCCAGCCTTAAAAGTAAGGTACAATAATCTACCGTTTCGAAACTTGTGAAGAAATAGGTTGAAAAAACTGAAACATCAATAGAATCCTGGCAACTTCCTTTCTAGCTGCCTTTCTAAATGTTTGTGTAGAGTTGTAGAGTTTGCACTATGAATTTCTTCATAGACCCGATCTTTTGGTTGTTATGGAAGGAACTGCTACAAGTTGCTTACAATGTTTTGATGTTGGAATGGTGTGGCATGTGGTACTCCACAGAGATATTGGTGACACTTTTGAGTGCTACTTGTAACAGATTGTTCAGTGGGTTAACTTTATTGTGTATCAGCAGACAATGCACATGTTAGCTAAGCTCTTGAATCAAGGGTGTGATACCATCCTAATAGTGGGTAATGAGCAATTTTGCTTTCAGGTAGCTTTCTCTGCAAAAGGACAGACAGATAATATGTAAAATCTTTAGCACTATTTTTACAGTTGTGACTTCAAATGTTTTTGTGTTTTTTTTGTGTGTGTGTGTTGTGGTTTTTTTTTAATCCCTGAAAAGTATAAACACTTAGCAGTGGTAACCTTGAATTTGCTGTTGCAGATTTGGCTGATTTACTTTAAACAAAAGATTGATTAGACATGGATAAATCAGTGGAAAAACTTGCACTGATTTAATGGACCAGATTTTTCAGCCTGCTTTTTAATGGGTGTCAGCACAGGAAGGATGTTGGCTTTTCAAAGTGTTTACTTATGTTGCTGTTAATTAGTAGTAAGAATTGCACTTAAGACTGCTTCTATTCTTATTTTTCAGGGCATACAGGACATATTGCTGATATGAATATATTTTTAGATGATCCAGAATTTGCAGAGATTATTCTGAGAGCGGAACAAGCTATAGAATGTGGAGTTTTTCCTGAAAGAATCTCTCAAGGATCCAGTGGGAGCTACTTTGCCAAGGATCCAAAGGGGGTGAGCATGTTATTGCAGAGTCAGGGACATTGTCAACAGTGAGTTGAAAATGGACATTTAAAAATGCTCTTTAAATGGAAATTCATTTAAATAAGTTGTTTAATAATTTATTGTATGCCAAAATTGATGTTGGAAAAATCAATGCAAGTAATAATTAGATTTCTATGTCTTGCAGCATGAGGTAAGGCAAAATAACTACTATTTCTCTGCTGCAGTTTTTCATGTTTTGAATGATCTGCATCAAAGAAATATGGAGAAAATAAAAGGGCCTCTAACATCCGAAAACAATTCAGGAATTGCTTTGTGCAGAATCTTGCTCTCTGAATGTTTTAGTTGATTTTTGACACAACTAATCTTCTGATCTCAGTACTGTTAAGGACTCCTACATTTTTATGTCTTCTCTTTTTAGATAGTCTTTTATTTAGGTCATATCTCCTTTCTCCTATATGATTGGTAGATGAGAAGAGAAGAATGATATCAAACCTACCTTTTTGCTTGAACTTGTCTGCTGAATCTTAAATGGAAAATTTGTTTTTCTCTCCCTTGGTGGTAGATGGTACCTTGAATAGTGGTCATCAGAGGGGTATCCTAAGGTTACTTTGAGACAGAGAAGTAACAGTTACCTGACTCTGTCTTGAAAAGTAATATTTGGTCAACAATATTTAGTAACAGGAAATTATGTTTCAGACATACTTTCACGTTGTTTTCTTTAAATTAGAAACACTTTGCTACACACCCGGTTCATAAAAGAAGAGTTCCAACCCCTCAACTTTTGTTTATTTGTCATATATGATTTTATTTTAAACTCAATCTGGTCTTAGATAGATGTAGGTGTTCGTTAATCCTGAAGATCCCAGTTGCTCAGTTGTGTTGGACATAGAAGTTGTAACATTTTGAGTACTTAGGTTTTCAGAATATATTCAAGATTGTTGTTATTCCATGCATCCCCATAAACGTCATTTCCCTTTCATTTAGGAAGTAGTTTGGCTTTTAGTCATATAATTGATCGTTATAGAATATATTCCTGTTTTGTCAGTTAATTTTCACAATTGTTTAGTTTGTTTGAATACCAATTTTCTGGTGATAGTTTTTACACTTTTTTGAATGAGTGAATTTTTAGAATAGTTATTTGACTTAATATAAATAAATATATAAACTTTTGATTTTATTTATCAGTTTATTGTTATGGGAGATGGCAGAATTACCCCTTCCAAATCTTCTGAAAACTGCACGTTGCAACTCTGTTATTCCATTGCAACCTGTGTTCCAGGAGCATTTGTTAGTAATGATCCCCTTTATTCTGCTGGAGAAGAGCCAAAGTAGGTTGGGAAGGAGGATCTCTCTTTTTGAAACTGGAAGGCGAAAGAATTCTTTCTCTAGTGGCTTTGTGGGATTCTTGCTATCACATACAATGCTGTTAATATGAAAAAACCTTTTCAAATTTTCATCTGACTTTTTAAACTTCACGTTACTTTCTGATTTCAGTAGCTTAGATCTTTGTAGATTTCCAGGTTGTGTACTTACATACACATATTCAAACTTTATTCTGTTTGTAAAGAGGTATTTTATCTTATTTAGTATGCAATAGGGAAAAATCTGAGTAATTACCAAATGCTGGTTTAAATCAATACTTTTCAAAAAATTTAATGCACGATGTGTCTAAAGAGTATTCTACAGTGCCATGCTAAAATGCTTTACAACTTCATAAGTGGGCTTTCTTTGGAGTTTTTCTTAATGCTATGCAGTTGAGATTTTTTTATTCTGAGAGAGTAAGTAGAGAAATCACTAGGGGAAAAAATCATACTTGTTCTGTATTTCCATATCTGCAAATCTGTTGATTTTGCTGGATTTTGGTGACTAGCAAATACCTGAGACACTCACTGTGCCCTGGGACTAGTGAGAGACTACTTATACATTTTTGTGTAAATATAACCGTAGTATTTTGGATGGGGCATATTATTCCTAGCTTCTTATGTGGTGATTTTTTTGTTGGTTTTACTTTTCTTTTGCAGTAAATGTTATATTTGTTCCTAGTGAAGTTCCTAGTAGTGACTTGCCCTCCTCCTTTATGTAGGTCATTGATTTGAATGTAAGTATTTAGGATAAATCATTTAAAAAAAGAAACCACTTATTTTATATGGGTCAGGAAGGATTTATCACAAAATATGGAAGTATTTGTCAACATGGGACTGTGAGAATAATGATACTGAGTTCTTAGCAGACTTTCAATTTTGCTTTTATTCTTTGCAATAAATTAAGAGCTTATCTACAGTTGCTATCCTTTTTAAAGGTCTGATAAAACTTAATTTTGTCAGTAGTGCAATTCTAATTTGTAGAATGGATTTCAGATCCTGTTGGACTGAGTATTGCATCATTCCACATCAGACCAGTTCTGTGAGTTGCTTTCTCCTGTTCTTCTTGAGTAATCTCTTCCTTATGCTGGGAAGGAGCTCATTAAAGAAGTGCTAAGCCTTCTTACTGGTCAGCTTCTGAAGTGTTTATCCATGCTAATGAGAAGTTACAGGTAAAATAAGCTGTTTCCATTAGGTCATCCTATTTGCTGATTTGGGTCTATCAGAAAGATAAAAGTCAATTTGCTAATTAAAGTTAACTTTTTGCATTTATTAAGAAAAATTAATTCATTGTTTGCGGATATGAAGGAGTTCTGTACTTAAGCAGCACTATTGCTTAAGTGTTGAATATTTCTGCATTTGTTGTTCATTGTGTAAACAATAATTACAAGACATTGTGTCTGTTACAAATTGTTCTGCAATACGTTCCTGACATTTTAACTGTTGGCTAATTGGTAATTCTGATGGAGCCAGTCTATAAATTGGTTTTGACTGGCAAAATTAAGATTGGCCTTGGTAGCTTGTCCTATATATTGAGCTTTCTGGCTCTGCTTGGGTCCTCAACAGTGGTGGCTCTGCAAAATTTGGCAAGGTTCTAACTTCAGTGAAACCTTGTAATCGTATCTAGATTTGACAGTATAGCACAGTACAGTCCAGAGAGTGATTGAAAAAAGAGACAATTAAAGGTTTGGCATGTAGTATTAAATACACCACAATATTTCTGGGAAATGCAAAGCTGATAGCTTTGTGTTAAGCACATAGATACATGTGATTCAATAGGAAAAAACCCCACACTTTTTAACAATTCTAAACCTCACATTGTGATTTTGATTAAAATAGTATAGCAAGTGTTGTGAGGTAAAAATAAAAAATAATAAGTAGTAATGTATTCAAAAACATGATGTCCTTTCACATTGCATAGAATGCTTATTGTAAGTGTAACCATTTTTGTAGGTCTAAATTGAATTGTATCTGCAGTTGCATAGAACCTGTTCTTAGTTTTGAATGGTTTTATCTACAATCATAGATAACAGCATACCCAAACCAAGAGAATTCTTGTCAATTTGTTTCCTACCTCAGTTGATAGGAAACTGATTTTATAGTATGAATGCAAATAATGGTATTTTGCAACGTAGTTCTTCTGGAAGTTAATGGGAATGAATCAAAATAGATGGATGAGACAGATGATGCTGCTAATGCCTGATGTCTTGTGTGTCTGTTTCCAAACTGAATGAATTAAGTCCTCTGTAGTTACTTTGAGCTGGACAATCTTGGACAAAGCAAGATTGTCTAGGACAAAGTGAATGAAAATTCTCTAGAAGCTAAGCCGACTGGTGGTCACAGATCTCTCCCTAATCCAGCCAAATCAGCAGTTACTGAAACAGTTTTCTGACTGCCAGCAAACTTGTTTCTGACCTGAGTGTCAGTCAGCTCTGAGAATCGGTGCAACAACAGGCAGTGTTTGGCTTATTGAGAGATCCACTCTTGATAAGAATTCAGTAAAGTACTAATATGTGAAAATGCTTCTTTAACAGTTGTTCTTAAAAATTGATTAGAAAGATTTTGATTTGCTTGCCACTGTCCAGTGAGAAGGGATGAAGATAAGCATTTCTACAGCATTCCACGTGAGCTATAGAAAAGTCTATTATATGGACTTTATGCTGTAGGCCAGAGTTCATCACAGGCAATTGAAAGGTTATATATTTTAGTCTGGTAATAATCTTGTGGTTTCAGGTCAACAAATATAGAATCTCTATGTAGAAGGCACTTTGAGAAACCATGTATTTAATGCCTGTTCTGTGGAGCAGGATTGTTTTAACATGAGTCCTAATAAATGTCTAAATGCTGTTAGTTGCATCCTGTTTTGGAACTCCAGAACCTGGCCATCTGTTCCAGTCTTGAACTGCTCTTAATGTTCAAAAGGGTTTCTTCTTTGCGACTTATCTGCTGGGATTTACACCTATTATTTTTTGGCTCCTCAACAGTAAATGTGTTTTTTTTCCTGTAGCATCCTATCAAGTAGTTCTGATCAGACCTCATTTTCTCTTAGCCTAAACAACCTTTGTTCATACCACCTTTCATTATTCACATATTTTGTGCTTATTCTCATGGTTTTATCAACTTTCTCCAGTGTGTTAACAGATTTCTTGAAGCATAGTGTCCAAAATTGGACACAGTGCTCTGACTAATTTTAAGATTTACTGTGTGTCTCCAAGGTGGTAGATGGTGTGAACCATTGTCAGCTCTGAGCTGAGGAATCTGCAGAAGTGCCAAATGACACCACTCTTGGCAATTGCAAAGTGCAGAACCTTTTGATCCATTCAAACTCAAAGCAATAGGAAAATAAATTTAAAAGAGAAAATGTAAGAGTCGACTAATAATGATCTTATGTTTGTCACTTTCCTGGAGCCAGTGTGTCTCCGTCTGAAATAACCCGTCAGTGAGTTAATTGGTGGGCTGAAAATTACTTTTAAAGCTACTTTTACAACCTCCTTTTTAAAAAACTTAGAATACAAAAAAAATTTATATTTGAAAATACCGTCCTCTTAAATTTTGAAAAATACGTTTTGAAAAAGAAAATACTAGTTGTTTCGGATTTTCTCTTATGAAGGTTTATTTTGAATTTGTACTAATCTTAGGCAGGTATTTGATGATAAATGTATTTAGAATTTCATTTTGTTTGTTTTATTATCATCTAAAAAGAGCAACTGTAAAATGCAGTGTATAGGATCTAACCAGTATTTTCAAATAACTAATTTTTAAACTAATTTTGCAACCCAAAGTGCTCATATTTTAATTTTGTATTATTTATCTTAGAAAATTATTGGAGTGTTCAAACCAAAATCTGAAGAGCCTTATGGACATCTAAATCCAAAATGGACCAAATATTTTCACAAAATTTGTTGTCCTTGCTGCTTTGGCAGAGGCTGCCTCGTTCCAAATCAGGGATACCTCTCTGAAGCTGGTGCCTATCTTGTGGATGAGAACCTGGGGCTGGGAGTTGTACCTAAAACTAAGGTAAAAGTTAAAATACATAAATTACTGAATAAAAAAGCCCGACAGTCTCTGCGTAGATATCCTTGTGTATCGTGTTATCTCAAAGTCATTTAAGAAAGTAATATTACAAGTCCAAAGGCACAGTAACCACTGTTAGCACTGGTGTAGAAATAGTGACTGTGACTTTTGTTTTAAAGGATAAGTTTAATTGAACTTAATTCAAGGGTTGGACTTTATGATCTCAGAGGTCCTTTCCAACCCATATGATTCTATGAATCTGAATTGAATCTCTTCTTTGGAACCACTTCAGTTTCTAGTATTTTCTGACACCTTTTGTGCCTCACGTTTTGGTGAGATACAAGTTTGCAAAAATCAGCATACAAAATTCTGATTTCTGTTTGAGAAATGTAAAATAAAAAATATTCACCTCTATAAAATTTTTGTTGGAAATGCCTGATGGTTCCTTCTGTTTTTTTTTGTTTTGACAACTGAGCTAAAATTTACTGTAAATTTATAATTTAAATAATAAGGAGTTCTGAGCTGTGTTTAACTTTCATGTTTTAAGGTTGTCTGGCTTGTCAGTGAGACCTTTAATTACAGTGCAATAGATCGTGCAAAGTCAAGAGGAAAAAAGTATGCTTTAGAGAAAGTGCCAAAAGTTGCTAAAAAATTTAATCGAATTCTCAGAGGTCCTAAGGTAAGATGAAAAATAGGTCATTTGTGCACTTCCTGATTCTTACACAAAACTTTGAGTTTTAAAAAAAATAAATTTATGACTAACTTAAACAGTAGAAGAAAAAAATTGTTGCTTATTGAAAACTATCTCTGTCTGAAATTTTTATAAATATGACTGTTTCTGTGCAAAATCTATCCACTTTTACATCTTTCCTTCACTTGAACTACTTTAGTAATCTTGGCACTTTTTGTTTAGGTTTACAGTCCAGCTTTGTGCTGGAATTTGTTAAAATTTTGAACATTTCACTTCTTTTTTTGTATTTGTTGATTGTTTGCTACATTTTAGTATCATGTTTTTATGTGTTCAATCTGGTTTTTTCCCTGAAATTTATTTAGTTCTTTAATTTTTCCAAGGTTTTTTTTGCCTTCTGTTGTTTGTTTTATTCGTTTGGGAATCCTGTTGTTGTGTTCTTCCTACCTTCCTTTTGTCTTATGTGCAGACTACTCTGACTAAAAACTTGACATCTTTCTTGCCTAATGAGCCTTGTTGTGCCTCCCAAATGTCACTACACTGTTCTAATCCTAAGATTTTAAAGCACAGGTTACCTACAGCTTGTGTAATCCACTTGTGTTGGTTCCCAGCAATTTAGATCCATGTGACACAGGTTGTGCAAGCTTTGCATCAGTGTGGTTATTCCACGTGGTCTGTGTTTATCCATGTGTCTGCATGTGTTTATCTATCTGCATTTTACTTCCCAAATATAAGTTCTTTTTTGAATTTTAATCTTGAACACCTCTCCTGTTTCACATACATATGGAGCCTATGCCATTGCTGGTTTTCTTCCTTGTACTCTTTTGGGAAATGTATGTCAGGCAATTTTATGCAAAAAGGATCTGTCTTGAAAAAAGTGGTCAGTGCTGCTGTTCTCACTGGTGAAGGTTAGAGCTGATCCGAGAGGAAGATTTTTCTCCTGTCATTTTTACTGGGTTTTTGCTGAACTATTGAACCCAGTGTTTCCAGTGAAAAAGAGAATAGATATTATTTCTTGTAGTACTGACTGTTCATTTGTGTTGAGCTGTCTGGCTACATTTTATTCCTGGTAAACTCAATGAGTGTTTAAACAAATATAAAAAAAAGAAAAACAAAAACAAACGACCACCAAAAACCCTGCAGAAACACTCTCTCATGATTTGAGTCTTACTTTTTATTTGAGTTTAGGAATGAAAGAGAAACCACTTAGAAATCTTCTTATTAATGTCATACTTGCTGTGTTCTGAACTTTAACAGAAAAACTCATTATGTACTTTCAAAGTTGAGATTACTTATGTGACCTACCCAAGTGTATTTTCCAAATGCAGATTCTTAATATTTCAGGTTGGCTCCTTCCAGCTGTTTGTTGAAGGATATAAGGAAGCTGAGTACTGGCTCAGGAAGTTTGAAACTGATCCTTTACCTGAGAACACCAGGAAAGAATTTCAGTCACAGTTTGAAAGATTGGTTATCTTGGATTATGTCATCAGAAACACAGGTATTTGTTAATGTCTCTTAGTATCTATCTACTTTTGTGAGGCAGAAATGGTAAGCAATGCTGACTGAAAGCTGGTGCTTAAGACTTTCAATTCATTTCAGATGCTTTTCTCAAAATTGAAGGCCAGAAAGTTGCATTTTAAATTTAAAATAATTTACTTTGGATTGCAATACGAAAAAATCCAAACAACCCTTTTTAAGTGTTACTTGATACTTTTAAGCAATGTAAGAATTCAAGAAAAAATGCTTTCATTACGCTTTAATTCTGTGTGTAGGGAAACTAAAGAAATAATACATACCTAAGAACGTTTGGTACTTTTGTGGTCTTTACTGAATCAGTTGCCTATACATTTCAGGAAAACTAAAACACATGTATTGTGATGGAAAGAAATTTCGTGAGCAGTTTTGCCTGACTTACATGGGTGAAGTGTCAGTTTACAATATTAGTCATTGTATATCACTGTAGATGGTGCTTTCTTTATATGTGTTGTGACATGCACTTTTCTGTTTAAAGATAGAGGTAACGATAACTGGTTAGTCAGGTACGAAAAAGAAGATGATGGACTTGATCTTTCAGATAAGGTAAGAAAATTGTACTCTTGAAATTTATATTCTTTATGTTTTTAGTTTTGTATCTTGGTCTTGCTGGGGATTAAGGGCATGCCATTAATCCTGGTACGTGGTCTCAAGAAATATGATAACTGCAAATTATTCTAGGCAAAATGAGGGGAAAAATTATTTTCTTTAGATTAGTCTATATAAAACAGTGCTAGAAGTTATTTATATTGTTCTGCATTTTGGCTTTACTAGGTTGGGTTGTAATAATAGTAAATTGCCCACTGTTGCTCCAGCACATTTTTTTCAGCTCTTTATGTGCTCAGCTTATTTGGGGAAGGGCTCCTCTTAAATGGGGGTAGAGTAAGAGTTATATGTGCTTCAGTTTATTTGGATACTGCTTTGTGTTGTTTAGGTTGAATTTAACCAGTGAAGCTAAAAAGTATATTACTTAATATTTTTAATGTATTTCACTGTTTTTGTAAGCACATAAATATCACTTATTTTTTAAATATTCTGTCAACAGGATAGCCAATGGACTATAACTAAAGAATCTATTAAAATTGCTGCAATTGACAATGGCTTAGCATTTCCTTTTAAGCATCCTGATGAGTGGAGGGCATGTAAGTATTGCATTCTTCTATCATCTTCCTTTTAGGAGAGTAACTTCTAAAGAAGTGTTTCTTATTTGAGTTGTTTTGAATTTTTAAATAACATAGTCTTCTTCAGAAAGTTAGCAACAAGTGTCATTTTTGCAATGGCATATGTGATTTGGTCCGTTTTCATATTTTTTTCCTTTTAACCAATGTTAATACATGGACACTCATAAGCATAGTACTGTATGTAAACTGACTGATGGTGGAATTGGAACAATTTAGCAGCATGTTTCTCGTGTGTGTTTTCTTGAAAAACCTGGTGGAAAATTACTTGAGCGAAAGGATATGCAAGTTGTCTCTCTAATGGCCAAATTGCTGTTTCAAAATGAAGGGTACTGTTGTATGTGGACAAGTAGACAGGTTATTTTTTTCTTGTTCTCATCTTTAGCTTACTTTCTGGATGTTAATATTTAGTTACCAGTTTTGACTCTGTTTGAAAACACTGTTTAAGTGAGATTGCTTTTGACTACAGCTGTGATTACTTATAGTTTAGATGGTGGTGCCCAACAGGGTTTCCAATTATTTCTGAGGGCTATTAGCCAAGCAGGTAATTATGACAGTTAAGTGTGGGCTAGTTAGACTCTCTTGGGAGCCCCTGGTGGTCTAGTGGTTAAGGACACGGCACTGTAACTGCCGAGGCCCGGGTTCGATTCCCGGTCAGGGAAACTCCCCGGGTAGGCGGAGCCCGTTAGCCCTGTAAGGCAATCCACCTACGTCCTGAGGACCTCGCTGCCACTGTCCAAGCTCGCTTGGCCCCGGCAGACGAACCTCAGGATTAAAGGGTGGGCTCAGTTCTGCGCACACTGTGTCCCACCTAAAATAAATCCAATGCGCAGACTGGAAGGCGTACAAAGACCTTCCACAGATCTTCGTTCGCGAAGTCTGGCCACTAAAAAAGTTAGACTCTCAAAAGGCTAGTTTATTACTCCAGCCAGGGCTCTGTGTAGTCTCTCTATATCTTGATACTAAATAGTTACCGTCCTCCATATCTCTTTGCTACAGTCACTTCTGTAGCTGTTCTAGAGACACAGCAATTATGGCTTATTTTACACCATATTTCTTCAGCATCAAAAGTAATAAACTTGCATGATCCTTTTGTGTTCGTGTGCAGTTGGGCAGGCATGTGATAATTTTGTAAAGGAAACTTGTAACAAAATGTTTACAGATTGCAACCTCTTGATACATAGAGCAACTCTTCTTGGCTAGTGCTGGTTGGTCATCAAGGATAACCTTCTCAAAGCCAGAGAGCAGTATATGCAAAAGGCAGGAAGTTGGTCCAGCATGGATGAACAGGAAACTGAACTGGGGATGCAAATTTTAAGTACATTAAAAAAAAGGAAAAAAAGAGGTAGAGACTCCTCTGAAAAAGTGGAGACTTTGCCCGAAAGTGCAAGAATAGAGTTTGAAATGTCAAAGCTCAGCTGGAGTAAAGCTAGCAGAAGACGTAAAAAGCAACAAGAAAGGATTAAGTAAATTAGAAGTGAGGGTGGGACTGAAGAAAAGTGCGGCAAAGACCTAAAGGCTAAAGGTGAAGAAAGAAGTTACTCAGTGCTGACTTTGCCTCAGTTTTCACTTGTAAGATTTGCTCTTAGGCTCTTGGGTCTTAAAACTCATAAGCAGAGCCTTGGGGAATGAATCATTACCCAAAGCAGAAGAGAGGGAGGACTTAAGGAAAATAGTCATACAAAGTTCATTAGTCTTGCAATATATTTTGAAATAAATAGCCATATAATAGTGATTAAGTGAAAAGTTAAGAACCTTCTCTCAGCATGCTTAGAAAGCATTTTAAAAAACCTAAAAATTAAAAATAGTAGCTTCTATTTTGTTAATTCATCAGTATGAGTCAAACATGTGAGAGATTTCTATTTTATTACGGCTATTATTTTACTCCAAAGGAAACTGCATTGCTAAACTAGGAGAAGACCTCTTATGCTTACTGTGTTTCATTTGTATACTTCTTTTACTTATTGCTTACTATATTTTCACTGTTTGGAAAAAAGGCTTAGTAGCTGTAAAGCTGCTCTTGTAACACTAGCCAATAGGGGTATATGGGGAAACAGTGTTGAGAAAAAGTGTACATTACTGAGAACATGCAGCAGGCAGCTCAAGAACTTAATTTTTGCCTGTTGTTAATCATTAAGTGTACTGTTTTCTGTATTAGATCCCTTTCACTGGGCTTGGCTTCCTCAAGCGAAAGTTCCTTTCTCTCAGGAGACCCGAGACCTTGTTCTTCCTCGCATTTCTGATATGAACTTTGTACAAGACCTTTGTGAAGATCTTTATGAACTATTTAAGGTGAATTGACTGCTTCTTTGAATTGAACATTATTGAAATACCTGATACCTGTAATGGAACAGTTAAAGTCATGATACTGTGCTATTTTAGCTTTAACGTTGGCGTGGTAGAAAGGGTTTATGTAATTACAGGGAAACTGTCACTGATGTGGTTAATTCATAGTAGTCAGCTCATCTGAATACATAATTACCTATTATATGTCTAAGTTTCACATAATCAATTAAAGCCAGTTAATTCTTATTGCACAAATTTGTGTAAAAACTCCATTTAACATACCTATGTGGTGTGTATGCACTTAAGCTGTAGCAACCTGAGGAAATCATGTATTTAACAAAACTTAAAATACTGCCTTGTGTGTGTATATATATATATATATATACACTTAATTTTACATACATGTATTGTGCTGATCGTGTTTGAAGTCGAACTCATTTTAAAGACACTGAAACTGTGCTACAGTATTGACATGTAAAGAAGTGTCCTTATCTAAAATATTCCATGAACAATTGTGTCAGATGTTCAATTGAAATAATCCAAATAAGCATTGAAAGAATTTGAAACTTTAAACTTTTAATGAAAATGCAGCTGTAATATCAAAACTGGATCCTGAAACACAAATGTTTGTGTCTTTGATTCTGGGTTTGTTAGTTGAATTATTTAATAAATCCAAGGGAGGAAGTGTTCTTCTGCCAGAGTACATGTGAGAGAAAGAGCAGTGTAACATTATGTAATGGTATTAAGCCTGGTATCTACCAGGTATTGGTATTTACCAATTCCCAAAAGTGGTATCCACTGATGTATCTTACATCTGTGATGTGGAACATTTTTCATTTTCACATATGTAAATTTGCTGCAATAAATAGACCTTTTTGTGGGTCATGCTAGGATTCTATTTGAAGGTTTCAAAAATTATTGTAAATTATTATAAAATTTTCAAAAGTTATTATAGTGTTGGTAAATATGAGTATGCTTAGTATGTTAGTGATGATTTTACGTACTAAATATATAGCTGAAAATAAGTGGGTTGTTTCCTATAATAACTGTTTGTTTTCTTAATAAAGACTGACAGAGGATTTGACAAGGCTACTTTTGAAAACCAGATGTCTGTTATGAGGGGGCAGGTAAGTCTGCTTTTCTTAGATTTTTATTTATGTATGTAATTTGTCATCACTTCTTAGCTGCTTTTTTAGAGGAACAAAAACTGACTCCTATTAAATGGAAAGACACATGAAGGTATTTTCATCTGAGAAGACTCAATTTCTTCTTAGAGTTTGTTCCCATTTGCATATAGATGAGACAGCAGAAAGTGTATGCTAATTTTTTCTTAAAAATTATTTTTATAGAAGATTTTCTTAAATAATTGAATTTTATTGTTCTTGTGGGGGATAGGGAAGAAATTAACTGTATATTCTTAGAAGGCGTTTTAAAAATGAAATATAGGAGAAGAGTCATAAATTTGAATGCAAGACTTAATGTGTAATTTCATTATGCTATTAAAATAAATGTGACTTTATTTTGAAGGGTTGACTTGATTATTCAAATACCTCTCACAAGAAAGCAATATTAGGTAATAAATATCAAATCTTAAAACCATACTTCAAAACAGTCCAACCATTTTCAGATTAGAAATTTGATGATCGTTAAGTGTTGGGCTTTTGTTTGTTTGTTTGTTTTTTAAAACATCAAAATGAGAGAAGAGGGTTGCTCCATCTTCCTGCTATTTTACAATTTAAGACTGGTGCGAAATACTAGAGAAAAAGCTTTAGCTAAGAACAAGTTATTTAGTTCATTGTAGGCATAAAATGTGATTTCTGCAAATGTAAGGCAATTGGGCTAGATAAATTAATAGTCCCATTTGCCCTAAATATGTTGAAACTGACTTCTCTGTGTTCATAAATTCAATATGAATAGTTTTAAGCCACACATTCGCAATTCCTAGAGTGGCTTAATTCACCCTTTTCTCTGTAGAATTTCCTATATCAAGAAGTACCTTGCACAAGACTGCAGTTCTGCTTGGTCGTCTAAATTAATTTTTCACTATAAAAGCTACATCTGGACCCTTTCTTTGTACCCTGTCTCTAAAGTGGATTTCAGCAGAGATTTGTTGTGTTTGCTTGGGGGTTTTTAAACTCTAGCTATATAAGAGTGTGTTTCACTGTGGAAAATGTCAGGTTTTCAGGCATAGAAGAAGTGCAGATAATGAGTAGTACTTGGAAGTGATTGAAAGTACATCAGCAAACAATGCCTTTTAGCACTGGTTTTAGACTTGGTTTTGGTGTAAAACCAAAGTATGTTACAAGAGCATTATAGAAGAGCTGGCTACCTAGATCGCATGATAATGGATGCATTCCGTTGGGATGAATTTGCAGGATAGCCAAAATATCTAAACACATCCTTAAAAATGGGGAAATTTAAGAATTAGAAAATTAAGGATCTAGTTGATAAAGATAAGGAGACTGCAGATAAATGTATCTTGCATGTAAGGGACGAGGCCTTTAAATCTAAGGTACCAAACACAGAAACCTATTTTTGTGAAGTGCAGGTAAAAAAATTTGGGAAAGGTTTCAAACCCAAAATAAACAATTCTCTCAAGAACATATAGTCTAAGCAACAGATAACACATGTATACAAAGGATTGCCTCAGAACTTTGAAAAGTGCAGAATGAACAGAGGATCAGTAAGTCTGACAAGGAAGAAAGGGTCATTGTGCAGGGGGAAAAAAGGCTTGATATTAAGGATAATGCAAGTGTGTCATCAGAGCTAAAATGAATACTTGCCTCAGTTTTCAGCAGGATAACACTGAATATGGAGTAAATTATCAGGGCAGTCCATGAGCGCTGAAGTTTTGGGAGGAAGATAACAAACTCTTGTGAGTTGAGGGCTGAACGTGGATCTTAGCACTGGGTTTGGTATGCATTAATAATATGGCTTCATATCTTCTGATATGAAACAAATTGTGGCTAAACTGCTGATAGATCCTATGTTAAATTGTGTTGATGGCTTTCGTAGGTTTTTTTTTTTTCATTAAAGGTGCAGTGCTTTCAAGAGATGTGCTAAATTTAAAATGCTCTTTGATTTTTGTTTCATAACATTTTCTGAAAATTTGGAGAGGGTTGTGTGAAATATTCAAGAAAAGAATGGAAGGGTAATCAGTGGCAGGATGTCTTCATGTTACTAAATAAATAAAGTATTTCTCCTTGCAATAGGGTATATCTTTTTAAAATTAATTTATTCATCAGCACAGTCCTCTACAGAATTGATTTAAAAGTGGCATCTAAATTTATGAGCCTGTTAGCCACAGTTTTATTTGTGTACTCTAACCTTACCTGCTTTTGCTCTTTTTAGATACTAAACCTTACTCAGGCATTAAAGGATGAAAAAAGTCCCATTCAGCTTGTTCAGATGCCACGTGTGATTGTAGAGCGAAGTAGCACTGGAAGTCAGGGCCGAATTGTTCACCTGAGTAATGCATTCACACAGACCTTTCATAGCAGGAAGCCTTTCTTTTCCTCCTGGTAGCAACAAAAATATGTGGGAAGAGTAAGTTCTCTTAACTTTAGAAAGCTACTTTTCTGTAAAGGCTCTGCAATAATGTAATTCTGCTGTATACCAAGAGCTCTGACTGCCAACACCTCAGAAATTCTAAAGACTTAAGAAATGTATTTTGAATGTAATAAAGGTTTACAATTTTTGTGTCAAAATTGTGAATTCTTATGTCAGGGAATGAGACGAATTTGTCCATACTGTATTTTTATAGGCTAAATTAATGTATTCTCAGTAAGGGAAGATAGTTTGCATATGCTGAGAAACTAATTTTGAATACAATAGGATTTTTTTTGTTTAATATACGTGTGAGAATCTATACGCTATCAATTTCTTTTTATATGGCCTTTGGAAAAAAAAGTTTAAAATGTTATCTTTGATTGTGAAAAATGCTTTTCCTTGGAATTTCTTCCTGATATTTTAAACTGGTTATAGATTTTTGTAGGCTAGTTACTTGAAAAGTCATGCACTTAAAAAAAATAATCTGTCCTTGACAAACAAGTAGGAGAAGGGGGGAAAAAATGCTCCAGCTATTTTTTTTTTTTTTGCGTGCAGGGACCAAAAATATTTAAGTAGGTGAATTACAGCAAAATTCAACCTGAGTGAATACACAGTTTCTACTGTAACAAACTGAGTGTACATTTCAGAGGTTGAAATTTTGTTGTAGTGTTTAGAACTTGTGTATTTAAGCACATAAATGGAAATTTGAGATATTTCTTTATAGATGCATCAGGTGAAGGAATTGCACCATGTTGTTAGGTTTGTTTTGCCATATGCTATAAATAGAGTAAGTTATCATCAGTTGTCACCAAAGTGGTTCTGCACTGTTAGTGACAGAATCACTAATCACAAAGCCAGTTTGCCTTCTAAATTTCTAGATAAACACACTTTTTCGGTTTTTGACTGGAAAAAAGAGAACACTTTTTTTTTTTTTACTGGAAAAGACTGTAATACATACAGCAGAGAATTATTATTGTGCTCTTAGCAATGTTGTGCTCACCTGCCAATTGCCATTTGCATTTATGCTTAAATTACCTGGTTTAAGACTTGATGGTCATGTTTCTAGGTCTGTGGCTTCTGTAACATGATAAATATTTTTATTAGTAATTTTCTGGAGATTTAAGACTGGGAATGGGAGAAAGATTGCTGCTTTTATGAAACCTTCAGTATTTCGGACATTGCTGTATTTTGTAATTCTTTGCAATACTGTTCGAACTCAGAAATAATAAAATGCTTATATTTTATGTAATTTTGAGTGGATGTAAATATTAACGTAGCACATCAGCAAAGTCACGAACTGAGATGTTTAATCCGTAAACGTACATCCCACCACACGGTGGATGGATGATGCTCGAAAGGAGATGGAAACGCCCACCTTTATAAAACTTGCCATGATTGTTTTTATCCAAAAACGGTTTATTAAAAAATTAAAGGCAGTGTTGAGGCACGGGGTCCGCCTGCTGAGGACAGTGAATGCCCGGTGCGACCGGCTCGGNCTGCCCGCACGGTGAGCCCGGCGGGGCGGGGGGCACCACCCCGGCGTCCCTGGGCTCCCGGCGGGGCTTGCCTTGCAGCAGGCATTGGGAATGCCTTGTTCTGGGAGCTCGGCTCTTGCAGCGGAGCGGTGGAACAGACCTGCTGGTGTCCCCTGTGTCACCGTATCGTCACGTTTGTCCCCAGGTCCCGCGCTGCTGTTCGTGAAGACCAGCCAAGGAAAAGAGGAAGGGAGAAGATTCTATGCTTGTTCAGCCTGTAGGGATAGAAAGGATTGTAACTTTTTTCAGTGGGAAGATGAGAAGGTAAGAGAGCGTTGCTTAAGACTCTGCTGAAGACTCAGAACTACGGGGGTGATCCCAGGGCTGGAGCACCTCTCCTGCGGGGAAAGACAGAGAGAGTTGGGGCTGTTCAGCCTGGAGAAGAGAAGGTTCCGAGGAGACCTTTTATAGTATCTTCCAGTACCTGAAGGGGCTACTAGAAAGCTGGAGAGGGACTTAAAAACGGCATGTAGTGATAGAACTAGGGGTGATGACTTCAAATGTAAAGAAGGTAGGTTTGCATTAGCTGTTAGGAAGAAATTCTTTACTGCGATGGTGGTGAGGCACTGGAACAGGTTGCCCAGAGGACTGTGGATGCTCCATCCCTGGAAGCGTTCAAGGCCAGATTGGATGGGGCTTTGAACAACATACTCTAGTGCAAAATGTCCTTGCCCATGGCAGGGGGATTAGAGCTAGATGATCTTTAAGGTCTTCTCCAGCCCAAACCATTTGATGATTCTATGAAATACTGGGGATTTTTTTTTTATCTATTTAACAAAAAGTGTATTTTATTCTAGAAATCTGTGGCAATTGTCACTTTCTAAACTTTATCTAATAGTTTATACTTAGCAGAGCACTTATTTCTGTCAGGAGAACATGTTTCAAGCATCACTTTCAAGGAAGGAATATGCATTTTGAGCAAAACTGGCATTTGTTACCGTATTGCCAAAACACATAGACATTTAAGGTAAGAAGTTTGCTAGTGCTATGCAATGTTGAACAAAATGGGATACTTCTGATCCCAAGATGCTCTCATTTCCTGTGATCAAGACAGAGAAAGTCTGTTGGATGCAAACAAACAGTGGGATATACAAAATGCTGAGATGCTGGGGTTCGATATGATGCTCAGCAATTTCTCGTCATCTAAAGACCTTTGGTCACATAATTTTGTAGGGTAATGAAATTGGGATATATATTCACAGAGAGCTTACCATGTTTTTATCTGGTACATTTTGTATTACTTTTTCTGTTTCCTGAATGAGTATCTTTTGTTGTAGTCATTGTCCTCAGCAGATTGGCAGGCTGCAATTTAATTGGGTTCATAATTGTTTTTTACTGTTCTGCTTACTACTGAAAAGTTGTAGAAAGAGAAAATGAGATGGTTGATCACTGGGTTATGTAGATTTAAATGGAATTCGCGGTGAAATGTCATTTTAAATGTCACTTGTATGGTGTCTTTTGTTCTGTTGAATTTTAATTTCTCCTCCTTTAAACAAAACAGTTCCATAAGTTTTGTGCAAATGCTTTGAAACTCTGTTCCACATGAAACCATGAGTATGTTTTGTGGGAACAAAATAGAAGACTCAGAGAAGAGTGAGAGACTGAAATGTTAAAAGTTAGTAACTCAAAATCAGGGGCAGGTCATAGCAGAGTACCGTCATCCTTTTAAAATGACCACACACAAAAGATGTGGGTAACGTTTCTGCTGTCATCAGTTTTTCAGGATCAGATCATAGTTCTTCAGAGGTAATGCAACTGCTGGCACACATTAGTGGAAAGGGTTGCTCTTTCTGTCTTCATCACAATCACGTTTTGAGTTTTTCCCTGAGTATTACATGTGGTAGAAGAATGAAATCCTATTTATTTTTTTGTGCAGTTTAACTTTACAGTGAGAGGCTGGTGTTGTTTTGCAGTGTCTCCCTGTGCTGCAGTAATGCTTGTTCTTCTGAAACAAGAAACCAAGGAATATGATGGTTTTTCCTTGCAGAATAACTAAAGCATGAGACCTTTGATGCACCCCTTTTGTTTAATGTTGAGATTTGATGTACAACACAGAGCAATAGCTGTTTGTTTTGTAATTTTTTATGTACACAAATTTTACAGGTGTCGGAAACAAGGCTTGCAGCACGTGAAGAATATAACAGAAATCATCAGCCTACTTTCACACACAGACAGAATGTGGAAAGGTATTGTTATGCATATTTTCTTTAGTAGAAATGGAGTGATACGAGTTTGGGTACTCTGAATGTAGAGAAGACATTTCAAGACTCTTTAAAATATGATGATGTGGCAGAGGGATTTAGACAAATAAGAACTGACTTCAATGGGAAAATAGGATGAAACAACTAATTAGAGCATAGTATTTTCAACGTGGGAACTGGGTTGTTTTGGGTGTTTTTTGTGTATGTATAGTTCTTATGTTAGTGCTCATAACGTGCTAACAACAGATCAGTAGTAGTTTCAGTTACTTTATGTCTGGCTTTAGTTTGCAAAAGAAACAGGCTTAACATTGTAAAAAGAAGCAAAAAATACAGTCACAAGTAACGTCTGAATTTTGTGTATAAACATGTAGGACTTTGCTGGTAGTCTATGAAATCTTCACTCTGTAATCCAGTTAGTTTGTGGAGATTCCCAATATATTTGGCTACCATACCATATTATGTGCATTTCAAAGTGTCCTTTGAATATTTTTTCATAAATAATACTGAACTCACATGTGGAGTTTTGCAAGAGCAGTGTAAACTGCATTGTCTGTTTAAATGTCTGAATACTTAAAAAATGTGAAACTCCCTCTGTAGCTCTGCTACATGTCTTTCCTAGAGGCTTTTTGCAAAGCTTGTTCCCTGTTGTCTTTTCTATTTAAAGGTACAAGAATTTTGTTCTGCTGCCGTTATCAAAGAGGAGGTTTTGCCAGGAATGCCAGCAATTGCTATTGCCAGCAGAATGGGAAAAACACTCGAATCACCGGTTGCTCTGTGATATCTCCACTGCCCAGTTGAAAAGTCCCAGTCAATTACTGTATCCACTGGAGAATAAAAAAACAAATGCACAGTATTTATTTGCAGACAGAAGTTGCCAGTTTCTACTTAATCTTCTTATTGATTTAGGATTCAGACGAGTGCTCTCTGTTGGAACACCCAGGTACATCAGTGAGAATTGTTGCACTTTCAAAAATAATATTTTTCTCTCAAAACTATGCAGGTTACTAATTATTACATAATCAGTGATTCTCCCATAATAAGAGGTTCACTATGCTTTAATTGGTTGGGATTATCCAAGCATCTAATGGGGTCTTGCTTTGAGCTAGTAAGATACAGGAGAAGACTGTAGCAGCACTGCAAATAACACAAACACACATACACACTTCAGATCTCCTGCTTTGTTTCTTAGTGCAGTGACATTCTTTGCCTTTGTTTCAGGGGGTTTTTTATGCAAGGTGATCCAGTAGGTTTCACTGACTTTTCATCTTTTAAGTCTAACCTATTTTTCTAACTGAGTGTCAGCCAAAGGGAATCACCCACGTTTAGATTACTCCGTTTTCTCTATCTGGTTTTATGTTTAGTAAAGTACCAGTCATTCTTTTCTTGCAAGATCATTTCTGAAGCAAGTGATTATGTGTTAAACTTTTTTGCTCCAATTATACTTCAGACTTCATGAAATGATCCAGTCAAAAGCATCACAAGAAGATGATTTCAGGGTTAGAAGTCTTCTACTAGATATTGATTTCAGGTAGGTTTTAACATTTATCTGTCTGAAGAATAAGTATAAAGATTTGTGTTCTTACTACTTTAAAAGATAAATTGGTGGTTGTTTTCCCTTTCTTCTCTTTGCATCCGAGTTCACACATACAAAATGACATCCAGTTTATGAGAAAAGTAATTGTATTCAATAATTCCTCAGTATAAGTATGTGTTGTCAGGAGTCAGAACCCAAAGATGTTGTTTTTCTTAAGGCCTGTTTTCATTCTAAATGCCCTGGAGGACACACAAGAAGTTGTTTATATTTTTCTACTACTATTCAAACTTATTTTACAGGTATTCACAGTTTTACACAGAGGATGAATTCTGCCACTACAACATGTTCAATCATTATTTTTTTGGTGGAGAGGTAAGGCCAAGGATTTATTGAGTGCTTCTGTAAAGAAGTATGTGTTGTTAATGCAAAATTTTGTAAGAAGTTAGTCTAGTAGAAAACATCATGAGAAAAAAATGGTCAACATGTCACAATGAGTGACAGTGCCTCTTCAGTAATTCTCTCCCACTTGATTCAAACTTATTACATTTATGTTAACTAATGTTGCTTACACACCTTAACTGCTGCTTTTATTAAAATGACAGTGTGGTGTGAGCTGTTGTCTCACATAAGTATTCATTAGCCCTTTCCTTGTGTTGCTACAACAGAATTCATTATTTTATTCCCAGCCTTTACCAGCCCAGTGGATGCTACAAGACTTGATCACTGGTACTTGAAGTGGGAGGGAAAACAAGGTTTTTTTGCTTTATTCCAGAAAAGCAAGGTCAAAAGGTTAACCTTGTTTCGTAAAATGAGATTGAATTAGTGTCATGGTTAATGAAAATGCCGAATTTCTTGTTTCTTTTTAAATGTCACATGAAGTGCTTAATTTTGAGTTTGTTAGGAAACCTGCAGCTGTAATAGGATGTCTGTTATAGCTTTGTAAGAGAATCACAGTCTAATTCAAGTCCAAACATTAATTTTAAACACTTATCCCAATAATATACTCACTCTTTGCTCTTCCTCTGCCATTAATAGGCCTCTGGTTATTTGTATAAACATGTTTCTTGCAATACTGTTCGCAGCATGTAGGTAATTTTCAGATTTTTCCATTCTAAAGGCCACATTTGAATGAGATCTTGAAAATAAAAAGAATCATTTAGAATGAAATGGGAAACTGTTCAGAAAGCCTAAACTCTAAATATTTGTAATCCATCACTGTGTTTAAGTTTTGTATTTTTCAATTAAAATGAAAGATTCTGGTCATCTACATTATAAATATTGCAGTGTTCTTTTCAAGGTGTGCAAAGGTGACACCTGTAATGACACTGTTCTGCATTGTAGTCAAGGACTGAATTGCAGAACTTTCAATTGCTTATTAGTGTTAAAAATCTGCTTTTGCTATGTAATCGAATCTAAGTAACAGATGATAGAACACTGCAAGATGAACACATAGGTTTTTACATTTCCTTTAATAATAGAAGCCAGGTTGGATTGCTAAAGTTTGAATACTGTTTATTTTTATAAACAGTAATCAGTATGGATTGAATTGGTTTTCAGTAGACTCATTTCTTTCCTACTGCTTTGGTAATGTTTTGCAGAATAGAACTATAAATTAAAGGGCATGAATAAAATATATTCTGAGCCTGAACTTTGTTTTCTTGCTATGAATAACATCATTTTTTCTGAGGTAAATTTAGTATCCTTAGGAAGAAGACTGTCTTAGAAAGCTTGAACTGCATCTGCCCTTGATATATTAACTGAAAAGGGCACTTGTTTTCAGTGCTTCAAATCCAGTGGGATTTTTTTGTTTGGGATTTTTGTAATATGTTTGGGGTTTTTTTGTTTTGTTTTTTAAATGCCACACAACAGGAAATTCACAAGAATAAAACCTGAAACTTCTACAATGATCATTTTATTCCTAAAGGCAATATTTTTACATTTCTTTAATCTGTAATTCTTGAAATTAACCCCTCTTTCTTACAGGCTGCACGTGAAACTTGTAGGAAATTCTTGTATGAAGATAATGGTGAAAGAGTCATTATCGTGACTGATCCACCATTTGGAGGTTTAGTGGAAGCACTGGCTTCTAGTTTTAAAAAACTGATGGCAATGTGGAAGGAGACAGGAAAAGAAGGTATGTATTACAGCCAGATAGGTGGGTTAAGCAGTACCATCATTATAAGAAAAGTACTTATTTAAAATAAGTCTGTGATTCTTGCTGCTCAGGTGAATGTGAGCACACTAACATTTTAATTTCTGAAGATGAAACTATCCTGTTTATTCTCCTGATATTTTTAGTTCAGTAATGCCCAATTCTCTAAATTTCTTGTAAAACCCTTTACCATTCTTTTCCAAATCTACTTTTCCATGAAAATGGACTTAAAAGGTAGAGAAAAATAAGCTATCAAACCAGTACCATTTCTTACCAACCTAGACGGGTAACAAGAGTTGTAAGTTACCTGGCACTTACAGCTACACATATATAAAATATGCCAAAACTTTGTTTCCTACAAGAACTAGTTCTTAGATCCAGCATGACATACATATCCGTGTTTATGTATACAGAACGTTTACTGTAAATTTCTCATGCTTCACGTACCTTGTTTTCCTCTTATGTACATCAAAGCCTTTTCATTACTAGGTCAAGGCAATCAAGAGATGCCCATGTTCTGGATATTTCCATACTTCTTTGAATCTCGTATTCTTGACTTTTTCCCAAGCTTCAGTATGATGGATTACCAGGTATGACTGAACCCAGTGGATCTGCTAAGTATCAGTTGTGTGCAATGTGAACAGGAATATGAATGAAGCAGATACAGTGGTACCACTTGTCTGTAGATGGGCTGCATCCTTGAACTTTGACTGTGTTGGAGATGCTGAAAAGCACATGGTGCTCATGTGAAGCCTGAAGTCTGTGTTTCTATTAGTCATACCTTCGATAACTTTATCATGCTCCTGCAGTTTATTACGTATCTTTATATAAATGTGACCATTTTATAAGGCACATATAAAAATAATAAATATGTAAATGGCTCTGCCTGTGCTTAGCATTCAGTTTAAGACTCTTTTTTATGGTTTTATTTTTCTAGGTAGACTATGATAATCATGCACTGTATAAACATGGCAAGACAGGTCGCAGACAATCTCCTGTCCGTATCTTCACAAATCTTACCCCAAGTATGATTGTACTTCCTGTAGAAGAGGGTTATAGGTAAGATGTGTTAATGCTCAAGTAACTGAAAGAGTGTCTTTGTTCTTAATTAGTCATAAAGTCTCTAAAGGAGTTTGGGATGGTGCTGTTCAGTATTGTCTTGCCTAACTTGGGTGCCAGGCTCGAGAGCACATTTTTCTGTCTCCTTCCAAAGTTACATATTATATAGACAATGTGTAGGAAAGCTGAGCACCTAAAAAGAAGTTTATATTTTCACAGCTTCTCTTGGGAAATGTTACATATACTTGCAAGAGAAATTTACAGCTATGTCTGATAATCAGCTTTGTTGAGACAGTAGTTCAAAAAATGAACCCGAAGAGAAGCATCAAGGACAGAGGAATGGATTTAGTTTGATTTTCTACTGATAGTGTCGATAATTCAAATTTAAGCACCTGAATTTTACTATATGGATATGTCTAAATGGCCTAAGTATCATTTATGCACCCAAGATGTAATCTTTAATTCAACAAAGTGATTTTACAGTTAAGCTTGTATAAAATGAATTGTTTTGTGAGCATATGTGGACCAGTACTTTTTTTTTCCAGGTTTTGCAGTTTATGTCAGCGGTATGTTAGTTCTGGTAACCAGCACTGTGAGATATGCAACTCATGTACGTCAAAAGTAAGTATTTTCCCTCCTTTCTGAATAGCAGTTTTAGCAGTAGTCAGATAGCAACGTCTGTAATATTTGCTCTGGCAAAAACCTATTCTAATACGAAATTCTGTGGGAAACTCCCAACAGTTCCAATTTTGTAGACTTATTATTACCTTCACAGGACATCTTTCATAGCCCACTGGGAATTAATTTCTGTTTCCCTGATTCCTTTGTGTTGTAAACAAGACAAGAAAAGTTTGCTACTTGCCACTTACACCATAACTTATTCACCAGTGCTCTGTTGGCACATGCATATTTCCTTATCTTGTGAAGTTTTAGAACTCGCTAATTTTAAAATGCAGCCCTTTTGTCGTGGTTGTCACAGATTCTCGGGTTTGTGGTTTCTGAGTTAGTCCTTCCTAGAGAGGACTTGTTTCTATAAACAGTGGCGTCCATACATCAGTAGTTTAGTTTTAAGCTAGAATCAGTGTGGCGTGATTAATAAAAAAAGCATTTGTTTGTCTTTTGTAGGATGGCAGACAATGGAAACATTGTGTTCTTTGCAAAAAATGTGTAAAACCTTGTAAGTACTCAAAAATACTTTCCTAAATAAAAGTGCACTTAGTCCAAAGAAACTGAGATTACAAACCAGGAGAGAAAATGTAGAAGTAAAGTGTAGTAGAAGTCATAAAGGAAAAATCTCAATTTCACACAAGCTGCTATTTATTAATTTAGGTGTATTTGCACTGTGTGGAAATGTGATAAATTCTTGTCAAGGCACACTAGACCCCATTTTTCTTTGTTATGGGAAAATTGAAATATTTTCATCTGTCATATAAGTGCTTTTTGATTCTGTAAACTTTTTTATTAGAATTTCATAAATAGGGAATTACTAAAGTGTTTGAGAGGATGGGGTAAAATTACGTTTCACCTACAAATTTAGCTGTTTTCATAGCTCTGTTCATATAGCTGAAACAATTTTTGTTACTGTTACAGAAATCACAATCTGTAAATACATTGTAACATCTGGACTTTTTTCCCTATGAAGATCACATACATGATAATAGTTCTCGTGGCAACAAAATTCACATATAATTACACAGTATATCTAGTGAGGTATCTGGCTGCCTTATGAAATGGGATAAGGGACCAGAACCTGACCACATCCATCTCCATAAAACTAATCCAGAATTAAAAACTGGCTATTGTGTTCTATATTTAAAGCTTATTTTCAGAATTATCCTTATAAAAGTTTTCAAGATAATAAATCATGTTACAAATTTTGCAGCTTGGTTTCACTGTAACAATTGCAACTGCTGTGCTCTTCGAAACCACAGTTGTGAGAAGACTGATTCTGGCTGTTTTGTGTGTGGCAAGGCAGGTCACAAGCGCAGTGCCTGTCCCAGTCTCTCCCTCACCAGAACAACTTTCCAGTAAGTGTGATATTGCATTAATATAATAAAAGATAGCATTCAGGCGAGATCAGATCTTATGTCATGGTATTAATTTAGAAAGAGATGATTTTTGGCTTTGGGTGCTGATGTCAGCTTTCACTATTGCTCTCTTGCTCTATTGCTGGAGAGTATATACTGAAGGGAGGATATGACAAATGGCAGCTCCCGTGGCTCCCAATTCCCTATCTGTGGCTTTTCTTTCAAAACTGATTTATATGGATCACAGACTTGGTGACTGGTGCATAGGAGAGCTCTGTCAAGAAGACTGAAAATTGAAGTAATAAAACACTTTTATCCCCTTCAAATTCCTCATGAAAGGTCAGAGGAAGGAGTCCCTATACTGTGTAATTGCTTCCTGTTTCTTCTGCTTTGTTGTGGCTTATTTTACTCTTTTCCATGTGGTATTTCAGGTGCTTTTTGTAGTATCAGCTAAATCTGCACCATTAATCAGGGTCACACTGAGTACTTTTAGTCTTCCATGATTGTCCTTCTGTAATATACAGAATGACATACTTGTATGTATTAAAAGTCCAAAAGGACCATGTGTGGTGGTCTTCAAATAGAACTAACTGAAAAGAGGAAAGGGGATCTGCTAAGAGATGATGCAGCCATTGTCTCAGCTTTTCCAGTTCAGGATAGTTGACCTGCACTTTTGTAACTTCTCCTGAGACACGGGATTGTTTGTGATTCTTGATTTGAATGACTGTAGCAGTGGAAATGCACATCTTCTCTCACAAAAGCTGTACCTCTTGTTGCATAGTGAGATTCAGATATATACCCTCTTGGATCAGTATCAAGAGACTCACCAGATGCCTCCTGGATGGTAGAGGAGTACAGGTGTATTGCTTCATGTCTTACTGTGACATTAAAACAAGTTTTGGTTAGGGAGTAGTAGAGATAAAAGGTAATAATGTTTCAGTTTATGTATCTCTTTTAAAAATCCCATCTCTTAATGTTTGGTTTATTTTTTTTTCTTTGCTTAAAAAAGTAAAAAGGATGATGAAAGAAATTCATGAAGTCTCGTCTGTTTCTTCTGTCGAGTAAGATACTCTTTGGTCAATTGTACCAGAATGGTTTAGTCTTTTCAGGTCATCAGTTACTGCTTTTGTTGACTTATTGCAGAATGTAGCTTAGCTTTCTTTTTCTAATAAAAGTTCTCTATGTTTTATTTATTAAAATTATTCAACATTTTGCATTGTGAAATACATCTTTTGTCAGAGACAAAACAGTCCACTTGCTAGTTGTATTTAGATCCTGTATTTGCAGGAGTCTTCCTAATGCAGGAGTCTTCCTAACTTTATGTACTTTCTTCAAAGCCTTTTTATTATATATTTATGCTTTATATGTTCAGCATGGAACTCTGTATGTGCTTTTTTTGTGAGGGAATTTAGTAAGTTTTCTATATACTTTTAAAGTTAAATGCTGAATAAGTGCATAAATGAAAGATAATTAATGGCAATAAAGTGGAGAAACAGTTTTAGGAAGTTGAAATATCATTACATGGTAAGAAGCAATGTTCCTTGTACTTTTTGTGCCAGTGCTTCACATACTGACACTACAGTTCATATACTTTCATGGACAGATTATTTAAAATATCAGCAAATGTAAAAGTGCATTCTCAATTTTATTCTAATCTCTGTGTTCCCTTTTTGCTCTACAGAGATAACAAAAAGAAAGGGCAGAAAACTCTAAAGAAGGTAAAGATGGGGATCTGTAAAAGATCAGCAATGAAGCGTGCCATATTCTCCAGGAAGAAAGTAAAGAATAAGAAAAAAAGAGACTTGACTTTTCTTGCTGTTACTTAATTATTTATTTTTTTATCACCAGCTTTTGTTTCCATTTTCTAAAAATGTAATTATTAACATCCAAAATAAAACCTGATTGAATTAAAAGTGACAGTTCCTTTATTATACATCATTACTGGCACCAAAAGAAAACCCCAGCCTAAGTGAACTACCACAGCCTTTACTGTGTTTGTATAATGTAACAATTTTGTGTGTTTAGGATTAGCTATTTGTCTGATTTGGTGGGAATCTGACGTTCAGGGGAGTACTACTGAAAGGTGAGGTACTGGGTGGGTGCTGTGGTTTTGTGGTAGGTATTGGGGGACCTGGGACAAGGGAGAAAGTTGACGGAAGGTGGTGGAAAGGTAAAATTCTTGGGAAACCGAGCTCTGTTAGTTACAGTCCTCTCAGAGAAATGGTTTTGAGTTTTTAAAAAATTTTTCTCCAAATGGAAAAGAGGCTAGGGACAATAAAAAGGTATTCAGTAAGCGTAGTGAGTGGGCGGAGCAGGAGGAGCCTGACCCGCCTCCCTGCGCCCGCCCGGCCCGGCGCCGCCGGGAAGCGCCGCCCCCGGAAGCGGGAGCGGAGGGCGGCGGGCGGGAAGGGTCTGTGGGAGCCCGCAGGCCCCGCAGCCATGCCCGCCTTCAGGCAGGTGGGCGAGAAGCAGCTGCCGCAGGAGGTCGTGTTCATGTGCTGGTCCCCCAAAAGGGACCTCATCGCCCTGGCCAACCGGGCGGGGGAGGTGAGTGCGGCCGGAGGAGGGCCTGCCTCTCCCTGCAGGCCGGGATGCCTTTGCTGCTGCTGGTGGCATCATTCCTGGAAGCCTGGCCAAGCATTTAGGAACAGCAGGGGTATTTTTAATCAAGCTTCGTAATTCTTAGAGCCCTTCCCTTTTTACAGTCTAATTTCCAAACAGATTCGCTCGTGATGGGCTCCTTGCCTGCATTTGTGGGATCTTAAAGCATGTGCAATTTCCTATTTAAATGTATAGTCAAGGATTTTTTTTCTTGGAGCTTTTTTATGTGGTCTTGCATGAGCACAAGGCTCGGGCTGTCTGCTGGAGAGGCAGTGGGCAACCCCTGTGGATTACTGCCTTCTATCCTTGTTGAAGACTCAGCTTATTTCTCTGTAGTGCTGTAAACAGTGGGCTGCCTTCTAAAAGAACATGGGAGTGAATCATCTGCTAGAGGAGCAGGTGGTATTTACAACATGAGTTATTAAAAACTGGTTTTAAAAGTGCATCTTGAAGTGATTTACAGACTGGTGTTAATGGGAGAATGTGGTTTAAGTTTGTCTTCAATGTATTTGCTTTGTAGGTTTTACTTCATCGGCTTGCAAACTTTCAACGAGTGTGGAGTTTACCTCCAAATGAAAATACAGGAAAAGAAGTGACTGCTCTTGCTTGGAGACCAGATGGCAAAAGTAATGTAAAGTTTACAAGATGATATGGTACAATAAAAATCCCATGGGAAATCATGAATGTTGTGCTGATGATACCTTTTATCTGTGAAGAAAATGTTGAAGAAAAGGATGGCTTAGTTTTGTGTAGGTTCATTCACAGTAATAGAGAGATTAACACTTCTGAATGCAACAGCAAGAAGGATTTGTAATATAGATTTATGTCTAAAATACTGCTTTTCAGGGTATAGCAAAACTTCAGCCTCCTAACTAAGCAGAATACTTTTGTATGAACTACAAAGTTTATTGGGAGAGAAAGAGGCTGGCTCTCTGATCAGGCTTGATTGAAGAGCTCAACTTATTTGGCAGAGGCAAAACTTCAGCAGCTAAAATTGCTCTCATAATAGACCAGAGAAAGAAACACACCTTTATCAACAGAAATAATGTTGAAATTAGTATCTTAAGAGTCTTGTGCTGGAAATTAGTTAATTTTTGATTCATTGGAGATAGGAGAATGGGAACAATCTTCATTCATGACGTGGGTAAACACTACCTACGTTGTTTTCTGATGGCATCTGAGGAGATTAAGAAACTTCTTTTGAAGCTGGTTACCTGTGATTACAAGGAAATAAGTACGGAATCCTGTGCTTGCCATATGCTATTAGGGATGAAGAAAGTCAGGAAGAAAGTGATGCAAAAGTTGCTCAGTAAGTCCTAACTTCTGTTGCAATAAAACCCAGACCTTTCTGGTGGACAATCTTTATATAAAATACTGGCCTCAAATTTGCAAAATTGGAAGCTTCTACTTTATCAGAACTGTTAGAAGTGTTACAAGCATGTTCACTTCAACATGTAGGTAAATAATTGTGAAATCAGGCCTTTGCCTTAAATTTACCACCTAAAACATGACAGAAGTTCAAACTTTCATTCTAATAAGTAAATTTCAAATGAGAGTTCGAAAGAACTGTAAACAGGTGAAATTGTCCAGTAGTTGGCTTTGAAGGCACATCGTTTTCTAGGTGTAAAATACAGACTTTTGCACATCGGTTATTTATACGTTTTATTTTTCTTTCTCTAGTTTTGGCTTTTGGCCTTGCTGATACCAAGCGGATTATTCTGTGTGATGTAGAAAAACCTGAAAGCTTGCACTCCTTCTCTGTGGACTTATCTATTACATACATGCACTGGATGGAAGTAACTGAGGAAAGCAGGTGAGTCTGAAAAGCTCTAGAAATTACAGGCTATGTAGTGCCCACTTATTAATAAGTGTTACAAGCAGTCATATAAAATAATACAAAATTCCATAGCTGTGGCTTTTTTTCACCATTTGGCTAAAATTTTCCTGGTGTTTTTTTGTTTTGTTTTGTTTTTTTTAGAATAGACACTTTTCATATGCCTATTTTTAGTGCTGATACCTTAATCATGTGGTTCTTCATACTGAAATTTAACGTGTAACCCAATCTTGAGCTGCTACCTCTTGAGAGCTGCTTAATCTAGTGGTAGTTTGTACAGTCTGTCTTCTGATACAATACTTCAATACCAATGAATTTATTAAACTAATTGTAGTACTGTTATGTTCCTCTATTTTGTTAGAATAATTATATTGAAATATTTCTTCACGTCTGTTTTCAAGATCTTTAGTTTGATGTTTACATCTTTCATAGTGTGTCTTTGGTGTTACATGCAACCCCATTGGCAATTCTGTTGTTCAGGAAATCAGATTGTCTCTGGTGACCATGAGCTCTGTGGGATTGAACAATTCTCAGCAGTGCTTGTGAGCTGGAGGATGCCATGATCCCTACTTCTGTGGTCTTATAGAAACCTCTGATATGCACCTGATTGCAATGCAAGACATTAATGAAATAAAACCTTTATTTAAAAGAGGGAGTTGTTGTAAGCCTGACTTGGGGATTTTCCCCCACCTCCAGAAAACACCAGTCTTAAAATAGCATGAAAATAACTGCATCTTAAATCACTCTAACATTCTTCTGATGGGGATAGGCTTAGCTCTTTATGGGGAAATCTCGTCCTTCTGGCATGTCTAAGGTGTGATATTAAGTATTGTGTGTTAATCTTCTTATCACTGCAATGTGCCTTTAGCTGTTTTGAGGTGTGGGCAGGTTGTATTGCAGAGTTTAAACAGGAATCCTCTATTGGTAACTGCATTAGAGGTAATGAAGGATTTTGGTAGCAAGCCTCCAAGGCAGCAGATACAAACTGTTTTCAGTGGAAATAATAAAAATTTTTGAGAGTTCTTTTATTAATTTGATCACTTCATAAATTATTAAAAGTCCCATAAGGGGTTATCTTCTGATGTTTGTAGCTCTGATATACATGATGTATTGAGTATATGCTCTAACTTTGTAGTGAAAAAGGAAGTGTCTTCTTATTTTTACAGCTTGGGTAATAAAGACAGTATTGCTTTTTTTTCAGTGTTCTCACTTCCTTTTACAATGCTGAGGATGAATCAAATCTCCTTTTGCCTAAATTACCAGCACTACCAAAAAAGTAAGTATTACACTAGTAATACTATTTGTCATTTGTTGTCATTGTTTCAATTCTTCATCTTTAGTGCTCTACAGATGTCCAAACATTGTTATTGACAGTAATTATTTTGTTTTCAGTTACAGTACCACTGCAAAAATTTTCAGGTAAGAAACTGTCATCTTATAACTCTCTATTTTTCTGTTTTATTTTGTTTTCTGGTATTGAGACAAGCTACATAAGCCCTAATTACATGGTTTGTATTTTCAGTGAGGAAAAGTCAGATGAGATTATGAAGCTTCTGGGTGATGTCAGGTAAATTCCATTTGTGCATTGTTGTTGGTTGAGTTTTTATGTCTTTTTTGTTTGGTTGGTTTTCTAAAAGTATTAAATAATGCATAAGTGAGTTTACCTTTAAGATATTAATAACTGTTTTTAAGGGTCCTGGAGAAATTATACAGGATGTCTTTTTCTTTCATTTACAAAGCTAAAGTTCAAAGAATATGTTAAAAAAGTCTCTATCAGTTTACGCATTTTCTCCTTTCGTTTAGAGAGATTATAAGGCACTTTATCAGCAACTGCTGTTGGTGCTCCCTTCATATATCTTCTTTTTCTTAGAAGATTCCTTAGGGTGCATTTTAAGGCTATTTTATGTTACTGAAGCTGGCCTTGGAGACATTTGTGGATGCTTGTTATAGACAGGGAATTCCTGGGGGTTTGTATGAATGTGATAAAGCTAAACTTAACATTAGCTCTGAAATCAGCTGTAATAGGGTTACTTTAAAACAAACATCTGTTATTGGGCAGCACACCAGAAGCAGCTGGAGGAAGTGTAGTTTAGCAGACTGAGACTGGCTTTGTGCAGTGCCTGTGGTGCTGTTTTGAGGAGGGCACTTCGTGTCTGTGCCTTGTTTTCCATTGGCTTTCGCTGTTCCTTACAGTCTCACCCCTGAGAATCATCCTCCTTAAATCAAAATTTACATCTCTGTCTATCATGAGTTTTTCCTTTTTAAGACTTGGTGCCTCTTCTTACAGTAGGATTTCCTTGCTTGAGAGAGAGATGTGGTTGTCTGTGGTGTAGGAGCTTTGTGGATTCTGTGCTCCCTTCATATATTTAATTAATCAAACCAAACGTTTTCCAGATGCTGTCATTGCTAAGTTCTGTCTTCAGACAAAGTTTCTTGAAACATTCTGCTTCCACATATTTAGGTGTATAAGAGGCAGAAATTACAATTAATTTTCTGGTATTTCTGGGATTCTGTATCTGATGCTGTTACTTCTGTGGCTGTTATTGCTGCGGCATCCATTTCAAATGCTTAATTCCTTTGAGGTTTTGTTGAGGAGCCACTGAGTGACTGTGGCCCACTTACTCTGCATATAGTTAGGATAAACTCAAAATAGGTTTGTAAGAATTCTTTGCAGCCTGTATTGGTAGGTGGACTGTAGCTAGAAACTTGTTACTTTTTTCTTCTGAAAGGTATAAAGTTAGTGAAAAAGGACTCTGTGACTAAATAGTACTATTTTTCCCTATTCTCTGACTTAATGTGGTAATTGATACTCTTACTGTAAATGTTAGAGGCAGGTTTTATCAATAAAATCCTAATTTTTTGTTTGCTTTTAGATTTCTTGGACAGTAACACAGTGTTTCCTTTTGTGCAGTGATTTGTTAGAGGAACATTTATTAAAGGGCTGGAATGTAAATATTAAGAATTACATCTGTATGCATTTGAATTTCTTTCCGTATGCATATCAATGCGCTGTTCTGTTTTAATAGGCTTAATGCTCTTGTCCTTGGTGGCAGCTCAGGATTTATTGAGATTTATGCGTATGGAATGTTCAAGATTGCTACAGTAAATGGGGTGCGTTCCATTCCTTTTCTGATTTTTTTCTTCATAAAATACCAAACTTCAGCTGAATTGAGTGAAAATATACATATGTGTGCTTATGCACAAGGGAGAGTGGGTTGCTGAATTTTAAAGAAACTAGTTGATTGGGTTATTGGTTATTGATGAAAAGACATTTTAACTGGAAAATTTAACATCTTGTTTCACATGAAGTAGAGTTCCATGTTAAATCCACAATAAAAAGAGTAGTTTTGTTCCTGAGTAGTAGCTGAAAATTACACTTTGTTGTTATATGTTGTTGACTGCAATCATCTTGGTGTGTCAATGTGTTAGAGCAGTAAGTAGATCTTAGAGGAAATGCAATATTTTATTAACTTTTAAACTGGAATCCTTCAGGTGGCAGGTTCTTGTCGTGGACTATGTTTGTCTAGTGATTTGAAATCACTGTCAGTTATTACAGAGATGCGAAACTCCTCAGACAGCGAAGCTGAGATAACGTATTTTCAGGCAAGTAAAATAATCTTAAAATGTTCTTTAAAAATAAAACTGTTTTTTAAATTGTGTCGGGTAGCTGTATTGCTTCCCCATTATTTGCAGAAAAACCCACAAACTGTTATTTCCAATCTTTCTGAAATTTATCCTGGTTTAGCTTTTGGATTTATGATGTTAGCATGGTTTCACTCATAAGCCTGATATGGATGATATGAGGCATTATTTTAAAATCCTACTCTTAAAATAATGTTCATTTATTCAATTATCCTTACAGTTATTCAAATTTTCTTCATTCAGCACACAGAGGCATAAAAACAATGCTTTTCATTATCCTATCTATCCAGAACAGTCATCCTTAAAACTATTCTGTTCGAACTCCAGAATGAGGAACCTTATCAGCAGTTTTTATAGATGAATTAAAAATATTTATTGCTTGCTTCTTTGAAATAAATCTATTTTCCTCTTAAAATCAACTTAAAGGAAATGAAAACTGACAGTTTTTCCGTGTATTCTTTCAATCTATCTTTTAATTTCTGTAACCTAGAATTTTTTAAAAGACAAATCAACTGTTGCTTGTTTCATGTGTTATAGTTGGACACTAGTCTATTATCAAGTTACTTACCTGAGGTAACTCGAATGGCCCGGAAGTTTACTCACATTTCAACTCTGTTACAGGTACAGTCATGTTACTCTGTCCTTTTAATATCCCAGTTCTTACAGGTTTCGATATTCTCAATGCAAGTAAAATCAATGTTTTCTAGTAGGATGCTCAAGCTGGTCTAAAGTAAATGTAGAGCTCTAACTTAGAATTTGATAATAAATTTTACATAAGATCTACAGTATCCCTTCCCTTTATATTGTAACATTCAGTTATTGAGTGTGATATTTAAGGGGAGAAAGCAAATAATACTAATGTCTGTTTCTGTATTACAGTATATAAAGTTGTCACTGACGTGCATGTGTGAAGCATGGGAAGAAATACTGATGCAGATGGACTCACGACTCACAAAGTTTGTACAGGTACTGTGGGATTAACCATTCTTTTGGAAAAACTTTAGAAGTAATGCTGTTATTCATGTTGATGCAATGCATATCTTAATGTTTAAGCATGATGCCTCCAGATAACAGTCTTCAAGTTCAGAGACACCTGGAAGCTGTTGTGTGTCAGGTGCTCTGATGCTGAAGATGATTGTATTGTGATACTTCTTTGTTTTATTTATTCTGAGATATTCAAAAGTGAGGCTTTCAGCTTGCCCAGCTGTTGATCAGTTGGTTTCTATTTAAGGTTGTGCTCTTTGTACTTTATTCATTGTTAAACTGGTTACTGTAAATGTTGAGTAACAACACTTACAGCCTAGTTCAGTAGAGCTTGTATAACATCCATGATTAAGATGGTCTTGGATTTACTTAAATTTTGTGTTCATTGACCACGGCCAGAAGTTAATTGAATAATATTATTTATTTTTTTAAAATAGATTTTTGGTGATGGTAAACAATCTAGAATTTTTATTGGGTAACGCAATTAAAAAAACTTAAAATACTAGATAATTTTCAGTGATCAGCAGTCTGATTTAAACGTTCAAGGATATGGGTGAGTTCTCTGATATACTTTAATTGAAGTGTTTGTGAGATAATTTTGTAGCCTGGTTTTAATCTCTTCACCAATCTTTCAATCATTTTAACTGACAGGAAAAGAATACAACCACTTCTGTTCAGGATGAGTTTATGCAGCTGTTGTTATGGGGCAAAGCAAGGTAGTTACTGTTGTTTTATCTGAATATGCACTTGCACTTGATGTAGAAACACAGAATAAATGCATATTTGGTTCTCTCCCCGCCTTCTTCAGTCTGGAACTTCAGGCACTACTAATGAACCAACTGACAGTAAAGGTATGTTAATAATTTTTTCAACATACTAAAACAATCTGTTTCAATATATTTTATTCTTTGTTCTGGTAAGGTAACAGAATATTACTACATGCTTGTATTTCTTTGTTAACAGGGTTTAAAAAAACTTGGTCAGTCCATAGAGTCTTCCTATTCCAGTATACAAAAGTTGGTCATAAGTCATTTGCAGAGGTAAGTCACAGAATGTTGAACGAATTATAGATTAAATGGCATATTATATATGCACTTCACACAGTAAATGATAGTAGCATTATCATGCTATTATCATTAGCACGCAGCGAAGCCGTGAATTTCTAAAGGGTGACTAAAAGATTATGCTTCTTTCCTCTTCCTTCCTAGTGGATCTGAGGCTCTGTTATACCACTTGAGTGAATTGAAAGGAATGGCTTTATGGAAACAAAAATACGAGTCTTTGGGATTAGATGCATCTGGAATTGAAGGTGGAGTAGTGTCTGCTACTTACCTGATCTGATTTCACTTTTGAAAGCTTAATAATAATGGCTAGCTTTTTTTTGCAGAGGCTATTACTGCTGTTGGTTCTTTCATCCTGAAGGCCAGTGAGCTGCTTCAGTAAGTATAAAGTCTGGAGAGTTCAGAAAACATTCTTACGAGTCTTGTATTGAAGGGGATGCACATGGCTGGGAATAGAGGAGATTGGAAGAGCAAGGCTCCTCTGTTGGGGGTGGGCTTTGATCTTGTCTCACGGCAGGAATAGGCTTACTTGAAAGGTTGCACTGGGCATTTTTAAAAAAACTCCTAGTGCTTGTAAGCCTTTCTGTAGTAAAGAAGGGACTTAAGCCTGGAGCAGCTTGTGACATTTAGGTCTTGTAATTTCTTTTGTTGTTTCTTGCTCAGAGTTATCGACAGTAGTATGAAAAACTTCAAGGCGTTTTTCCGGTGGCTGTATGTTGGTAAGCTTGATGACATAGTAATCATCCAGTGTCTCTTTTATATTATAAGCATCAAAGTATTGGCAAGTAATCAGGCCAGTCTTAGTTTTAACCATCTATTTATTTCTATCATAGAAAATTTCTGGACGTCAGAAAGGATACACTTGATGAGACAAGAGTAATTATAACATTAAGCACATAGATCACAAACTTGATAGTTCTCAATTGAACTTACTGTGTGAAGTGGGTATTGTACATACCTGACCTGCAGTGTTGCTCCAAACTGTTTTCTGCTTCATTAGCAATTTGCTGATCTTGATTTGGAGAAAATAAAGGAATTTACTTAGCTTACACCAAATCTGAAGTATAGTCTAATTCTCTTTACTCTGTTAATTGCTCTTTTTTCCTGTGACAACTGGGTAGCTGTAAAGTTCTGCACAGATGTAGAGTCTCTGAATGTCTGGATGGACTTGGTAGCCACCCTCAATTGTCTGAGAAACTGCACAGAAAATGTTAGAAGGAAGCGCAGAATGCTGTATTTTAGCCTGCTTGTTTTTATGAAGTGGTTATGAATAAGTTTGTGACTTCTTCTTAGAACTACTTTACAAAATCTAAGTGGTCTTACCAGATAATATAAAAGCATCAGGAATGCATTGTTAGCACTTACTAGCAGGAATATAATAATTCTAATTTTAAAAATTGCAGAAAGCAGAACTATCAGAGTTCTGTGTTATGTTCGCTGTTATTGGCTTGTTTTGAAACTAAACAGAGAATTTTATCCAAGACTTGCTGATTTAAAATTACTTCTGTGTAATTCTCTTCAGACACATGATTCTGGGCATGACAGGACTCATGTATTTTATATATACCCATTTTACTACTCTTAGTATGTACACAAATAAATTCTTATGAACCTTTTTTATAACAACTTTCAGCCTTTACAGGGTAGAATGCAGTTGGAAAAGATTAAAGATAAAAATTCCAAAGATTCGTATTGTAAGCTAATGGGACTAGTGAGGCTTAATTTCAGTCTCAATTTGTAATTCTTCATTCCAGACTCTTTTGCTTCTGATAAATCAATCTACTTTAATGGCAATCTCTTATTACATAGACATGAGAAATTAAGAATATTAGGAAGACACTATTAATGCAATAAGAATATAATTTTTCCCTCAGCCATGTTGAGGATGTCAGAAGATCATGTGCTTCCGGAGCTGAACAAGGTAGGAGTAACATTTTCTGTTAAATGCTGCTGTACTCTGTTTTCTGCTCAACTGGGAAGCAGAATTAAAGGTTTGATTTTGTTCTGTTCTAAAACTTAAAAAGATAATGTCTGTGTGACTTTTTTGAGAAAGTTGATGCCTGCAGATTCACACTAATACTCTGTCTTGCATGAATTACTTTTTCTGTTTTCTTTGTTAATACTAATACTACTGTTTTTAGTGCACTGTATTTGAATGCAAGGCCTCTGTGTATAGCAGATCTTTATGTACCCTAAATGACTAAATTGACCAGGGTGGGGTTTTAACATCTTGACCAGTGCCCTGGTGAAGGAGATGGAATATGCCTGCACTGGATTTGCAGTCACAACCACACTGCCCTTGCTGGAGGGCAGAGGTGCCATCCAGAGGGAAATAGGTAGGCTGGAGGGGTGGGGACCTCCAGAGTTCAGCAAGTATAAATGCAAGGTTCTGTCCTGGGGAGGGGTAATCCCCTGCTGTTGCTCAGCTGGGCTTCAGCTGGCTGGCAAGATGTCAGCTCTGCTGAGGTGATCTGTGAATGTCAGAGGGTGTGAGCTGGGTGTGAGCCAGCAGTGTGCCCTGGCAGCAAAGCTGGCCAGGGGTAACGAGGGCTGTACTAACAAGAGCATGGCCAGGAGTTCAAGGGAGGTAGTTACTGTCCTTATTTAGCACTTGTCAGATTACGTCTAGAACAGTTCCTTCAGCTCCTGTTCAGCAGTGGGCTCCCAAGCAGGTTGGAGACTGGAGTACTTGCCCTGCGAGAACAGGCTGAGGGAGCTGTGTTTGTGCAGCCTATAGAACACGTGTTCTGTGCTCATTGAAGTGTATTTTTTACCCTTTGCTTTTCTTACCATTTTTGGGTTTGGTTTTTTTCCTTTTAGATGACTCAAAAAGATATCACTTTTGTTGCTGATTTTCTTACTGAACACTTCAATGAGGTAAGTGATACTGGCTTACCAAGTACAGCATCTGACTGTGTTTTTGCTGCCTGAAAGAACTGTCTGAAAAATCTTTTAAAAAATATTTCAATCATCTTTTTGTTCGCTACTTCTTATTAACTTTGTGTTTAAATAATAGGTTTGTTTGCATTATTTTTTCAGGCACCAGAACTTTACAACCGTAAAGGAAAATATTTCAATGTGGAGAGAGTTGGCCAGGTAAAGAGCTAAAGAATAAATGCAAGCAGAATAAATGAGAAAATTCTTTTAAAGCTTTTAAAGCTGTGTCCCCTTTTCTTCCCTGGCCCTTGTGCTCTGTGTTGCACATATCAATAATGGTAAAAGAGAACATTTTAATTGTTTCCCCCTATTATTAGGAAAAGTAGTGTTTAAAAATACGCCTTACAGTTTCACCTTACGCATGTTGTGTTTTTAGGAAAACAGGAAGACTTCTTTGCAGCCAGCAGCAGTAAAACTGTAAAGGCCAGCTTCAGGAAAACTGAGATGTGTTTGTTTTCTTTATGGCATTTATTGCTGGATTTCAAAACATTTTAAATCAGACTTGATTTAAAAATTAGTTTCTTATGGAAATATCACAATGTGATCTTAGGCAATAGTTGATTTTTTCTTACTGTTTCTAGAAGGGGTAGAATATCTAGTTTAAGACTATGGCATGTTAATTTAACAGAGAGTGTCTAATACACTTGCTAGGGGCAGTGTTGGTGGTGAATTCTCAAGTTCTTTATTCTTAAATTACAGTCTTAAAAATGTCTGTCTCTTTTCTAGTACTTGAAAGATGAAGATGATGACCTTGTCTCACCACCTAATACAGAGGGAAACCAGTGGTTTAACTTCCTTAAAAATAGTACTCATCTTAAAGGTAATGTGCTTTCATTAAAAAAAAAAAAAGTGAATCAAAGATATATATATATATATAGGATGTAAGAAATGTAGAAGAGTAATCTTTTTTTCATGCTTACGAGTTACTTCTGCAGTGCTAATCATTGGTCTTCGTCTGAGTAGAATAAAATAAACAAGCCTTGTTATTTTGCACAGGTTTTTGGTAGCTGTTTATTCAGTTTATTACCATTTTCTAGGTATTAGTAGCTCCCTGTTCTTCTGTACCAGTCTCAGAAGCGTTGGCTTGGAAGGAATCCTAGAAGATGTCTATTTTAGGATATCTTAATTCCAGTTCAAGAAAGTAATATTTATGCTTAGGTTGTGCCTGGCTGAAGTGTCCAAACTTGTTCGTTTTCACTGGGGTCTGAGACTATTTTGTTTATTAGTGGTGAAATGTCTTCTTACAAAGTAGTTCATTTCATAAGAAGGAATCAGTCCTACTGAAACCAAATCATAGCTGCTACAGAAAGTATGGAAATTGTTTTGCTTGAACAAGATGTTTCATGGCAACTGTGTTTCTGATGATGATGATGGCCAGACTTCGCGAACGAAGATCTGGGGAAGGTGTTTGTACGCCTTCCAGCCTGCGCATTGGATTTATTTTAGGTGGGACACAGTGCGCGCAGAACTGAGCCCACCCTTTAATCCTAAGGTTCGTCTGCCGGGGCCAAGCGAGCTTGGACAGTGGCAGCGAGGTCCTCGGGACGTAGGTGGATTGCCTTACAGGGCTAACGGGCTCCGCCTACCCGGGGAGTTTCCCCGACCGGGAATCGAACCCGGGCCTCGGCAGTTACAGTGCCGTATCCTTAACCACTAGACCACCAGGGGCTCCCACTGTGTTTCTAGCTCTTGGGTAAATGCTCTTCTATCTTTGCAATTTTGAAAGAGCTGTGAGGAAAAGTGGAAGGGGCAGTCAAACCTTCATTTCTCAGTTGTTTATCTAGTTTCATATTGTAATCCAGTGAGTTACTCGAGTTAGAATTTATAATCAGGGAGTAATTTAGACTATCATCTTATTCAACTGAAGCAGGGCTACTTTTGAAGATAAACTGTGTTATTCAAAGCTTTGTGCAGTCGAGTCCTGTATGTCTGCAAGACCCCACACCTTCTCTGGGCACCCTGCTCCATGCTTGCACTAACCATCCATGTGAAAACTTTTTTCGTTATATCTGACTGGAATTTCCCTTGCTGGGGCTTATGATCTTACATCCTCCCCGTTCCCTCTGTGCAGGTTTGAAAATCATTTCTTCTGCAGCTTATCATTGAGGCAGCTGAAGAGACCCATCTGTGTTTCAATGTTAGCGATGGCATCTCTAGGCTGAACAAACCCAGCCCCCTCAGCTTCTTCTTGTAAAGTTTGTGCTCTAGCCCTGTGACCATCTTACTGACTCTTCACTGGACTTACTTCAGTTTGTCACTTTAATAATGGTGTAATATGTTTTTATAGAGGTACAAGCATTTTTTAAATTAACTTTCTTTACTTGTTTACAGAAAGCCCACTTCTGTTTCCCTATTATCCTGAGAAATCACTGCATTTTGTCAAGAGGCAAATGGAAGGGATCATTGATCAGTGTTTACAAAAGCCAGCAGTAAGTTTGGTTTTTATAAATGGTAACTTTCTTTTAGGTCAACTGAAGGTAGTAGTTACGCTTAGCAGGCCTGAAGCCTTAGTCTTTGCCTTTGAGTGCCTACAACTTGGGTGTAGTCTGACTTCACTGCTGGCGTCTCAGGCGTTTGGCTGGGGAAAGCACAGTGGGGGATTTTTTATTTCACCTCTTCTGTTCCCACATTATTGGGATCTGGTTTTAAAGTTAACTGTCTTTGTGTATGTGCTGTGTAGCAGATAATGGTGTTAGTTGGCAAAACATTAGTCTAATATTATGAAGAAACATGAAACCAGTGTATGAAGTGACAGTCATGTTTGCATTAGGGATGTTTATTCCAGCATAATATTGGTGGATTTTTCTTTCAAGTGTACTCAGGGGTTTTTGGTTAGTTGTTTGGGGGTTTTTTGTCTTAAAAACCTGTATAATTTGAATAACTGCCTGTATTTTATGGCCTATTTTTCTTATATTTGTTAGGATGTAATTGGAAGGTCAGTGCATCGAGCAGTCTGCTTGTCTCTCTACAAAATTCCGCAAAGGTAATTCTTTACTAAAAGAAACTAAAGATATGTGCAACTAAAGCTCATGCATGAGTAGCATTTTATAAACTGTTTTGGTTTTTCCTTTTCAGTGAAGATTCCACACCTCAGTTATTTAAACTACCATTTCTGTAAGTATGCTGCTATTCCTTATTCTGTGTAGTTTACCAGTTATTAAAACTTAATCTAAATTTTCATTTCTTCCCCCTCATTGCAGGTGGAACGACAAAACATCCAATATACATTATGTCCTCTTCACCATATTAGAAAATTCTGTTTCTAAAATACACATATTGAGGAGGCATACTGATACTTCCAGGTAAGACAATAGAGGGAAAAAGTGGTTTGTGAGCTTTGGCACGTGTGTACAGAGACAGTTATAATTTGAATCTATTTAAAAAGATGGAATGAGTGGATTGAATACAGTCTGTCTTTTATACTAGAGAAAATGAAGAGTACATTAGGAAGTGCAGCAGGAGTTTGTGTTGTGTTAGACTCAGAAAATCTAATCACAAGACCCCAAGATGGTCTAGGCTAAGGAAAAATATCAGACTCCCTTAGTTTTGCTCCTCATAGAATTACTTTTATCTGCAAACTTCTGCAAAATTATGTATAATCCTGCTTGCAGTGTTACTTTGTCTTTGATTAACCCCTTGAGCCTGTAATTTAATACTTTTAGGAAAAATGGGAAGTCTGCTCACAGGTGCATCAAATAGAACTTACCTCTTTGGGGTGTAGATTTGTGCACCTTCAGGAGTTTCTGTGTCCACAATGCAGTTTGTCACTGCCTAGTTGCACTGATAAAACTGTTTAAGCTGCATTCTGTCAGTGGGATGGCTGAAATGAGCTGGGTTTAAAAAGCAAAAAAACCTACTCCTCTATCTAAAATACTCATTTTTATAATCTGTGTCATTTAAGGACACAATAAACTGTGATGGGGTGGGAATTTTTAAAGCAGTTTTACTACTAAGGAAAGCATCTTGAAACTATCTTGAAACATCGTTGAAACTATCTTTTGTGTTTCCAGTTGAGAGCTGCTAATGACAAAATTACTGCCCTGTGGTATGACTTATATTTCTTCCCTCATTGATACCTAAAACAATCCAAACTCTTTTTCTGTAGAATAACAAGTTACTTAACAAACCTGAGACTAGGGTAATTGAGCCAGGAGTTCAGCAAAGAAGAACTATATCCCATAAGCCAGAGGCAGTTTTCCATTTGACTCCATTAGTCATGTTTTCCTGAGGAGCAGAAGAATTCAAAAGGTTCCCAACCAGCAGTTACATCATTTTGCAAGACAGCCATGTATTGTGCTAAGCTTAGATAGGCTTACACCGTCTTGTACCACAGTTGCTGTTGGAGATTTTGGATTTTCTGTGAATGGAAAAGAATTAATCACCAAGATAATTAACACTGTTGTTCTAGGTCCGTCAGTAACGGGATTCTTGCAGTAGAGTTTGGAAACATCTTGAACAACAGTATAAATGAGAGCTCAGACTCCAGGTCAGTATACTTGATTTTTCTTCCAGAATTGCAGATTGCTGAACTAAAGATCATGTTTTTTACTGTTTATTTTGCATTAAATTAACCTCTACATTAACTCACCTGGGTGAGTCAGGTTTTAAGAAATGGCACAGATGCATGAAGTTGCAGGGTTATGGGAGTCTTATTTTGCACTTCATCTCAAGGTCAAGTAAATTCTTGTTTTCCAGTTGAAAACTAGGGCTTTAGCACTTGTACATGTAACAAAGCTAGCTGGAAACATCTATTGCTTATATCTGTGATATTCTAGAAGTAAGATAAGAATTGATATGCCTGAGTGTAGCCATTTTGGAAGGCGTATGGCAGACTAAGTTCATCCTTATGTCGAAAGGCAAGATGTGATTGCCCTCAGTACCTTCAGTTGTGTTTCTAAATTTTCATTGGTGTTTATGTTTCATGTTTCTTATATTTCATTTGAAATGTGAAGATTGCTAGAAAGTTTTTTTTTTTGTGAGTTGCTTTTTTTCTTTTACCTTCAGAATCATTTTTCCTGCATGATACAGCAGTCTGCCACAGTTATGGCTTTCAGTGCCATAGCTGCATGACTGACCTTTATAACTTTTGAAATAAAGTTCATTGTTAACTACTGAATACGTTTTAACATAAATGCTGGTCAGCCTTAAAATATGTTAGTTCTGTATTCCCTTTTATTCCTCGATGCTTCCTAAATTATTTTCCTACAGATGTTACAGTTGTTTGGATGCTCACTTCTATGATGATGAAACTGTAACTGTAGTTCTGAAAGAGAATGTGGAACAAGAGGGGAAGGAGAGGATCTTGGCTCAGCTGCCCTTATCTTCAGTATACACAGATGAGGACCAAGATGGGAAATTCATCTGGGATTCTACAGAAAGGTACTGGAAAAACTTAGAGCCAATCTGAAAATGCAAAACTGAAAAGCAAATTAAGGAAATATTCTAACTGTGTACAGTTACTTGTGCTTTGTATGTGTGTAAGTATTTTAAAGACAAACTCTTTTTGAGCCAGGGAAGCTTCCTGAATGGTTTTGTGGGTTTTGGGGATTGTTTTTGCTTTTCTGAGACCAATACTATCCATGTACCTGGCTACCCTGAAATGCAAGGATCAGCTGAGGACATCCTGTAGAATCAGAAATCGTCCTTTATTTAGAAGATGCTAACTTTGCTGGATACTTCAATTTAGGGTGCTTTTGGCATATTTGCTTGTATACTTCTGTCTTGTAATAAGGATACACAGGTATTTCTTCATTTTTCCCCATGTAGTCACCCTTAGAAACACTATCATCTTACCCTTGAAACATCAGAATTGGTACCTCTCTCTGCACTGGCACAGGGAGAAGAGAGCACCTGGAGAAGTGAACATACACACACAAAGGCCAGTGTAGTTCAAGCAGTAAATCCACTCTTAGTTGTTGTGTCTCCCTTGCTTTTACTTTTTTCTTCTTGTTCTTCTCTGGTGATTTGCTTCTACCTCAAAATAAAGAGCCATACTGATCTGTTAATATTTCTTTTAAGCCACAAAGATAGTTTTTAATGAAGAATGAACAGGAAATATTAAGAGCAAGTTCAAACTAATTGTGGCTGCTGTAATAAGCAGGGATTCTTCACAGAGTCCCTGTGAGTGGGGGTGAACTGTAGTGATGCACCTTTGAAAGGTCATGGAGGCCCAACTTCTGTGTAAGGAGAGGCATTGCATCCAGGACTGTGTTCAGAAACAACTCTTCTTGGAGAGGAGAGATTTGAAAGAAAGCCACCCCCATCCTCCTGCTGTAGCTGTTTCTTGTGGGAAGATCAGACTTTACAGTTCCCTTCTGGTAATGTGTTTATCTCAGTTGAAACATGCTGTGTCTCCACAGTTGGGTCCCCCACTTTAGAGTATCTATAGAAGCATTATGATGGTTTCAAATCTCATCCTGTTGCCTATGATATGATGGAACTTAGACATAAGAAACGGAAGGTTTTTCTTAGTACTGCAATTGTTTCTTAAGTACTGGCTTTGGTTTTTTTATCTTGCTATGTCCAGGCTGGATGAGCGGAGTGGTGAGATACCCACATGTACTGTCGTCTTGGAGAATCAGTGGAGAGTGCTGGAGAATATGAAAGCTCAGTATGTTTCTGTAAATGGCATTAGAAAAGTTTCTTGTGTGGTAAGTGCAGTATCCTTGAACAAACCTATAAGCTATTAAAGAAAATGTGCTGTGACTGAAGGGAGTAATCTAAGAGTTATCAAAACTTTTTTTTTTTTTAAACAAATAGATTGTTTTCTCATGATCTGCTATAAGTGTGTCAGGATACAGTCATACCTGTCTCACAGAACAACATGGAAAAACTTTAACAGAAGTTAATAAATCTGCTTGCTTTACATTTCAGCCTGTAGAGCAACAAAAAGTTGCTAATTCCCTGGATACCTCTGTTTCAAAGATAAAGGCTATTTTCAAAGCTATTGCCTGACAATTAAGATGGTGTTGGTGCTTTTACGTATTTATTTATTAACAGAAACTTCTTAATGTTTATATAGCTAAGTTCAAATCTCCGCCATGTGAGGGTGTTTGAGATGGATGTAGAGGATGATGGGGAAGTTGAGGAAGAAGAGGAAGAAGAAACAACTCAGATTGCAGCTGGGGAACCTGATGAGCTAAATCGGCCTGCAGAAAACCAGGACAATATGTGTGGTGCTTCTGCTGAAGAACTGCCTGAGGAAACTGAAGAACACGAAACGGGTCTGGATCCTTGACACAGGCTTTGGTAATAATAAAAGGACAAGACTGAACTATAAATATTTTTTAATGGCACAAAGAAATTGTTATTTTCTGTTCATTCTTCAATACACAAGTTCAAACTCATCGTGGGTGCTACAGTAGGCAGGGACCTTATTCATACAGTCCCTGTGTTTGGGGATGAACTGGAGTGATACGTTTGAAAGATCATCTAACTAGTTAGAAAATAATCTAACTTCAGGCTGCTGAGATGATGGATCCTGTACCTCCTGAAGCAGCTGAGTCAAGTCAGAATTCTGTATTGCTTCTCAGCTAAGACTGTGTTCTAGGGAACCTTTATTGACCTTTTTTTGTCTGGCCCATGTTTTGGTGTCAGCTAAAATTCTTTGAGAGCTTTTCTATTTGCCATTTTTATAGGTGAGGAGAAAAAGAAATACCAGCTGATGTTTTTGTAGTTAGCATGTTCAGTCCCAAATACTGTTATAAAATAAACTTGTATATGAAAAGAACAAAACTTGGGACCTAATCTTTGCTTCTCAGACTATTGTGTTCTAATAATGGGTACGGAAGCTTCCTGTAGAACTGAAATCTAAGGTTGCAAATCAGCATAAGACTAGTTAGACAACAAGATTTAGCAATCATCACTTAAATACAGGGTTTTGAAAGCTCTTTTGATAACATCAGTCCTCAGTAACAGCATTTCAGTCTATGCAGTTCCTGAGACCTCAGCACGGCACTTGTCTGTGTGTGCATGATTTGTCAAATGGTTGCACGCCTCAGCCTGCCTAGTTTCTGTGAGTTTGTTCCTGAAAGTCTGTCTTCTCAATCTGGAATTTTTGTAATGTAAAATTACAATAGAGTATATTTTTTATTCTGATGTGTCATTGTGTGTCAGGCATAGCCCCCAGCATAATCATGTTGCTTGCAATTTATGCATTACTGTAGGCATGATGTAGTGCTAAGCAGTAGAAGCTAGAAACAGTGTTCTTCCCTACTAGCTGTCATTCTTAACTGACTTAAAACTTAGCTCTTTGAATGAACAGTGCTGCTAAATGTGTGATCTTCCTTCAGAACAGTGAGTGTGCCTCGTTTGTGGAGAGTACCAAGTCTTATGGATGTGCTCCATTCTATTCTTTAAAAACAACTAAATCTTTTGTAATTGCTATTTGGCACTGCAAAACTCAATTACTAGACTTATCCTCTTGTTTTGAAAGACCATTTTTAAGTAACTTTTTTAAACTTGATTTCTGAAGGTTTTGGATTGTTTGGGGGAGACCCTGGTAAACATGCTTTCAGTTTTGGAAGACTCGTTTTCCCTTTCCTACCAGCCTCCTTGACAGCTGCTTGCTGTTCAGCATTCTGAGCCAACAGGTGATAATGGTTGAAGGCACAATGAAGCTGTAGGAGAGGAGGGCCAGAAGTGCCCATTCAGAAGTGCTGTGATTTTCTGTGTGGAGCAGCTAACTCTTGATGAAAAATTGCTGCTATAACAGAACCCACTCAGCTTAAACCTGGCCTTGTGTTCTTCCAGGAAACTTCTGCTTCTGGTCTAACTTAGAGTTGTCACCCAGGAAGGCTTAGAAGTAATTGTATTGCTGTAGTTTGTGCTAAGTCATTTTAGTCCATGGGCATATGGAAATCTGATCTGTCCTGCCTATAGTAGTTTCTAAATTGTGTTAGTAGCAGGTATATCCTTCAGAAATCTCCCTGAGGTTATTCTGTGCATCTTTCTAGTTCAGCCTTGGATAAACTTGAGTCAATGGGAATTTTGTGTCTGGCCTTGATAAATACATGTGCATGTTCTGCATTTCACAGTGACATGATACAGAAGCACCAGTTTGGGTCAGTGCTTTGAGTGCATTGCTGATTCCTTCTGTCAAGTTTTTTAAATTTTATTTTGTTGCCAGATTTCTGTAATAATAAATTTGTTGGTAATGTGTTTATGCATCTGTTTTCAAAAGGATAATAAGTACTTGATCTAGAAGTGTTGTAGGATTTTGGTGGTATCTGGGTGGGAGTGGTCTCACTTGATATTTTGATCTCTTCATCATCTCTTTTATTATGCTAACTGAAGGATCACCCTTTTTCTACAGGGAGTTGTCATAATTTCTTGACAGTTTTGTAGTCAAAAAAACTTGTATTCTCAGCAAACATGCACCCAGTCCACTCTGTAATGCAAATCTTTCGGTCTCTAAGAAACATTTACTGCTGCCTCTTATTAAAGGTCTACCTGTTTCGTATTTGGTGTTGCTTTTTTTTTTTTTTTTAAGATCTTGGGCCACTTTTATTTTCTGCTCTTTACCTTTTACCTCTTCGCCTTTTCCAGACCTTTTGTCCATGCCTTTTGTGCATGATCTCTGACTTCAAAGCTTCATTGCTGAGTTTGTGCTGTTTTGCTTCAGAAGCTGGACATGCTGTGATACCATTGCCTCCCACTTATATGGATTTCATGGCACATTTGTACCTTACTTCATAAACAGCCACTTGAGCTGCTCAAAAAGTCAGGAGATGGATGTAGAGAAATAGTGAACAAAAGCATCCTTTATTATTATGGCAACTGTTCTTTTTTGCAGAGGGGGGAAGGGATGTGTAGTTTTGTAACAATACCTACATGGTCTTAATGCTGCTTGAATTTGAAAAACCTACTTAAAAAAAACCTTAAGCCCATATGTAAATCTTTGCAGAAAAAAAGCCATCGAATTGGTTCATGTGCCCTGTTACCTCCTGCGACGGTGATTTGGGAGTTTAGGGACTCCAGGATAGGATATTTTAACCCATAACCTGGGGGGAGTATGCTCCCTGCCCTTGCTCCCCCTGCCTCGGGGTCCCAGGAGCCCAGCAAGGACACACACAGAGACCACAGGAGAGGAGACGAGCGAGAGAGGGTTTATTGTCGGGCTAGGAACTTAAATAACTTTCAGGGGAATCTAAAAACTGACCAATAGAAAATCTCTGAAGGTTCACAAAACTCACCAATAGAAGGGAAGGGTTAAGAACCAATAGAAAAGGGTTAATGAGACCAATAAGAAAACTTCTCTTTATCTTCCCAAGGACATTCTTTCATACAGATAACTGTTGTCCAGGGGAATTTTGGGAAGAAGAAACAGTAAGTTGGGAAGAAATAACAAAAAGCCATTTTGAAACCTGTTTAAACAATAGTAAAAACTTCAGTTTTCACAACATTTGTGCTGTTTTCTTCACCTCCTTCACCAGTCCATTTCTGAAAAGACCTTTTCCATCCTAAGTAGGGTGAGTTCAGTGCCACAACCTCCTACAGTAACATCTGAGAAGATCTTTCCTGCTACCTTGAACTAACTGTTGCTCTTGGACTCTGATCTAATTTTTTGCTTCACAAGCTGGTTTAGGGGAAGAGTTGGCTTAGCTTGTGCCATGGAGCAATGATAGCAGTGTAAGAGGCCCATTTGGAGAGGAGAAGGTAGACTTCACCATAGCTTTTTTTCTAATTATAAAGTAGTAAGAAGATTGCATATGAATGAGGAGAGAGGATGAAAGGAATTGTCACAGGGTGAATCTCAAGGAGGGAGATGCAAAATGACTTAAGAGACCTCTAGGGAGAATGCCTTGGGGAGAAATTCCAAGAAGAAAAACCAAAACAACCTACCACCTCTGGAAGTTGAAGAGAACAAATGCCACTTGGAGGTGAATAAAATACATTTAACTGTACCTTTAGTTAGGTAAGGTTGCTGCTAGGAAATCAGCCTGTGGACCATCGGTGCCAGCAAAGTCCAGAGTTGAAGTAAGTTATGAAGGGATATAAATGTTGTGTGGTGTTCAGCATATTTCCTGTAAGGAGAATTACAGCTTCTGCTCCCAGCTGGCACTGTTACAGCTCTGTTAGCAATACTGTAATTATGTAATCATGCCTGCTCCTGGTTTTCACATTTAACCTAGAGGATAAAGTAAAGAATCCAATTAGGTTTAGTTCTTAGAGTTCTCCTCAGGAGCCCTACCTCCTCAAGTGAGCCTGTTCTTGCTGAGAACTTACTAGCTGGTGTCCCTTTTTCTCTGTGTCCTAGACAGACCTCCTATATTCTGGAGTCTTACCACCTGAATTTTGCACAGAGTACTTGGGCACGCACATCCAGGTGCTTTGTGAGTATGTGGAAATGAGGGTGTGAGTGAATGAAATCAGTCTTATTTTAAAATGAAATCGCCTTCCCTTCTTACACTGCCTGGCTTTATTGTTTGCTATGCTACTGCTGCAGGGTTGAAGCCAGTGTTTTTTAGAAGTTGAAGGGAGCGACCAGTCTAAACAGGGTACGAAGGGAAAGTGGAGGGCAAGAACTGAATGCAAAGGGGTTTAGCAATGATTCTGATGAGATAATTTTAGCAATTTATCTGTTGCCCGGTCCCTGGAGGTTTTCAAGACCAGGTTAGATGGTACCCTGAGGAACCTGATCTAGGGAGTGGCATCCCTGCCTGTGGCAAGGGTGTTGGAACTAGGCGATCTTTAAGATAGCTAAAAGCAAACCTAAAAGCAAATTGCTCAAGGCCAAATTTGATTATCCCTGTGAAATGTCACTGGGGGCTCCTGGACACAATTAAAAGCAGAATTTATTATTACATTGCTACTGTGTTCATGACAACAGTTAGTTCCCATCTACATCTTAGTCTGGTTTCTCACCAGAACTTATGACGTACATTGACCCTGCATGACCACAGTGTATCCAGTGATACCAGGGCTTGGGTAAATGTGGACAAAAAAGAGATTTTCATAGTTGGTATCAATGTCCGGACTACAGCAAATAAATAAATAAAAAGATACAAACCAGCAGAGCTGAATTCTTCATATGAGTTTAAAAAGACACTGATATTCCTAAAATGGTGCCCTACAAGTGATAAGTGACCAAGGCTTTCAGTTGCCCAACTACATGTTTCGCTGCTACCTGTGTTCCGAGATGAAGCTCCCTGCTTAGTAGGTAAGTCTTAAAGTTGATCTCTGCCTTCTGACCCTAATCTGAAATCAGAAGTGACTGTACAACTAGCTTTCACTTTTCAGTTACTATAGATTACTTTCATCCTTACAAATTTTGAGTATTATTTCAACAGCAGGGATATCTACGATGTGCTGTGCTTCCAAATAAGATAACTTGGTTTGTATTTGGGAGATTCACATTCAAGACTTTTGATGGTGATCTGTAAATACATGGCTCATTATGATGTGTCTTAGTTTTCTCCCTATTAAATGGGTCTTAGTTTTCTATTAAATAAATAATAGTATGAATATTTTTTCATGAAGAATCACTGTAGTTGGTGGAAGTACTGAAAAGATCACATGTCAAAAAATGGATGTCAGATCCACTTATAAAGTTGCAGTCTGTATTTTCAAGACATTTGAAGGGACTGAATGTTTAGAGAAAGTAGGATCCAATGGCTTGCTCAGGAGGAATGACACTGGGAGTGTTTGACTTGGTTTTAAGGGAGGCGATAGAAATTGCAGCTGGAAGAGAGTGAAGAGACACTCTGTCCCCAGTTTCCTGTCTCCCAGTGTATTTTATCTTTCTAGATTACTGATATTTCCTTGACCTGAAGTTTGATTGCTCCCTATTGAGTGAAGGAACAACCTTATCTGTCACGGTTGGCTGTACTGACATGTCACTGGCACGATCTCAGCTCTAGCCAAAGTCCTGTGCCACCCTGTCCTCAACCCAGCAAAACTGATCCAAGGTTAGCCTTTGATTCTAAAGTCCTGATTGAAGGAGTTATCCCAACAAGGGGAGACTGCTTCTCCTCTCTGCTCCCTGAATAGCTGCAAAAGCAAAGCTTAAAAGGTGTCAGCAAGCATTCTCATCTGAGTCACTTCATAACATTAACAGGAGAGATCTGCATGTCTTTACACTCAGTAAGAATCAAAGAGGAGTAGTAAACAAATACAAGAAAAATATTTACAGTTTGTTGAAATGAAGTGCGTTAGCAAAAGTATCAGTTACATAGTTAGTAGAACAAATCTATTGGGAACTCTATTGCAAAAGCTGTCTTTTAAAGTGAAGCTGTGTCAAAGTCTCTGTGGCCGTGTTGGAATTGGGTTGTCTCACTTCAAAGTAAATGCATCCCTGCAAATTATGATTCAGGGAGGGTGTCCCATACAAATGTAGGTGAAATTTACACCTTCCATTTTCTCACAATGTTTATTGACTAACTTCTTTTCTTTCTGTGTCACAACAAGAGACTTTCAGATTTAAGGTACTGTAACAAACCCCCAAACTTCCCATTCAGTTTTTCTGCTTGTATTAAAGATTACATTACTTTTTATTCCATAACATCCCTCAGACATGCAACGTGCATGTACTCATGGCAACAGTACATGCAGCGCGGTCGTCATCTACCTTGAATATGTAATCTGAGTTGAATTTGACTTCCTAAGGTGGAGTTGCCAGATCTGCAGTAAGCCACTTCCAGTGAAAGCCAGCAGCCCTAGTTCAGTTTGCTGGGGTGGCATCCCCTTTCTACTACACCAAATATACACAAGGAGTACTGTAGATGGGAAGAATAGTTCTCAGTTTAGTCAGATCTAGCTGGAAGTGGCATTTCTTGCTCGTTAGGGCATATTCAAGTAGAGCAAGGTGAAGTCTATTGAAATTGTACAGTTTGTGTCCTTCAGTCAATGTTTCTCTTGTTCATCTGTTGTTCAGCATGCACAGTGTGGGGCTGAACTCTGGTTCGTGGGCAGGACTTTGCTGTGTGTGTGGGTGAAGTGCTGTGCTCTGCCGTGCAGCTCCAAAGCTGTGTTAGTGACAACCTGAACTCACAAGGGAGCTCTTGGATCCTCAGGGTATTCCCAAATGTAATATTTTCTTCACATGAAAAGCTGCAGGTCACTCTTAGTGAGTCCAGTAGCATTGGCATCTTGCATGCATCTGCAAATACTTTTAAGAGAAACCTGTTTTCAGTGTTCTCAGTTCTCTCTCAGGCTGGGATTTTCCAACAGTTTGACACTGGACAGCTACTTCTCTTTGTGCACAGTTTGTACCTTAGGGAGATAACCAAAGTTTGTGTTCAAGTGATGACATTTTAAAACAAACTGTTGAGTTTACATCAGAGAAAGGTTGAAATATGGAAACTATTCTTGCCTCTCTTCCAAAGGACTCCAAAGAAAACATGCACATTTAGACTGAATCAGCTCATCTTCTGCAAAGTCAACACTTGATGGGTGTTCTGCAAGGTCATGCCCTGATTTGAATATTTGAATATTATCAGTTGTGGCATTATTTTTTGTTACATTTTGATGCCATGTGAACATTTTGAAAATCTTAGAATGCTTGAAGTACCGAATCACAGAATGGTTTGGGTTGGAAGAGACTTCAAAGATCGGCTAGTTCTAACCCCACTGCCATGAGCAGGGACACCTTCCACTAGACCAGGTAAATGAGAGCAACTTAACTTTATGGAGCTGTGAGAGGGGAGGGGTTGGGGAAGGGGTTTTTTTTAGTATGTAATTTGTTGCTTTCTGGCTTGGTTTCTTTTTTTAAACACAGATCAGTTTTTATTGACTATTATAGTATCATTTGTGATCTAGGTTTATGGATTTATAGCACACATGTTTTATCAGGTAGTTTTGTGCCTTCATTTTCAAACCTATTATAAGGGAGGTGAGGAAGTTCAAAGCTTTAGCAATTCTTGAAAGGTATTTGGGGGCCATTTTATAGCAAACTGTTGTGACTATCTCATAAATTAAGTATGACTGGACTGAGGCAGGAGTTGAGCAAGAGATTTCTAGGTGCTACACAGAAGACCACTGATGTTTTAAGGGGATAGTATTTTTCCCCTGAGTCCTCACTGAAGGCTCCTCACTTTGCCTTGACAACTACATTATTTTTCCAAGCACTTCATTATTGATTTCTTGTTTGTTACCATCACTTCTGGAAATTATTTTGACAATGCAGGAAAATCTCACCACTGTGACATGTTAAGGTCAGGAAGTATGATTATCGGTTTTGCAGGATGAGAAAAACTGTGGCAGGACGTGGATCGTGCCACACAGTACCTTCCTTATCTTTTATTCTGGCAAGTGCTGCTTTGATATGGCTACATTCATTTTCTACAGTGAAAGTCTGCTTTTCAAACCAGCTCTTCATGTGAGGTGGGGATTAGCCTTCTCTGAGGGCTTGGGGTTTGCCCAGAGGGAAACAGCTGTGGTCGAAATCCTGTGCTGGTTTCTGCAATCAGAGCACTGGATTGCTGTTGTTTGTCAAATCTTTGGGGTCTGCTTCCACTATGTAGATCTTAATCTTATTATTCCTATGTCAAGATCCATAGTATTTACCATAGGCATAGAATCACAGAATGATTCGGGCTGAAAGGGACCTTAAAGATCATTAGTTCCAACCTCCCTGCTGTGAGCAGGGGCATCCAACCTGGCTTTGAACACTTCCAGGGATGGGGCATCCACAACTTCTCTGGACAACCTGTTCCACTGCCTCACAGTAAAGAACTTTGTAATGATCCCAAGTACCACACATCATGATTGTTAATGCACTAGATCATAGCCTGTGGGGTTTTTTTTGTTTGCTTTGTAGAAGGAAGACCTTTCATTCATTTAAATTCTCAGTACTCCTCCTACATATTTAAGAGCCCTCAGAAAATGTGGGGCTGATGTAAGGTGCTGTAGCTTCACGATAGCTGCAGGTTTCTTTTGAGATGTGAGGGAATGTATTAGTCACATGTAGCAAGCAGAAGTTGAGGCACTGACTTAAAAAAAACCCACTCAGAGTCTTGCAGATGCTGCAAGGTGACACTCTTGTTTCAACTTCGTTCACTAGTTCTGTAGAAAATGGAGAAAATGTCATATGACAAAAATAAATAAACAGTGCTTTTGTAATCTAATAGGTTCCTTAGTTAACTTAAACTTTTTGTTACAGGTAAAACTCAGTTCTGATTTTTTTCCATACTCACGTTCTCCCATATTAACACATGTAATATTAAGAACATGCTTATATAACTGCATGCTTGACAAATCTTTTAATTTTATTTTTAAAAACTTGCAATTCTGTAATAGATGATTTTGAGGGAGTTGGATGTTAAGGTGAGTGAGACTGTATTTTTGTTTTCAAAGGACTTCCTATTAGATCAAAATTGTAGGTTATTTTAGGTATAATTATTCTCAGCTTATGGAAGTGTTTTAAATAAAATGGGAAATATTTGATAGGGCCAATTAGACTAAGCAGGGGAAAAGCAAAGAGGCTTTTTCATTCTGGTAGGCTTTCCAAGTGTTATTTAAAAATATTTTTCCAGAGTTGAGAAATTCTCTAAAAATAGCTTTGTTTTGTTAAAGCAGCAAATAATTTGGAAGCATGAAGAGGAATAGATAAGTGAGAACATCCCTGAGAAATTTAAGTAAATACAAAGTCTCTTCTCCTACACAGACGTTATCTAAATTATGGTGAAAGAGTTTTTGTTCCAAATGTTGCCATCCTCCCAGTGTCTTTCATTTCTGATTGCAATTCTTGATTATAGGATCACTTTTAGACGCTTACTGGAGTAAATATGTAAGGGAGGCACTATTTTTATTACACATTGCTGGAAGTTGCTTCATTGTTGGATGGAATTTACCTAGTTTTTCTCAGTCATATAAACATTTGGACAAATATTCATAGTTTTGAATAACTCAAAATCATTTAGCTAATAGAAGAAAAACTTCTTACCAGAAGAAGTTGATTGTTTCCCAGAAGCTTGCAGCAAGGAATGTTACAGATCCCTGAAACAGAGCATTTGAGTTGCATGATCATCACTTGTGCTGCAGAGGCCTCCTGGAGAACAAAATGAGTAAACAAAGCCCTTTTTGTCTGTGTTTCCACACTTTGGATTGTAAGTTTTTTTGAGTTTCAGGAGGAGTAGTAACTGCATGTTCCTCTCACATTATGTATTCTTGTTTTTGAAGATGTCGTTCTTTCAAAAAATATAAACCACAGGACATTGTGAAGATAAGATAAACAGAAAAGCTGGTTTTTTAATCAGGAAAATTCTGTTTGACTCAATATTGAGATAGGAAAGGGAAAAGAAAAAACCCCATATGTATGTATCAAGTATTTACCAAATTCTCACTTTTATTGAAAAACTAAACCCAGATTTGTCACTTGGGGAAAAAGAAAGTACTGAAATAGTCTTGTTTTGCTTTTCCTTTTCCTTTCACTAACAAAATATTTTTTGGTGCTGCCTGTTTGTTACCAAACATATGCCAGATAAATGATCAGACACAAGGTGGGGTATCTATCAGTTCATGTTTTCTACATATTCCCATAATTTTTAACAGTGCAGGTTTTTTCATGACAGGAGTTTTCTGAATGCTCTTGATGGAGGGAAAATATTTGGTAGATCCTGGCTGAGTAGTTGTTTCTACTAGCATGGGTGGAATATAAAAAAGTCCCCATTTGGGAGTGGATAAAAAAATCCAGAAGTGTCGTGCATCAGTAATTTGGGCAGAGCATGGAGAGTGGGAGGTAAGTGTGAGAGGAAATGGGAGAGACGTAGGTGGAGGCAATATTGGGCAAAGCTGATGACATGGGACCTTTGCATTGACAATGGGAACCAGTGAAGACCTCTGGATCAGCCCTGACCTGACAGATGCAACAGGACATGTTCTGTCAGAGCAATGTGATTTCACCATGGAGTGTACCCAGAGAGCTACTTCTTTTTCTGGTTTATTTCCACATTAAAAAAACTACAATTAAAAAAAAAAGGAAAAGAAAGAAGTAATTTCCTTTAGTAGACTTCCATCAAGTAGGATGTCCAAACACATTGCTGTTCTTATCAATGCTGACAATTTTGTTGGCCATTCTGCAGAATTGCTTTATCTAACAGAATGTGTCAGTCCTTGCTAAGGTGCACCTTTTGCTATACAGGAGTGGCAGGCACATTAAAGGAGTTAAAATTGCCCTATATCTAAAAATAGAAGTTCCTGGCAGAACACAAATGGGAATCTGCGTCATACATTTTTATTTGAACAAAATTAACTGTAAATCAGATATGGACATAAGAAAGGATTTGTCTTAAAACTAACACAGGGTTTCTGTTTGCAGGAATGAATCTGTAAATCATGTCTGGACATAATGAAAGGTTTATTTTCAAAGCGTTGTAGGCAAATGCTGATAATACTAATGCAATGCCAAGTATGCAATGCCTCTTTTAAAAAATCTAGCTGAAGTTTCTTATCTATGTGGAAAAATGTGAATTAAAATACAGCACCCCTTGTTGGTGACTCCCAACACCTGCCTAGTACTGTATCTACATGCTAATAAGGCCATCTGTTATTAGCTTCGCTCTGGGTATCTCAAAAGGTTCACACAGGCAAATGTGCTTTGAAAAGTCCTGTGCTGTATTACTTAATTAAAATAGCAAATCTAGACAGTCATCCTTGTAGTACAAGCAGTGACTTAACACAGTCTGGCTTTGTGTCACTCAATCAAATGCTTAAGGGCCAAACTAAATGCCTACATTTCTTTAGAAATCTGGACCAGTCTGTATGGACCTGCAAACAAGATATGACATAGTAGTGGAAGTGTTTGGATTTATAAGAATAAGCTGCTGGCTGGTGAATGCCTAAACACGCACACACTCTCACTTACAGCACAGGTGCAGCAGCCACCCTGCAGTGACAGTACAATGGCACCATTGATGGGGGCAAACTCAGAGGTGTCTTTTGTGAAGTGCTGGGGGTGTGCTGTAAAACCACACCTTACCTCAGCTTACAGCAACTTATTTCCTAGTCATGTCTTCGTATCTTTCTATCAAACAGAATTGTTTTTGGTAAAAGAACAACCCAAACCTTCTCTTTAATGTAATTCTGATGAACACAGAGAGAGTACATGCAGAAAACAAATGTTCCAGTTTTGTTGGATTATATAAATCTACATTAGTTCTGGTTATCCGTGGGTTCACCAGGACTAACTGGATGGTTCATGTACCTTCCTGGATTCTGCACACCAGGAAGGTGCCTCTGAAAATCTGGGCTTCAGTCAGGAAAGACTTCCTGAGAACGCGACAGAAGAATTTGGTCACGTGCTGGCGCTGTTCTGAACACAACATCCTCACAACAGATTGGTGTAGATTTTGGTGAGAGGCTTGATTTCTATTTTTACTGCCTCTGGACAAAAACCCCCCCACTGACCTTCAACCTGTTTGCAGTGACAGTGCACATGTTGTAGGATTGGTCTGTATATGCAGAGTGGCCATTTGTCAAGGCTTCTAGATATGTGATAGCCCCGTTGAGGCAGCAGTTACCAACATCCGGAAAACACAGAGAAATGGGCAAACAAAGTACCTACAGGGGAAGAAGGGGATCTGTGTGGGCAGAAAGACTTGGAAGTTTGGTGACTACTTCCTGATTGCTGGATAATTTCCATGTTTTAGTACCTAAAACACTACAACTATTTTAAAGGTTAGATGTTTGGCCTATTTGTTACTTTCTCAAAGCCAAACTGTAACTTTGTACCAAGGGACAGAAAACATGGAACGCTTTTGATTCTGTCCTTTTTCCTTTGTATCATTTCTGTTTCGGCTGAAGACAATATTTACAATTTAAGATTTCTGATTAAACCTGTACTTTCCCATTTCTGATTATTTGCGATATGATACTACAGGAATATTACCATGCCTTCTTGACTGGTCCTCTGGTTGTTAAACCCAACTAGGAATGGAATGGTTAAGAGTGTTAGAGCCCACTGGAGAAGAAAGGCAGAAACATTTTTCTCTTTGGGGAATTGCAGTTGTTTAAGAAGAAGCCAGAGATCTACCATCTTATGTGAAACAGGAAGGGTGAAAAAAGAGAAATTATATTGTGAAGTTTGATTTCAGAAATGTTCTGTAGGATACCTGTATTTTCTGAGGAGATTAGGAACTGTGGGAGCATGTGACTAGACTGAATATGGGCCTTAAGAAGCCAGGTCTAACCATTACTTTTATTACTTATGCATTTTGACTACACAGAATTGCTTTTCCTTTTCTCCCTGTTTGTTTGGGTTACAGTTGTCGAGCCTGCCTTCAGTGGGTATATTTACTATCCTACATTCAAGGTGATCTCTTCCTAGTAATTGCTTTAATGTCAGTTTCTAAGAATATTCCGCCTATCTAGATTGTTTGCAATAATAAGAACAGAGAGCAAAGGCGTAAAAGAAGAACACAGATTAGGTGGATTTGTTTTTAAATTAAATGAGTGGAAAATATTTACGGGATTCATTGTTCTCCAGCTGTAAAAGCTGCTGCTGAATTCCTGTTTGTCTTCATCTTGTATAAACATTTATTTCTGGGAGCCTTCAAGCAATGTTTTTCTTTAATGTGCATTTCAAATGCCAGTGTCTTCTGCTTAATGACCTGTTGGAGGCCTAGTTACACTCTCTCCTTTTTCTAATCATCATGTTTGGGAGTATTCTGATACAAGGGTGTGCAGGTGTGCCAGTGTCAGTAATCTTGTCCCATGCTTTGAACATTTGGAGTTCATCCTCAAAGTACTTTGGGGAAGTGCATTTTGCTCACTAGGAACTTAATTTGGCCTATTTAAAGCTGTAACTGTCCTCACTTGTGCAGTGTGAAATGCCATGGCTGCATTATCGGCACTTCAGAAATACAGGTTTAATCCTCCCTCAGAGCTGGAGCTAAAATGATTCCTCGGTATCAAACCTATCATGTTCAGTGGTAGATTTGATACGTTGATGATGTTCTGAAGGGCAATACTTATAACAGAGAGATCAATATGTTTTATCAGACCACCAGATATAGCTGGGGAAAAAAAAGCAGAATTGCTTTAAGGAAGAGAAGTGCTTCTTCAGCCTCTGAAAGTTTGTTACAGCAGTGGACTGGTTGAAAAAACCCAAAATATTACTTCTCTCTAAAAACCAGTTACAGGCATACTTTGAAAAAGTTAGTGACTTTCTTCTGTGCACATTTTAATCTATTACTCCACTCAAATAATTGCTCTAACTGAAAGTGGAGCTTGTCTGAATTATATCATATTGAGAGGAGAGAACGTTTTTGCCTTTATATGAATTCAAATGAAATATCGATGTTGTTGCGAATGTTTCATTAGCATCATGTTCCCTAAATTTGTGTCTGATTCAGTTATTTCGTTGCTGTTTCAAGATGCTTTTCAGAAGACACCTGAAAGAACTTGAAGGAAAGCAATGTGCTGTGTGCTAGCACAGATGGTGTGCTGTGGGAGCCCAGAGGTGAGAACAGAGATCCTACTTCTTTCCTCTCTTTCACTTGTACAGGGATCTGCATTCTAAGCCATGGCATGAGGGCTGCTCATTTTTTTTGGGAGCTATTGCTGTGTTTCCACAGTCTGTGTGAGCAGTGCTACCTTGGACTTAGGTGCTACCCAGGTGCAAAGAAAGAGAGACGAGCCAGTATTTCTCATTCACTTTATGTTGCTGCTGGAGCTAGAAGACCCTTCAGCTGCATCTCTTTGCTGTGCCCCCCTCCCCCCCAAAAAAATAGATTGGGGAAGATAATGCTGGACTTTCCTGACAAGATTAGTGGATAGTGTGTGCTGAAAGATAGTTTGGACCAAAGCAAATGGGAAATTTGCAGCTAAATATTGGTTAGATACCCATCCTTTGGTACCAGAATAAAATTGAATATTGAACTCACTATCTAAACTCACCTGGTACAAATCTCTGACTTCCCAAATGTGATGTTCGGGGTGGATTAATGATTCCCTCTGTTAGAAGTTTCTAAATTAAAAATATGAGCAGCCTTTCTATAATCAGGAAACCGGGAAATACAGGTTAGTTGCCAGAACTGTTTCAAAGGGAAGAATTTGATTGTCCATTGCTCTAATAGATTGTTTTAAATAATTTCAAGATCTGTCTTAATTTCTTTCTAAACTTTTTAGGTTACTGTATTTATTAATTTAGTCATCTTCTATATAAATATAATTCTAAATAAGGGGACTAAAGAAGCTGATAGAAACAATAGAGGACCTCAGCCTCCTCGTAAGGCTTGCTTTGAAAATATCTAATAATTAAAGATGAGCGAGTGACTGGTAATTGCTCATTTATTATGCCTCTTCTGGATCTGTTTTTTCCTGTGAAGCTTCATTTGGACCTAAATGAATTAGATGACTAATTAAAGGAAGGTCTTTGATTTGAGATCAGGAAAGCATGTTTGCATGGAGGTTACACCCTCTTCTTTATCTGACAGCATCCTTGAATATTAGCAGCATGTAGTAATTAGGTGTGTCGAGTTACAAGTTGATTCATCTTCTTTAAGTGGTCCCAGAGAAAAGGGTGGAAGATGACTGTTCTCCAGAGGAGGCTGAAGACAGCAAGATGCATTATGTATCCTCAGTTCCTGGTGCTTCCTCAGAATACATAACTGTTAACATTCTAATGCTAAGTTCTTGAGCTCTGCAACTTCCCTGAAGTGCAGACACAAAATAAAAGTTAGTATTCTGAGCAGAAACAAAGCATGTGCATGAAAGTAATGTTAGCTGTGTTGAGGAAGTAGCCCAAAATCATTTTGTTTCATAAAGGTAAAACCAAAATCTTTGGCATGATAGTCATTGTAACACTTGTGTCCCTTCCACATGTTTTATACAGTTTACTGTGTGTTTCAGCAAGTGTAAACTCTTGGTCCCTCCTGAGGGACTTGATAAAAGTAATGCGTGCACTTTTGAACACAGAGCCCCAGACACCAGAAGCTTTATGAATTATTTGTTCTAAGGGGGGATTTTCCAGAGTTGCTAAGTACTGTCAATCCAGTGTTGAATTCATGATTGAAGCTAACAAGGTTTTTTAGCTCGGAGTTTGGATTGCAATCCACCTATGCGTGGGTGCAACTGCATCCTGTAAAGAAATTGCTATTAATTATAAAGCAGACTGAAAATACAGAGTCATGTCCATGGTTCCCTAGATTGTGAATAGCTAACCTTTCTTAGGAGGTTTTAGCAACTTTTTGGTACATGTCAAATGGACAGCCCTAGCACAAAAGTTTGTCTGGAGTCCTGTGGTTGGGCCAGTTCTTCATGGTAGTCTTCATACACCTGATGTGATGTCAGCAGCTCTGGTGCTAGAGAAAGAGTAGCAGCTGCAAGTGTGTAGGAGGGATGATGGCAAGCTCCTACCTACAAGATAGAAGAGCTTTGTTTCTTAAGAAGAGAGTTCTGCAAATGGGAGGAGAATGAACAAATGAGAATAATTATTTTTCTGAGTTCTCAGTCTGAAGTAACTTGACTGAAACGAGGGATGTGACAGGAAGGAAATTAAGTTAGGAATGTGTACTACTATTTTCTTTTTGTTTAATTTGCTTTTACAAGGACTCTGAGGCTAGAAATAGAAACCCCAACCCACATGTTTCCTTTGAAGCAAAATTACTTTCTAATTTTTTTTTAAATGAAAACTTCCACAATATCATCATAATTTAATAAATAAAAAAATAAAACATTAAAACCTTCATCACTAGAAGAAGATGGTTATACATGGAAAAATTCACAGATACTTTTACTGATGTTTTGAATCTGTAACAGTTGAAAAATGAGCAAATGTTGTAGGATGAAGCCATGTGTCTAGGGTATCAGAACTGTTGCCATTAAATGAGAAGATCAGACCCCAGAAGTGAAGCTAAGTCCAATGATATCTTCTACATGAGGTCAGGGTTCAGTGTTCAGATAATTCAGTGTGATGATAAGGCATAGGCACTACTTCTCAGACATAAAGCAGAGACAGGGTGACTTCTAGCAAGTTTCTTCCAGCTCCCAAAGCAAAACTATCAATTTCTTTATCTTGTTTTTAAAATGTTAACCTCAAACACAGTATGGGAACTCTGAAAGCTGGCATAAAAATAATTGTCAAGAAGCTTTGTCAGTATTAAGGCCATTTGTACTGAGAGGGTGGTACTAAATGAAAATTGCAATTCTAGTGTTAGTTGTAAAATGGAGGGAGGGGAAGATGGGACCCAACCTTCTCTCATCCTCTAGCTTGCCTTAGAAGATTACAGAACTTGTTCCATACATGGCTGAGATGTTGTTGATGGAAAATTTGTGTTCCCAGCTCCAGGTAATGGGGTATGTCTGTGAACTCTTTTATCTAAGGAAGGCAAAAGCATCTCAGACGATATCCAGCTAAAATATCAGCTATGTTGTGTTCTACACTTGTGATACTTTTGTTTTCAGTCTCCTAGCCTCACCTATATATAAATCTTCCTGTATAAATTTTGTTTTGTCTGGAAGATCACTTGGATTCTTGGGGTGAGATCAATCACCTTCAGAGGCTGCAGATCTGGAAAAAAAAAAGGAAAAGGGTGTATTCAGACACCCCTGTGAGAGGGCCATGGTCAGGTGAGTGTGGGAAATGCAAGAGCTCTGAGGCAGTTTTGGTTCACAGCATGTAGGACAGCGCTGGTGTTGACCGATAACAAATACCTCTCCTGCAAGGGGTGGACAGGAGAGTGACTTCCCATTGCTCTGGGGAAAACCCTAAGCTACAACCTGAAGGGCTTTGGACAAGGAAAGGAGTTCCAAATATTGGGGTAAGTAAGGGAGGGACAGGAAAGTCCATGAAGATGGGGTAGGAAATACAGCTTGGGATTTTACAGGGTGTTCTGGGATAATGAATGCCTTCTTTGAGGGTACTGCATGATCCTCATCTGGTTTTAGCAAAAACATATCAGTGCAGGTTTGTGAGTAAATAGTTTTTATGGTTGCTGTAGGTTCAGTTTGGTTTTGTCCTTCCTGAAAGAAAACAATCTGGACATGGAGCTATCAAGCTGTATTTCACAAAAAATACTTGTACGTGTGTATGTAGGCATAGGTGTAGTAAAAAGAACTTGATTCACATCCAAAAAAGTAAATTGTTTTGTTGTGAACACTGTTTCTGTTTACTTTCCAGATATAAGTTGTATATCCCAAGAATAACAGGAAGATTGAGTCCTCAAATTATCATTGTGTGATCTTAAAAATGACTATTTTTCTTTCCTAAGTGCAGTTGAAATGTGTTTTTTTATCTACAAATGAAACAGTTTTGTGTAATACCCACTCTCTCAAGCACAAATAGGAGTTATTGGAATACAGGTCTACAGTTGATTGTTATATTCCAAGGGGTCAAGTCTGATGTAAACTGATCTGAGAATAGGTTGTCACCACAGTGTAGCCCTGTCCTCCTTCCCCTGCCCTGGCTTTTTGTTCTTACCCTGTAGCTAGATGCTCGTAGCTGCTGAAGGCCAGACCAGAAAGACAATCAACAAATTCATCAAGCTAATATTTAATTGCCCAGTTTGAGATGGCCTCCTCTGAGCTCAACTTTATCTTTGTAAAAAAACAGCGGTTTAGAAGTGCTTTCTTGCTCTGATAACAGTATTTGCTACTGCACTAATGAAATTAATAATGAGATTTGATTATTTATACTTTTCTGTAATTTAATACTTTTCCAAGATTAAAATAATGTGAGAAGGTTTCTCTTTGGAAGTCAGGTGTCTGGCATTACCTCTCATGGCAAAACAACTCCTGAAATATACTTAATGTGTTATACAGCTTCCTTAACCAGTCTAGATGAACCATTAGATAGTATTGATAGTTCTTGTTTACAATTTCTCAAGTTCTGAGTGCTAGTATAATAAACAGCATTATACGTAGGTTAAAACTCACCACTCAAACTCAGAGATCAGAAGATGTACAAAAAGATACAACTTTCTTGTAACAGACTGTAACTGCTTCTGGGCTTGGAGGTGGCTAATAATATTAACTTTTATTCCTTCAGGCACTTCCATTCAAAGCAAGTGTGCTGCTTTGAAACAGAAAGTAGCACTGTATTTTGGACACAGAGAAAGGCTGAAAAGGCTCCTAAGTGCAGGATTGTATCCCAGGGGATGAAGAAAACATGGTGTACTTGATGGCACAGGCTCAATCACTCCTTCATCTCCTCCCTCTCCCCAAGCTGGTATGTTCTGTTTCCAGCTCTCCAATCTGAGCTCAACCTAGACCTTGTCCCTTGTGCACCCTGGTTGATTTGTCATCTCCTCTGCTCTCTTTAAGAATTTTCTACTAGTCTCCTCCAGGTAATCCCAGATGCCCTGCTTGAGCTCTCTATGAAAATCACTACCCAAGCTCTTTGAGCTTCCTACCTGTAAACCTCTCCCCCTCCTCAGACACTCCTCTCCTTTCTGGGCCTCTAGAGGTGTCCTTGTCCTGTTTCCCATCAGAGCCCCAATATGTTTTTACCATTTTGCTTGTTTAGCTGGTTCCTATTGCAGTTCAGATAGGAACTGTGAAATCTTTCCCTCCCTCTCAAGCATTATTTCTTACCACAGTCTTCCCCTCTGTTCAAAGCTTTGCTGTTTCTTGTCTCTGTCTCACACTCTTTACCAGCCTTACCAGTACTCCTCAGAGTTGTCTCCCTCCTTGCTCATCGTAGACAATTCATCAATTTCTAAACCCTAATCTCCTTATCTAGCCAACCCCAATGACCATCTATGACTGCAACCTCTCACTATTAGATGATCAATTCATGCCAGAATCTAAATCCATTTCCTCTTCCAATCTGTTGTTTCTACACAACTTTGTTCAGGTTAAATGGCACTCCTGGTGGTGGGCAGTGTCACTGAGGCACTACAGACACTGGTGAGCAGGCTTTCCCATTCCTATCTCCAGTGCTGTTTCCACCTGCCGCTGCTCCTGCCACTTTGGGCTTGATGCAGTTTTTGCAATACTGGAGCACAGAGTCTAAGAGCTGTGCTGAGACAAAGGCAACTCAGATGACTTTTTGTGTAAAATCCACTATTACTTTTTATTGTTGGTGTTTTTAAGAGCTGCTATGTTGTTTTGCTCCCTTTCATAGTGCTGATGGTTCCTGTAAGCATAGCAATCCTCTCATCTAATGCAGACTGTCCTGACGCTATCGAGCTTCAAAAACAGGCTACATTGGGTTCAAACATGATGATGAAAAGCTAGGTGGTCAGAAGAGACTTTGACACCTGTTTCAGAAGGACCAAGAGTTGCCTCACAATGGGCATAGCTTCTTATTTCCATGCTCATAACTCTCAAAGCATGGCACTTGACAGCTATCTCTGTAGGTAACCTGTGGGTGTGCTTCTCAAGGAATTATCTGAAAACACAAAAAGCCTGTAGCAGGAACTCATAAGTCAAAATGCAGCCATGTTAAGCCTGCATGTGTAAAACCTATGCTGCTTCTTGTTTACTTGTCTTTGTCATATAGCACACCATTTCTTAAATAATACACTATTAGGTCATGTTTTTTCCTGCAGCTTTTTGGAGTGGGAGTTGATGATCCATTGATCCCTTCCAACTTGAGATATTCTGTGATTCTATGAAATTGAAATTTTAAGACTGAACACAAGTGAATTCAGCTTTATAATAGCTTTGCATTGGTTAATTTTTTATACTGTATATAAACTTTTAGGTGAGTCACATACAAAACCAGTCATCAAATCACTGGAGGAGCTCTCTAGCACAAGGCACTATTTTTGTTTTGTGAATGAGTCTAACTTTAAAAACAAAATCGTTAGGCTTTCTCTACCTTTAACACTGCAGTGGTATGCAAATTGTACCTCTAATTTGCTTGCAGTTCTAGGAGGAATTTTTGAAGGTGAACAGAAAGAAATTAAGGTCAAAGACCTGTAGGATGCTAACAGAAAGTGGAGGAGAGTTGCAGAGGTCTTGGAAATATGAACAGCTTTTATGAGAACTGTAGGAGACTTAAAAAAAAAAAGGCAGAGAGCTGGCAGGGAAGGGAAAGGAAGGTAACATAACTAAGCATAAGGGTTCAGGTGCCTGTGTTGGAGGAAGGTGGGAATGCACCTGGGCTGAGGTCATTGCAAACTTTGGCAAGACAGGTTTCATGAAATTAAACGTTGCATTACATCTGAATGTCACCTAGCATGAGGTAGGGTGTGGCCCAGTACCTTTTGTTTAGTAAGTTTAGACATAACAGAAACAAGTTTGAGAAATCCTGCTTCTGGGGTAGCCAACTTTCCACAAACCTGGGGCTGCAACACTGGCATCAGTGTGGGACTCCCCCTCACAAATCCTTTCTCTGCTCACCCATCCCAGGGATTAAAGTGGGTGGCTGCACCACTACATGTGGTGGGGATTTTAAATTTTAAGACACTACAGCTTCTGGAGGTGGATGGTCCTTTGCAGGTGCTGTGCAGGGGAGCCAGGGACCTCCTGTGGGCTCTGCTGGTGGGTGCAGAACTGCAGCACCCGTGGGCCTCCAACCCCACCACTGTCCCTCATGGGGGCAGGGGAGACATCTTGCACACCCTTTGTCTATGTATAACCTGGCACTCATTGTTACTGAGCACCCTTTTGATTATTTATGTAAATACTATCTGTAAAGAACAAAGATTAAAAAAGAGAGAGAGTTAAAAAAACAAAAGATGCTTGGTTTTCATCTGTGGTTTCACAGCAATCCATTGTTAGGCAAAGGAACTGCATTATCTCTATGGCAACCATATTGATTTGCTGTTTCTAGTAGGAATATGTGGTCTTTTGGTGCACCCCTGGTGACACAATGGAGGGATGCTGAAAGAGCTGAGTGTGAACAAGATTTGTGTGATTCAGCTGTTTGCTCATTGGGAACTAAGTCTGTTGACCATCAGGCAGTGTAGCTGATGTCAGATGGTCACAGATGATGCATTTTCAAATGTAAATACACAGTGGAGATGAACTAAAACTTCACCAGCTGTGGGAAAAGTGTGTTAGTACACAGACTGATTTTCAGCCGCTGCTATCGTAGTCTTCAATGTTGGTACATGATCAAACTTGATAAAAATTTTACTTGACATGGGAAAGGTTTGGTAGTAGGAATGTGCAAGGTAAACAGTGGAAGAGAAACCATAGAGTAAAACAAATAGACATAGAAATTATTTTTTAATTTTTGCAATGATTTTGCTTCCACATTATAGCATAATTTATATTTCTTATCTGTGAATGTCTATTTGCTATTTTAAAGCCATTTAAATTTATCTCCTAATTATAAGCATATCATAATGAATAAAGAAAATGAAAAATGGATTTTTGCATAGATTTAACCATAGCATTCAGTTCTGAAGTAAAAATTTATCTTGGATGACATACTTGCTCTGCCCTTGAAGTCCTTTTTTTTCTTTTTAACTTTCTTTTTTTTTTTTCAGTTTGGTAGGTTGGCAGACACAATTTTAAGTATGTTCAAGCCAGAACTTGATTAGTGCCAGATATTTAATTTCATTGCATGAGGAAAAATATTCAAGGTATTAATGATGGACAGAGAGTCTTGGAATGCAGTTCATGTTTTTGACTGAGAGTCATTTACCTGCAAACAGTTAATTAAAGGACTTATTGGCTTTTTCATCATCTGGTCTCTTTAACCAAGATTAAGTATTTTCTGTGAGTTAGATGCTTCAACTTAATCTAAAATTTTATGTTTGATGCCAAGTTATTTGGTCAAACTGCAGCTGGGTAGATCAGAAAAGAAAATAATAATTCTCTCATATCTATATAAAAGTTTTCCTTAGTTGTTACTCTTTTAGAGCTCTACACTTTCTTAAATGTATTTCAGGGATATAGAGCATGTTCTCAGGCACTGAAATACTTAAAATTATCATCACAATTGAGCAACGAGGCAGCTGCAGTCTCAATTTGGAGGAGAAAGCAGAGCAGATAGCAGCCTCCAAACTGTTAGTAAACTAGTGCCAGTGCCATTGCTTAATTCTCCACTAGGGACAAATCACCTGAACATTTTGCTTGTTCTCCCTTCCTGAGTTAATAGGGGAGTCTTTAATCTTGTTTTTCTTGAGCAGGGCTAGATTGGCAAATGGAAAATACATCTATTAGATTCTGATATTTATGTTGAGAAAGATTTCTATAGGCCAGGTAAACTCCAGGTAACTCCTACTCTAGTGAGAAAAGGGCTGTTTACTATGACTGAGGACATGAAAACTGCAGCCCTTCACCTGCCCCTCTTACCTGCAATGTGTGCTATGCAACACTCATTGGTTTGTACTCACTCGGCTTTCTTGAGTTTCCAAAATAAGACTTATTCTTTGGGCATCCCAAGCATGCAGTCCTTAATTGCTCAACATTGCAGATACCTGCAGTTCTGGGTATTACACAGGTTTAAAACCTGGCATTGGTTTGTTGTTGTTCCCAAAGCTATTTCTCGCAAAAGCTGTTTTATCCAGAGCCATCTCTGTGGATATTGTTTTCTTTTAGACCACAAAGGAGGAAGGCTCAGTTCTTCCCTGACAAGTCAGAGAGTGGGAAGCTGGTGTTGGTGACACACCTTTTGATCACTGGCCCAAGAATCAGGATAGCTGGGGCCTATTCTGTGCCAGCTAGTACCTGTACATGTCTGGCTTAGGCACAATACCTGTAAACTTCACAGGGGGTGTTATTCATTTACTTGGACTCACTCTTTCCATAGTGCATAGTCTTCCTAGAACAGGGCTGGGGTGCTGTATTGTCTGTTTGACTTTCCCTTCATTGTAGGAATGTGATGCTGCTTGTTTCTTTAATATTCAGAGAAGCATGTGGTTGGTGCTAAAAATAGTAATGAGTAATCATGACTTTAGAGCCAAAGAAAACAAAGAGAGAACCTGGGAACCCTGAGTATGTAAGTCTTCATATTTGGCTGTGGTTTGCTTGGCCTTTTAATTTGGATTTTTTATTTATAATCAAATAAAACTTTGATAGATACGTTTGCAGCTAAGCTGACTTTATCTCAAAGGTTAACAAGCTTTTTAAACAAAACCCTTTTTAAAGTTAAATCATAAAACTGTCTTCTGTGGTACTGCTCAGGAATGAAGGGATGTTAGATGTTCAAGAGAGACTTAGCCTGCAGAACTTGACATTAACAGAGGCCAAAAAACCCACAGGCTCCTCAGCTTCTTTGTCTGTCTTTATTTGTGGTTCATTGCCATCCCAGTGGAGACATTTGGTCATTCAGATACTGCAAAATAGAAGCAGAACTGAGGCAAAAAATTCTCACTCTCCTTTTTCACGTTCTTCTCCCATTCTTTTAAATGGGGAGAATCCATTAACATCACTCTTCTACTGGAGCTGTATTTCAGCTCCATCTGCTTGGCTACAAAGCTAGCAGCACAAGGAGAAAACACAAGAGCAAAACGAATTGTTCTTAGCAAAGACCTCCAAGCACAAGATTTATAAATTATGGGGAAAATTTATTACCTGTGTTTGGGGAAAAGTTTAATAAGTGAATACCAGGGCTGTAGAGCCACAGAAAAGGAAAAAGGCTCTGCAGGAATTTTGTACTGAAGTGCAAGCAAATGTACAGAGCCTAGATTTTGGTATTTAACATCACCAAAGCCTCAGAGATTAAGCCTCTTATCAGCTAATTATGAGCATCCTCTATGTTGTTCTGGAAAATGCACAGCTGCCAAGTATGACTCTGGAGCCCTATTGCCCTGCTCTCCACAGGTCTGGAGAGCCATATCTCACAGCCTGCAATCCCACCCATACTTTTCTTACAAGGCTAGCTTCTATTTTTTAAATTTTTAAAATTAAACTCTTCTATATTATTCTATATGCATATTATTGTTATTATACTGCTTTATTATATATTTTAATTATACTCAGAGACATGAAGAGTGTTGGTGATCAACCATATGAAGAGCTAGGAGAATACTACACCTGTCACATATGACCTGGTAGCTGAGACACTGCTTGGCACTGATGTGACAGCATCACCAATCGCTCTGAATTCTGCTCGCTTGGATGTATGTGCTCGGTTTCGGCAGCTTGTGGAGGCCAATGTAAGAAAGGAGTCTGAGACATGCTGCTGTTCAACAGGTGGCAAAACCATCTACTTAAAGTCTTAATGCTACTTCTGGAATAACTGAAACTACTTTAGAATGCATGTTGAATTTTAAGAGTGGTTAAAAAAAGCATAAAGGAGTTTGCAGCATACACATCGATCTGGCGCAACAGGTATAGCTCCTTAAATGTTGATGTAACCTCTTTCAGGTTCTTTTAGAGATACTAGAAACGAACTACAGAAAATTTGACCTAGAAACTTGAGCTAGGGCAAATGGTGAAGTAGTCTACTACTCTTTACATTGAACAGGAGTCTGTTATGCTTTTAGTCTGTTACACTTTTTTTTTTAACCTAAAAAGTTCCACTACTAGAGAAAGATGAAAATAGTGGAGTTAGACAAGAAACTCATATTTTAGGGTGTCTCTGTTTTAAGTCTAGTCTTCCCTTTACTTGAGGTTTGACCTGGTTTTGGATCTTAACTATATAGAACTGTAATCCCCTGATTACTTAAAAGGGAAAGTAACATTCCTTAAAAAGGAAATATCTAATTTGTCCTTTTTTTTTTGGCTTGCAATCATAGAAAGTTGGCTTTTAATCTTCCCCATTCCTTGCTTGCTGTTTGTCACCACAGGCAAAGTTGAGGTTTCTGTACAATCAACATTTGGACGTAAATTAGATTCCTTGAGTATTTATTTAGCACGTTTAAACATCCCATGACACTTCTTTCCTAAACTGCATAATTCAAAAGTCAACATCCATTCTTTCTTCACCCTGGTGATATCTGCTGGTGTTTACCAAACACTGTGCATCATCTCAGCCAACCTCTCCGAGAGAAATCAGTGTGGTACAAAAATGCCCTGATGTGGCCCTAGTGCAAGGGCACCTGGATGGTGTTGCTGCTGTAGGATGGCACTATGTCCAGACTAATTACAATGTCCTCTCTGCATCACTACTGAGGTGATGCTTGTTTGGCAGTAGACCAACAAACCTAAGTACTGGCTCCATTGAACATGAAAACATATCTCAAATCTCTGTAAAGGTCATTTTAGACACCAAGCTCAGACTGTGGTCCAGCCTACTTCATAATTGGAAACACGGCAGGTATTTTTTTCCCATTATCTTCTTCTTGAGGGATCATCCCCTAATGTTCATAGTGTTTTTATTCTCCTGTGTTCTGGCCTTACCCCACTGCCTTTGCTCAGGAAGCTCCATCTTGCCAAGCAGAGGACTGACCACTGCTGTGTCTGAAGTCAAGTCCTTCAGCCTAGTCCAGTGGACAGGAAAGATACTTCTCACTGCCTTTTGGGAGCTCAGGATACCAAAGTTATTGTCCTGATGTAACCCATCAGTCAGCAGGGGTCACAGTGTACTGGTTTAGTTCAGAAAATGAGTTTAGGGAAAGAATTCAAATAAGCATGTTTGTAAACTGTCTCTTCAATTAGCAGAGAAAAAAAGCTGGTTTTGCAGGAGTTCTGTGGTATGTTGTTACCTTCTGAAGACCTTCTGGAAGAGCTGCTCTCTTTCCAGTCATTGTGATTTACTGGAAACTAAAAATAAGGGATTTACAGAACAGCAGCATTTTTCTAAACAGGGAAAGTTAAGATCAGCACTAGAAAGGTATTATACTTTCTTGTTGGTCTATATCACTAGAAATACCAGCTTTTAGTGATGTCATTAAACTCTACAGATCTCCAGGTTGTTTGATGATACTCACCACATCTATAAGCACTTTTTACCTCTTCTTGGCAATTGCTTATTGTTCTTATAAACAGTCACTGTTAGATCTAATCAGGTTTAAACATCTGAATCATATGAATGTAAGAGTAGTAGTCTAGAGAAAAGGGAATTTTAATGTGAATTGATTCTCAAAGAAAGGTGTAATGGTCTTATAGCCTGCTTTGGTATCTGGAATATATGGCAAGCAGCAGCAGTGAGGTGTTTCCATAGGACCATCTCTTAAAAATGTTGTCCTCAGATTACTCCTGTGAGTCAGTAGAAGAAACATGTTTAAGGAAATGTTATAAAAATGAAAATGGCTTTGTACATCTGTTTATTCTGTGGGGTTTTTTTACACATAATAAGCTTTGCACTTAACTACATTCTTTACGTGGTACTGTCATTGTTGTCTATACCCATGGTTGTTTTTCTTTCTTCCTTGCCTTCTTTAAATTTCTAACTTTTAAACTTTTATTTATTATGATCTTTAAGCTTTGTTTGACTATAAATGATTTAAAAAACCCAAAGGTTTGCTGTCACTTGCTATTATTAGATGCAGAATTTCTCTCACATGTGTCCTCAATACTCAGTATCTCCAAGAGTGATACACATCTGATATGGGCAACAATTTTATGACCATAAGGTGAAAAAAAAAATAAATTTTAATTTGTCACGTTTCCTTTGTAGTCTTACTGTGCAGAGAACTAGTATTTGGTGTTAAACCCACAAAATTTGATATGCTGATTACTACTGAAATTTTTGGTCACTTGTCATTGTATGAAAGGCAACTGGGTTAGCTAAATGAGGTGCATCTTCAGGCCTCTGCTGGACAGCTGCCTTTGTTCTAAAGCCAGTTCTGCTGTGGAGTTGCTCAGGTTATCTACTCCTAATCTTTTCAAGTGAAAATGATCTTAAGTAGCTCTTCACCCCAGCAGTTGCTCTTCAAATGACCCTGTCCATAGATGTTTGCATGGAGTAGCCATGGTTAGAAGAGGATGTACAGTCAGGCCTTACTGGGACTTACTCATGAACTAAACTTTTTGGGCTCACATCCAACAAATCCTTCCTCTTTCTTGAACAACACTCCAATTTTCAGTCCAAGAACCTTTCCTTCAGAAATTTTATTGTCACAAAATGCACGAATCACAAAGAGTTTTAACGAATCAGCATTCCATAAGTGGAAAGAGCTACCCAAAGACCTACCTCCATCTCTAACCTCCTTTCCTGACTTCCTGGGGTTTTAGGGAATACTTCAGAAGGCAGCTTAAGTGATCTGCTCCCACTCCCTTGAAGCACTTAAACGACAAACCCCTGAATATACGGCCAGTGAGATACTGGAGTGTTATGTTGTTCCATCAAGCTGTGATGAGCACCTTGACATACCTTATTTCCATTCCAAGTTCCGGATCACCTTTATGTACACTATGAATACAAGCCCATGTTTACTGTGCTGGTCTTCTACAAAATACAAGCAATAAATTTTACAAGATATTTTGAATCAAATGTAAGAAACCCCAAATTAATTGAAAGGACTTAAAGATGAAGGGATTTTGAGTCTTTTCCTCCTTCTCCAGGGTTCGTGATATCTCCCATACTGGTTCTCCTACTCATTGATTTCTGTTTTGGACAAGGCTCAAGTTGGGTTGTCAAGCCTGACCAAGTTCCCAGGAAAGGTGGGAGGACAGGGAGACCTACCCCTGCAAGTTTAGCAGCCATCCTGAGCCATCTCTGTTTGCTTGTGCCTTTGGTTGACAGCAGTGTCCTGAAGTGAGCAGGCACCTTTCAGAGGTGCGAGCTGCGTGACTTGGCACAGGATGAAGGCTGCACCCCGTGAAGGCTGTGCCAGCTGCTCTGCGTGACACACTGAATAAAATTTCTCTGGTGTCAGGTAGGAAAGTATTATTTACTGTAATGACTAAAAGCGTCCCCCATGTTGTTTCTGAGGCATTTTTGACACACTGCTTTGTAGGCAATTGCATTTGGTGAATACCAGCAAGTGCCATGCTGCACGTGCAATCCTAGGTAGAGTGAGCTCTTAGATGTTATTGTGTGATGTAAGGGCTGGGTGATGATATGCTCTGTAAGGTAGTTCTTACCTCCAAGATCTACCTTAAGAAGGGGAATTTAAGAAAGGACTTTTTCTAAAGTGTTGTTATGTTCAAAAGCCTACAGCCACAGATGGCTCATGAGGTGAAACTGCCCAAATCCTCCATGCAACCCTTTTCTGGCCATGAAAATGATAGGTGTTTGTTTTGTCTTTAAATAGCAGATAGTTTGTTTTTGCTTGTACTTTGCTTATACTCCTTGTACAGGAGGATTTATTAGTTGATGGGTTTTAGGTAAGTGGATTTGTTAAATGTTGCTCAAATAGTCTCCTCCTTTCTCTACTACTGAAAGAAATTTGGTGATGTGGGTATCTGTGTGTCCTGTTGATCACCAGGTTAATGGTGCATCTTTGAGGGGGAAAAAAAGGGACTTCTCCTCTAAGGGAGAACAAGGGCAGCAATTAGGGTCAGGGGTGTGGGAATATATGGAGCTAGAGTGCACTGGGGAGGCTGGTCACTTTGGAGAAGAAATTCTGAAATAATGGGCAGGGAATTGTGATTCAGGGGGCTTAAATGGCTGCCAGCTGAGGAGGCAGACAACAAGACTGGAAATAGCAAGTGTGACATGTTATCCATCTAAGAAGGGAGAAAGCAGTGACCAGAACAATGCAGGTAGGTTGTAGTGTGCAAGGCTTCAGAAAAAAAATTAAGGCAACATTTATTAACATGTGGAAGTTGATGAAACAGAAAGTCAGGTGCAGGTAGGATGTGCAAACCCACAAATTTATTCTATTTTTTGAATAAAAACGTAAACTTTGAATAAAAACTTTTGTTTTCTAGGTCTGCTGAATTCTTTATCTGTGCTCTTGTGAAACTGTGACTATATTCTCAGAAAGAAGTAATACCTAAGTCAAGAGAAGTATTAGTGTGAGAAGCATGATGCTGGTGAAGAGCTCTCTGACAGACATGTAGCAGTCAATTGGTATTGGTTCAGAATATCATACCAAAAAACTGCATGAGGACTACAATACTTAATATCAGTGTAAACATATATAAAATACAGAATAGGTGGATGGCAAGGATATTGGCAGTCAATCATTGTTTGTGTTAGCCAGAGAAGTAAGTCTAGGGAGAATAGCTTATCTAGCCAGTTGTGGCTCCCTGCTCTTCTGTAGTGTGGAAGGGGCCAACTTCCAATGCTAGAAACGTTGTTGTAGCTCTAATGACACATTTTAACTCCTTGAATCCCAGGCCAAGGCTAAAATTCCTTTATTGAAGCTTGTTCTGCCTGCTGGAGTTTATACTGTGGCAGAAATGGCCTTAGCATCCAGCCTGCCTAATTCAGAACAGAAAAAATAAAGATAAGATGGAGGTTATCTCACAAAACATATCTTGCAATTCCTGCAAAACCAAAGCCCACAAAAAACCCTATGCATTTTCTTATCTGTGAATAGTTTTACTGTATCACCAGGATCTAGGGACTAGACAAAGCATCAGCAAGTTACACCCTGAACCTCCAGGCCTGTGAACTTTCATTCCTTCTGGCCAGTTGTAAACTATCGGGAGAGGATGAGACCTCCGTGTCTCACCCTGTTCATCAGAGCTGGTGCATGTTTCTGTGTATTACAGCACAGCTGGATTTGCCAGTGCCTGAGGGTGAGGACCAGCTCCTACATTAACAGCAGAGATCACCTCAGCCTTGTTCCCCTTCCCTCCCTCTGCATACCTGTCCTTGCAAACCACAGCCTAGCTGTGCAGATGTGCAGGGTTAGTGCCCCTGCTGTGCTGTTTCCCGGCCCTGCCAGCTCTTCCTCATCATTGAGCTGCGAATCCCAGTTTGTTCCCAGAGGGTGGTCCCCCTTTTTGGCCACTGGCACTTTATGCTGGGATGGCTGCAACGCTGACGTACTGGGTTGCTCCTGCGTCCTATGGGCAGCAGCTGCCAGCTGCACCTGAAGAGGTATGAGCCTCATGGCTGCTCCCACCTGCAATGAATTCCTCTCTCCTGGTAGTGCCAGAGAGCTGCAGGCTGCTCAGTCTGCCCTGGGAGTGGATGCAGCATGGGCAGAAAGAGGAGGAAGGGGTTTGGTGGGGGAATGCTCTGCACTGATGGTGGCCTGGGGGGTCCAGCTTAAAGCAAAGTGTCCCACAAGGGCTGTGGCAAGGTCAGGAAGGTTTCCATCGTTTCCTTGAAGCTTGTATAAGTCCAAATATTGTTTTGAATGGTGGCAGCACCAGCTGGGGTACTGCAGGCAGCCTGACCTGGTGACCAAGGGGCCAGCAGGAGTGAGAGGAAGCTGCTCCCCTGGTAGAGGTGACATGATGCTGCCACCTGACTGAAAGGTGGCACATTTTGAAGAATTCAGCAGGAAATTTTTTGTTTTTTCATATTAGCCAACTCAATCCTTTGCTTACTGGCCTGGATAAAACTGCCACTAAACTACTTATAGGAAACTATTTCTTACAGGAAAGTATTTCAAGGAGAGAAGGTTCTCAAAAATGGTTGTTGAAATTGGTCATCTCCATGTTCTCCCCTTCAAAGAACAATTTTAAGCTCAGGACCACATGAAAGAGGAAAGTTTAAAACAAAAATTGCAGAATAGAGATGTGTTGGTATCTCATGTATGCTGTGGTATCTATCCCAGGCTATATTAACTTGTCCCTCACGAGGAGTTGCTCTTAACCATTTCTCTCTCTCTTAATATTACATCTTCAATACACTGCAATGGATTAATTCCCTTTAATGTGAAACACACTATGCAAACATCAGATATTATTATACTATTATCAGGCATAGTAAACCTTATGTATTTTGTTTACAGATTACTCTAAAGGTGCTAGATGCTGTTCTATATACCCCCTGAACAGATCATGCTGATTTTGCATTAATACCATTTATGGTCTGCTTTATTTTTCAAAATACAAGACCAGCGGTTGAATCTGCCACATAGTAAATACTATACCTTTTGGAAATGGTGGGACTAAGAACAAGACTCACTGACTTTCCAGAGGAAATATCAGTAAGTCAGTCAGTAGAAGGCACAATAGCATGTTTGATTTTACAAGGTATTTCTGTTTCCTCATGCCACCTTTTGCTGTGATGGTTTGCTGTCTTCATCTCTGTGACATCCAGCTACGTAAGAGCACTTCAGTTTTGCAGGCAAGTGCATGATGTATCACAAACAGGAAAGACAAACTGCAACTGGTAACAGCATTTATGTGGATTAGTTCTATCAGTAAAAGGGGAGGGAGTTGGACTGAGCCTTGTGCATTTGTTTGGCGTATGCAATTGTAGCATAAACTACTGGAAACCTTGTCAGTTTGCTGTATTCCCATTTACCCATTTTCCAGGGCTTGCACTTTGTGACACTATTTATTCATTTATGAGAAACAGGCATGTGCTCCCAAGGCACCACATCTAGAAGCTGATGCTCAGCTGCTGTCAGGACTTGGTGTACCTGTCCTGTGTGTGTTTTGCATCCTTGCAGGAGCTGGGGCGTGTCCAGGTCCCTGAGCACAAGTGGGCAGCTCTGTCTTGTCCACATCCCCATCACTGCTTGTCTTGGCAGGCTGCAGTTCACAGTGGATGCCTCAGACGGGCTTTCATCCCATGCACAGTGGTCCCTGTTGTTCTTAGTGCACCTGTGCTGGAAAAAATCCTGGTTGTTATTCATGATGCTAAATTTTAGTGAAAAGAACAGCTGCAAGCAAAGGACAAATCTGATCAAGGACTTCAATCTGTGGAAAAGTCGTACATAAGAATTTTTCTGAAATGTCTGCTTTGACTATCTCTGAATATCACAAACTCTATATTTCCTTCCTCTTTTATTGTATTCAACAGCATTTTTCCAATAAAGAACTTTTATGGACTTTTTTCAAACTCACATAATAATGAAACAAAGTGCTCTGTGGCATGTGACATGTGCAAACCTTGCTGTTACTGACAGGGGAGAGTGCTGGTAAGTCAAATCTTATTTCCTGCAACCAGTAACAATTTATGAGGCCTGTGGAGACAGAGCTGATAAATAAATAGCAGACCAATCCAAGCATGATGTGGGGATAAAGAACAGCACGTAACGAATTGTAAATGGGCTATATATAATTTATAGAAATTAGCATACAGTTACAGTTTTACAACTCTGAAAGTCTTGAGTTACACATCAACTGTAACAGAGACACCTCTTTAAATCTTAATATATGCAAAATGACACTTGTTACTTTCAGGTTTTAAAAGAAAGTGTCTTTCCAGTGCAATTAAGCAATTCTTGTCTTCTTGCTGAACTAATTTATTCTTGTTACTTAAACAAAGAAACAATTTTAAAGTAATGGAAGCTGTAGTTTTGTCATAGTGTAATCTTTATTGGTAGTGCAGCAATTTTAATGAAAATGCATTGACTGATTATTAAGACTGTGTTCCAGCAATGTGAGCGAGATACTTAGCAAGACTTAAAAGCAACAGCTTAATTAGGTCATATTATGCCAGAGGTTTATCAATTAATCTTTTTTATAGTGATAAAATTATGTTTTCCTGTTCAGAGGAATTGTTCATAATGCTTTTAAAAGTTAGCAACATCCACTTTTTACAACAGGAAAATAGTCTCTGCTATAGTGTTGCCTCTTTGGACTTGAGCAATAAGTCAATGTTTAGATCTATTTCCTTTAGGAAAAATAGTTAATGATGGAGTCAGAAATCTGTGAAGTTTACCTCTGTATTTCCAAAAAATGTTTAAATTCCTGCTTCATGAATTCAGCTGAAGAACAGGACAGAGAATATTTTATTGTGATTTTTTGCTGACATCTTTCTGCCATCACTGAGCCCAAAGGTTTGGATAGTTATTCAATACCTTTGAGGTCTGCTTTGTGTACCCAGTATGAAAAGCTGTTACAGATCTCAGTACCTTAAGGGGGATTATAAAAAGGAGGGAGAGGGATTTTTTATAAAGGCAGGGTGCCACAACAAGAGGTAATGATTTTAAACTGAAAGAGGGCCGGTATAGATTAGATGTTAGAAGAAATTCTTGCTGTGACAGTGGTGAGGCTGGAACAGGTTGCTCAGAGAAGCTGTTGATGGCCCATCCATGGCCGTGTTTAAGGCCAGGTTGGATGGGGCTTTGAGCAACCTGATCTAGTGAGTTCCATGCCTGCCCATAGCAATGAGGCTGGAACTAGATGATCTTTAAGGTCCCTTCCAACTCAAGCCGTTCTATGATTCTACGGTTTTCCTTGTGAAGAGAAACAGCTGTGGTAAAAGCACATCACTTTCTGTTCTGTAAGGGAAACAACTGAGGAAAACCCTGCACAACAGGGCTGTGAGAAAATGTTTTCTGTCTTGGGTTCCTCTTTAGGTTTACCTTGCGTGTATTTCAGGGTTACACATCTTCCTTTGTAAAAGCAAATATTGGTCTACATACTCCCTTAATTATCTCTTATAAACCCAAAAATTTTTGTATAAAAAGATGAACTGTAAACACTTAAAAAGTAGCTACTGCCTGCATGCCTCAGTCTGTATGATGCCTTACATATGTACATGTAAGTTCTTCTGAGTCAATAGGAACTGTAATTGTATACCAGATTTCAGTTTTCAGTGGTTTAAAAGAAGCTATGTCTTCTTATTCTGGGGAAGTTACTCATTGCATACATCTTCAAGACAGGCACCTGAAATCTATAGAATGTCCTGGGAATAGTATTATGTTTAAAACAAAAAAGCATTGCATTTCTTCATGCAAGACTTAAGGACGAGGACATACATTGAATTTACACTGCCAGGAGAGTGGGGATGATTCTTGCATCTCATGTTTCCAAGAATTAAATCCTCCAAAAGGATTCAGTTTTAACAGGGTACAGCAGGATAGGATCAAGACAGTTTATGTGGCACAGGCATCACTGAGAGAAATTGCTCTGACAGAAGGAGAAAATTTTTCTGATGTTTGGCACACTCCTAATTGCAAGATCTCACAACTATGCAGCAAGACTAGTTTGCCTAATGCAGGAAGAAAATTACTGTAGTGTTCACATGGGAGAGGGCTGTCCCCACAACTGACTTGAAATCCTTTACTGATTATCCTGGCAGGAATGGATCAGAATGGAATGGAACGGAATAGAATAGAATAGCATGTTATTAAGGACATTGTCCAAATGCCTCTTAAACACTCACAGGCCTGGGGCATCAACCACCTCTCTAGGTGTTGAGAGTCTTGACCACACTCCTGGTAAAGAAATGCTTCCTAATGTCCAGTCTAAATCTTCAGTGGTGGAGCTTTGAACCATTCCCATGCGTACTTTCGCTGGATCCCAGGGAAAAACAATCATCTTTCCCCCTCTACTTCCCCTTCTCAGGAAGATGCAGAGAGTAATAAAGTCACTCCTTAGCCTTTTTTCTCCAAACTAGACAAGCCCAGAGTGCTTAATGGCTCCTCACAGAACATTTCTTCGAGCCCTTCACCAGCTTTGTTGCTGTTTTCTGGACATATTCAAGGACCTTTGTATTAGATGATAATCACAGGTAATTGCTTATGAACTATTCATTAAGGAAAGTTATTGTATTTGATAGTTATTACATACCAGATAGTTTGATTTTGCTGTTAATTTTGCAAGTCTAGTTTAATGATCTATACAGAATTAGTGTGTTGGACAATTAGCTGTGTGGAAAGTAAGTTCAAAGAAAATAGATCTGGTGTCTCACCTTATAGCAACAGATCACCTTTAGATAACTCACCTGGAGTTGCCCAAAAGTTGTTTCATGGATGCAGGCTCAGAAAGAAGATACTGCCAAGCATTTTGCAACAATAAGTAATGAATGGTGCCATTGATGAAATAATTTGTAATTTTTCACCTGGATTTTGAGGTGTGCAATATATTATTTGGAATGTACATTTCCATAGAGAATTAGCACATATATATATATATATATATATATGTATACGGCCTTTGAATGAGTAACATGTTTGTGGGAGAGTGTTTTGTCAAAAATCCTCATTTTATGTCACTCTCAGATCTCAGAAGTAGGTGGACAGAAGTAACTTGGGCAGAGGACAAATAAGCAGAGCTACGGAATCTGAGCAGCTGGTTCGTAGGCAGTGTGTGGAGGCCAGCAGGCTGTACAACGCAGGTGCAGAAGGAGTCTACAGGTTGGAAAGGTGAGATTAAGCTTCTTTTCTTTGTAAACATGCTCAGCTGGCTGCTGGTAATTATACTTGCTCATCCTGCTACCAGCAACACCATGTCCAGTGTCAGCCAAGAGTTCACAAATTGTGTAGGAAGAAAACAATGGATTTCTTAAAATACAGATAGCTTTTAACTGTCTGTGAATAATAAAGGAGTCAACAATTCCTACTTTCCCAAAGCACTTGAATCTGTAAATTAAGGTTTGCATAAGAGTGTGAGTATTATTATTTATTTAAGAGCTCTCACATTTCCCTTTGCTTCTTCTCTTCCTCTTCCCCCATTATTTGTTTGTTGGGAAGATGCTATTTGCATTCATGAATATGTGTCCAAAGTGGGAGGCAACAGGAGGCTGTGGAATATAAGATTGGTTGTGAGAGTGAACAGGAGCAGGGAGGAGAGGGGTGTGGTGTGGGGGCAAGGTAAGGGAATGGACTATAAAACGTATAGGAAAGGTTAGCAAGAGGGGAATAAGATTGAGTTTCTTTTGTAATTAAAAATTTCTGATCCTAAAACATTATCAGGTCTTTGTTTTGGGGATTTTTTTAAAAAACAGACATATCTTAAACCTCTTAGTTACATGTTTAACACAAGCGATAAAAGTTTTGAACAGCCATGGTAAGAAAAGTTTTAAAAATTGTCTGGGATTTAACGGTCAAAGCAAGTGATATGATTCATATTTTTAGCATTCTGGCTGAAATCAAATTCAGTCTACTGTTGGTGCTATTTTTTCACATGTGCCATGTTTTAGTATGTACCTTTTTGCCTCTGGCTATTCCTGCCCTTGGAGAGGGTTGGAAGTGCTTGGTGCCTGGTTGCAGGGTTGTGCTGAACTCCCTCTGCCCTGGACCCACCACCACCAGTGCCTGTAGTGCAGGCTCCAGACGAGCAGTCTCTTACACATCAGTAAATGCTGAGAATGGGTACTGGTGCATCTTAGTAGCAAAATATCAACTAAATAAGAAGTCAAAATAAGATACTTCAGGAGGAATAAAAACAATTGTAATAAGTGACTTTAGTGGAAAAATCATCAAAGATGTAAACAAAATAACCCCCTTAACTCGTGTCCCAAGGACACATTTGTACTGACAAAAACATTTGAGGTGTGGTAGTAGTGAGAATAAAATCATTCTGTGGTGAAGATGCTGCTCGATTATTATCAGACCAAACAAACACTTCTGTCTAAAATTGTTTGCCATATTATTCCTCCATAAAAACTGCCTTTCCCGTTTTGAAATATTTATTTTCCTTTTTATGTCTGAAAGCCCTTCCTGTAATTTTTCTCTCTGTGACTCCTTCACTCCTTTGTTTCACCCTCCCATTACCAGCATGGGCCTTTTTGAATGCTGTTTCTTTATGACTTTATTCATTACTCAGTTCTGAAAATACATTGACTACTGTAACTCCATTAATTTCTTTGCATGTCATTTATGTGAGATGAAATGTACAGTATAGTAATACAAATAATTGTTCTGGCTGTAATTCCCATTGAAATCAGCACTGGCCTCTCTCTTTACTGGTCAGGGCTTTGTGTTTTACATATCCATAAGGGGGAGGGCTGATTTATACTCATGTTGTTCCCAAATGTAGACAACTAGACTCGTTCAAGGTTTCTGAACAAGATAATACAGACAATGGTGTTTCCAAATGATGGAAACAATACCGATTCTCTTTGGTAAAGAGCCACGTAGCTGTTTTCTAGATTCCCACTATCTTGAATGCACAGTAAGTGTTTAGCTGTGCATTCTTTGGGTTTGTGGAATATTGAAAATGAAATTAAATTGTATGAGAGAGAGAGTTTCTCTCCAATGTTAGCTGGGAGCCATGCTCATGCATGTTGTCTTCGAAGCTGTGCCTACTCAAAGAACAAACTTCATCACGTATTATTGTTAGTAAATACATATCTTGGGCTGCTCTGACAGCTTTGCAGGATGGATGACCATTTCTTTTACTTTTCTTTGATTATTTTTGTTTTGGTTGAGACTAAGGCGCGCTTGGTTTACTGTTCTAGGGCCTGGGTCTTAGAGATGGATGGGGTTGATATTTGCACAACAAGCATCCTTTTTGTGGGGGAGATCTACAAGGGAGCTTGTAGCCCAGCTCTCTTCTATGTAGATGTGTTTCTTGCCCGTGCTATAATTTCCTGCAACATATAACAGTGACAGGACAGAGTTCACCTCTCACAAAATTTGCACATGCTTGGAATTTTTTTCTTATTCTCTGTTTGAGACATTTTCTGTGTTTGTACTTCCTGCTGAGTGCTAGACTCTCACAGGTACTGTTGCAAACGGCTGCAGAGCAATCCAGCACCTTGTTAGATGAAATCAGGAGCCTTGAAATTTGCTTGCTTGCTTTATTTATTTTACTAAATGTTTCCTATCCAAGAATATGGTTTTAGATTAGGTCAGTTGCTTCTAAATAACCTCTGAAGGGATAGAGCATTTGGTTATTCTTTCGCAGCAGCATCATCACCTTTTGAATCTGTGCCAGATGCAAGAAAAGCACTCTGGACTATCACTCTGACTGTCCTGCTGTCCTGGGAAGGACTTCAGCCTCTTATCCTCTGATTCTGAATGAAGGGAAGGCTTCTGGGACAAATAACACCCACCTTCATCCCTTATGGCTAGGTCCTTATGGAGCTTCTTCAAGAGCGACTCTGCAAAAGGTCCACCCTTCCAAAGGCGGCTGGAGGTTGCCTGCCCTTGTACAAAGTGACTGTTTTTTCTTTCCTAAAGCTCTTTTTGGGAGTACAATGGGTCTGCTATGAAATTGTTCCCCTTCTAAAATCCGTGCTTGGTCAGTGCATAGGATTGTGCTTAGCAAATGGAATAAGCAGTGTTGGAATAAAAATGCTGTGGAAGACGTCATCTTGCTTTGGTTGAGCCATGATGGGGTACTTGAAATGTACACATCTCATACTTTCCCACTGGCAGAGCTGGGTTTCACAAACAGTGACTCAGAAGAGAATAAGCCACAGCTCAGAGAAATACAAGGATTCCCAGTTAAAAGATCCACCTGGTTTCCTACATGTAGGACATTAATTAAAACCTACTATTTTTTAGGTGCAATGTTAAAGTACAATTCTGTCAAGAAAACTTACCTTGTGAACCACCAAGGTAGACCTTGGGTCCATTTTCTATTGTTTATTTCCACTTTTGGACAGTTCTCCACTTTGCACAGAAGAGAAATCAGTTTCTTTTCCATCTTTTTCACCTCTGTGCAAACTGCAGACAGGGAGGGCGAGGCAGGGCTGGTGCTTCCATGCTTGGGCTACAACATGAGCCCTGCCCAGTATGGTGTGGGTAGTGGGGTCGACACCAGCAGAGTCACTGCAGACAGAGGAGGTGCTTGGTGGTTCCATTGCCATGATGTGATGCTGCATGAGGGGCTGTGGAAGCTTTCATGGTCACCGCTTATTAAACATTTCTGATGCCGATGCAGGAGGAGGGTGAGCTCTGACTCACTGCTCCAAAGGCTGGTGTCTCCATGGGACTGAAAGGTGCAAAAGCAAGAGTTTTATTTTACTGAGTTACTAAGTCACTAAGCTGCTGGGAGATATGACTGCGCACAAGCAGACAAAGCAGATCTGCTGATTAGACAGATAGTTTACAGCTTATTTGCTCAGTATAAGTTGCCTGTTGAAACAGAAAAAAATTAAAAAAAAGTAGTAAAGTACAGTGTCTAATGCAGCCCCCCCCCCCCCCAGCTCCCCATTAAGCTCCTCAGTAGAACAGACAGCAATGCTGGTGACTGCTTTGTCTAATCTGTAATGCCACACTGTATTTGTTGAATAACATATCTACTTGTCATCTAGTCATCTTCATCACTGGCATTCTGAATGTGATTATCAAAAGTGTCCTTACATCTTTAAACCTCATTCGGAAGGAGAGCCACAGCCAAAATGCTAATGAGCTTGCCTTAATTGTAAACATTGAGCACCGATAAGAATGAAACTCCATCCTCTGTTCTAAGAAGTTCTTACGTGTTTCCTACTTACACTGCTTTTTATCTGATTCTCCTTCACTTCTGTTCTAAGGCAGATTAATAGGCACCTGAACAGACAAATAACAGTACTACATCTCCTTCACACCCTTTTGACAGACTTTTGAGATTGCAAAATATTTTTGGAAAATTATTATTGGAAAAAAGATTACTGAATGATCAGGAGGACAGCAATTTTTCAGGCTGGAACAAACCGTTCCCCAGCACTCACATGAACACATTTGTAACTTGTACTTAAATGCTGATGGGACATTTTTTAGAATGTGATAAGTGTGAAATAGCCTGTAGTTTTATCAGTCCTGGTTGCTGCCCACTCCTGCTAAAAAAAGTTTTATTGTGATCATTAAGTTGCAGGTAGGCAGTGCCTCTGGACTGTAAAATAGGAATGTTAGTGTGCAGTGATGAAAGCAAACTTTGCTCAACACCTGTCTATATATATTGCAGGTTTCAGTGGCTGCCCAGTTGATCTGTTCACTCTGTTGTCTGGGAATAAAGACGTGGTAAGTAAGAACAACTAAGACTGAGTTTTCTTCTTCTTTGAACTTGTTTAGCTTGTAAATATAAAGTTCTGCTTTTGCAGCTTAAGGAATTGCAACAGAGAGCTAATGTGCGGAACTGTAGTGGCATATGAAATGTCATCCACTTGTTAGCATTTCCACCTTTTCTTTCAAATGCATTTATATTTTAAGGAAGTGATAAAAAAAATCATTCTGAAAACAAACTGTGCTTTTTTTTTCTGTTAGCAGCTTGGTTTATTTTTATGGAATATGATAAAGAAAAGAAGCATTTTGTTAGCACTTGCCAAAAAAAAACAACAACCAGAAATAACTGCCTATAGCAAAAGAAAGTATTATTTTAACTACTATTTGGATTGAAAACAAGTGAAGTCTTAAGTCACAGTAATCAGTGGTATTGGATACTGGAAAATGTCTAGGATATTATTAATGAAACATTGGAAGAGAATACGGTCAGTTCGTGTGTTAGCATAGATCTTGTGTAAAGTCTGTGTGCCTCACCACAGCCGTGTCAGGCTATTCTTGATGGAAACATTTTCTTATGCTAATTTGGTTTGATACACGGAGGTAAAAGGAATACATTAGTCTAATGTAGTTTGCTCAACTAATGTGGCAGTAGACAGAAATCAACTGGTTTCTCAGTAACTTTTATTATCAGCTCTTCCATTAGATCAGTAAGTCTTTTTAATGTCATTATTTTTTCCTCTCTCTATTCTTTACTACATGTTTTGTCTTTGGGAAGGGGTAGATCTGTTCTATTTCCTTGTTAGTGGGGTTATTAATTTCCTTGTTTTTTTTATTCTGAAAAGTAATTGTTTTATTTAAACGCCTAGGAGGCATTTCAAGTAGTTCACTGATATTTCCTGGCTCTGGCTCCTCAGTGGTAGTTTTGAGTGATTTTCTTGGTTGTGAACTCAAAAATTAATGTTTGGGATTCATTCTCTCTCTGCACTTCCTTAGAAATTAGTTTTCTTTGCTAATTTGTTTTATGTGATTTTTTTTAGTTCTGTTATGTGTTAGATTCAGACTTGTGAGCAATGAATTTCAGGAATCCATAGGGATAAACAGTGAGCATAATGCTCTTTTTTTTGGTAGTTTTCACATCTCTCTTTTTTCTTTTACTGCTGCATGAGTTGAAAGTTTACATCCTGGCTAAGCCTGCTAACTTATTCAAAGAAAAAGCCCCAGGGAAGTGGCTGATGCCAGAGAAAAGACAAGACTTGCTTCTAGTAAGGCTGAATCATTGAGGGTGTTTATTTAAGTTGTTACTGGTTCTGTTGCACCTGGGGCTTTGCGGCTGCCATGGAACAGGTTCTGGGGCAAAACTATTAACTGATGTAAAACTACTGAATGAATTTCTGCTGGCTAAGGATCTCTCTTTTTCTGTCTCTACATAACGTGCATCCATGTTGGAAACTACATATTTTGAGAGGAAAAAGACAATATTTCTTCAAGCTGTATACAAGAAAGGTTGCCCTGTAGTTTGGTATTTACTCCTATGAAGTATGTATTCATATTTACTAAGTCATATAGTCAGATATCAGATTAGCTCATAAATCCCTTTTTAACATAAAAAAACCATAGTTCTATGGGGAATGACAATCAAGTGATGTATTTCTGTAGAAAACTGAGAGAGAAGGAGGGGTGGTAGAGAGAAAAAAATGGGGAAAGCCTGGCTGAACCCAAAACCTTATATGGAGCTGCTTAAGCAATCTGTAGGTAGCTTAAGCAATATGTATGGTCACACTGGTGGTTGGTGCAGCTATTACCAGTTAATTTTGAAAATACTGCTATTTTCTTCAGTACGTTTTATTTCATGTTGGTTTGACTGGGTCTATTCCCCAGGATTGAGATTTCTTTAAGGCTTACTGCTTCGTAGCTCTTATTTCAGGGACCAGGTGGCCTTTTAGTGAGCTGTCATGGGTGGAGAGGCACGAACAATATCACCTGGGCAAGTGGTAGTTCATTTTCTCTGTGCTAAATCCAGCAAAACAAATACATCGACAACTGTTCCCAATTTAAATCTGCAAAGCACTAAGAGTGCAGCTGTGCAACAGAGGCAAAGCTGTTACAGCCCAGTGAGTCACTGAGGAATGCAACATAGGGCAACTGTGTGACACCTAGTGTTGCTCAGACAATTCCCCAGGGACTTTAACTCTTTGCAATGCTACAGTGAGAGAGTCAGTATGGATATAAAACCCACGGGAGACCACTTGGCTTTGACTTTTTCTCTCTCACATTTTAAAATTTGAATGCCATTGATTACTTCCATCTATCTCCCTCTTAAGAGGGCGAGGGTTCAGTTTCTTTTGAAGTTAGAAAAGATGTCACACATAGTTAGCATTTCCCAAAAACAAGGAAAGACTATACTTACAACGAAAGAAGCACACACGATGGTGTGAGAGGATTTGCCACAAGGTTCACCAAAACGGAGTGGATTACAGTTTGCGCAGGCATTAGTTTTCAGACCTTTGCAATATGCATAACATATTATGACCTGCCACTTTGGGGAGGAAATTAGCTCCCATTTCAGCACAGCTTCAAGCAGGTGGATATCCAAAGTGCTGATGTGAATCTGGATGTGAGCTCCGTGACTTCACCCTGGGTGCAGGCACCCTGGCTGGTGTCCTGCCTGCCAGGGAGGGAACTAGGTGCACATCACTGAGACACCTGGGCTGGCACAGGGGTGGGCAGAACTCATCACTCCAGCACCTCATCCAGCAATTGTGGCTATCCCGACTCTGGACCCGGTCCTGTGCATCCAACTGAATGCAGCAAGTTGTTGCAGTGTGTGCTGTCGTTGGCCCATTCTCTAACATGTTCCTTTGCAGTGTGGTTGTCTTTGGTGTTCAAAAATAAACCACTATTAGGGTTTTCATTGTCATTTATATCTTGCGTCAAGGATGTTGTTCTTTTACACCGCACCTGACGTCAGGCTTTCCAAAGGCACATGTGAGCTGCCAGGGAGCAATGCAGTCAGCTTTGTCACCCCACTGCTCTGCAGCACACAGATCTTCTGCTGAGTATTTTCTCAAGATGTTAATGTCTGTATTTGGGCCAAGGAAGAATTCTTTGAAGGGAAAACTGTAGAATGTAGATTATCCTTGTAGAACAGCGATTAATTAACAGTAAGTAGCTGTGAGCAGATCTCCAGCAAATAGTATCAGGTGTCTCTAAACTGTCTTCTCAGCTGTTCCTTTTAACAAGAGTCAGGATCTGGAGAAAGATGACAGCTTTGGTAGCGCTTCAAGGATCTAGGTAGTTTTGCTTTCATCACTCCTTGATACCACTCACATAGAATGGGCTGTTCTAGTTAAACCTCTGCAAACCCAAATGCTTGAGGAAATGCTGTAAAGACCTCCAGTATTCAAGTCTACCATCTCAAATCAGAGGTTGACTAGAGCTCATATGAATAATTTTACATACATACCTATTAAAAAACTTCCTCCACAGAGGTGATCAGCTCTCATTCTATGGCATTTAGTCACATAAAGCAAAACCCATAATAATACATGATGTACCTGTGGGATCCTGAGTACCTCAGGAACATGGGAGATGTTTATGAAAAAATGCTCTGCTGAATTCTTGAAGGAGTTTGTTGAGGAGACACGGGGCTGTTTGTCTGGTGAAGTTTTCAAGCTCCAGTTTCTTCAGTGAATGCATCAGTTCAGTTTCCATACAATAATCGTCCAGGCTGAATCCTTCATTTCCATACTGAGTGTAAGAGAAGAACTGTAGAAGTACCGATGGCATCTCTAGGAATAATGGTGTCCAGCATATTCTGTGTCTTCATGGTTGGAATATTTTGTCAATGCAATTTCACCATCTTACTTCCCAGTGCATTTTCATGATTGCATTTCAGTTAAGAAGAACTTGTGCAGAGCAGTTATTTTTTTAATAGCTCTTTAAATGCTGAACATGTATAAATGAAACTCGTTTAACAAGATGGAGTTGTTCTGACGTGGGTGGGGTTGGTGGTTGTTTTGGCCTGGGTGAAAATGTGAGAATTTGCTTCAAGCAAATGGAAACCCTTGTTGAAACAAGCAAGAGTGACTTTCATCTGTTCTAAGATCTTTGTGTATCTTGGGAGCTGCTATGGTTCTTACATCACAGGTAAAGGATGTGTAAAAGCATAGGTTTTGCTAATGGAATTGTAGAATAACTTTTCCTGCTGATCTGGAAGGGGAGATACTCTTTTCTTTGTGGAGTGCCAGGAAACAATACTCTCCTCTGTTACAGTAAGACATGAGTGATTTTGTCTGTGACCTTTCTTTCCCAGGTACAGGAAGAGGATGTGTGGCTTACTGATGTGGGCAGGGACAAAACATTTTCACCATCAGCTACATAAAGGATTATGATTAAATGAGTGATTGATTATACTCCCTTAGAGTGGCTGCTACTTGCAGCTGAACCTTGTTTACGAGAGCATGATACCAACTCTGACTTTTGGAGGCTGGGCACAGGGGCTTTGTTTGTGAGGAGCATAGGAAGCAAATTTGCTCACTGGTGTTTTAGATGTGTGGGTGTCAGACGTGGTGGCTGTGGGGCAGCTTTGCCTGCAGCACTGACTGACTCGTGTGGCAGAGAGGGTGGAAGAGGCATACTTAAAGGTGAGGCTTTTTTGGCTAGGGTTCACTTCTCCTGTCCTTTCTACTGAGTTTTGGGATGTGCTGGCTGAGCTCACCAACAAGCCTGGAAAGGAAGAAGTATTGTGTATATTGGCTCGTCTCTCCATGGTCACCTTCCCCCTTTTTCGTGTCCTTCCTTCTGGATTCCAATATTGGTGAAGTAAACAGGTAGGACTCTTCCAGGCTTTGCTTTCTCTTGTGCCTGGGCGAGGGTCTGTTATGGGTGCTTGCACAAGTGCTGGCAGGATTTGGCCATGTGATGTCTTATTTTTTAAGTTACTATTTATTAGTATTGTGGTGCATGTCAAATGTGTTCAAAATGGGTCAGGAAGGAAGAGGTTTAGAGAGCAACCCTACATGACATGGGTGAGATGGATCATATTGCCACTAGCTCATCTTCATTTGCAGCATCATCTGTGAATTACAGGCAAATATAGACCTGCAAATGGTCACTGGTCTCTAACTGTGCTCTTGTCCAGGCATTCAGCAAGCATCCTCCTGGAGCTTGAAACCCTGGGCTCTTCCTCCACCTTGTCCACGGTTCTCCTCTCCCTGCTTCCATGGGAGTGAAGGAGTAAAGGCAACAAGAACATTGTGTTCAGCTTGCATGACCCAAACTAAGCCGTGTTTACGGAAGAACTTTTTGGCTAAGGTCGATGTATTGAATTACCAGTTTGGTAAAGGCAGTTACTTAAATCTAGATGGTGGAAGAAAGTAAAACAGTTCTCTGACTTCTTCCTGAAAGGAGCTGGAATTAATTAAAGAGAAGAAATGCTTACTGTTTGGAAAGCAGAGGAATCTTTGCTTTCATGATGGTTAAAAGTGTATGAAAATACAGATGTGAGATGGGAATAATTTTTTAAATTGTGCACACAAATAAATAAATAATGATTTAAAAATAATTGAGAAATTAATTTCAGAAATAAAGGAATAATTCATAAAGATTAGTAAAAAGTTGTATTCAAGGGCAAATTGCTTATATTCCATTTCCATCTCCTTTGCTCTTAATCATATTTCCCACATACCCTGTTGTAAGTTAAATATAGACTACATGCTCATTTTAATCAACACTATTTTATTAGTCACAGATCATGGCTCCCTGGCCTGAGGTAGAAAAGCCTGAAACCAATAACTATATTGGGGACTCTTCCAAACAAAGCCAGAACATGGCCGGGAAAGAAGGAGAAAACCACAAAGGTAACATGCTCACCAGTGATTATAGAGGTATATAAGTTTTGGGGATCCCTGGAGAGGATGGAAAGTAATTAAACAATTTGTTACATGTTCTATTTCAGCAGGCAATGTGACTTCACTTGGAAATAAAGGGGAAATTCAACCTGCGTTTTCCACAATAGCCTTGATAGATGAGACCAGGCCAGAAGAAGAGGACCCATGGGCTCTGCCGGAACTGCAGGACACTGGGGTCAAGTGGTCAGGTAGCCATTTCTCCATAAATAAATCACCTGCATTTTTTTCCCCACCACTTCTTCTTTCTTCACTCTCCAAGAGTTAATAGGTTCTCTTATACTTAGTCAGTTAAGAAGAATCTAGAAATCATGCTGCTTACCTTCCTTAAATCACAAGGAGATATGTAGAAAAGAGTCCAGCACTAGTATGGTTTTACTGTTGGTCTTTCTTTACTCAGTAGGATGATGTTAAAATGAAGGGTCAATCTCAAATTTCATGAGGCTATTGTCACATACCAAAAAGTTTTTTTTTGTGGTAAAATTAAGTAAGCAAAATACCTGCTTTTGCAGTTAATATGTGATTAAGAACATTTTTTTGGGTTTAGTTACACATTGAAGTCGTAGCACTGTCTTTGTCTCCACAGTCTCTGCTTGTGTGCTAGATGTTCCAGAGAACACTTCAGGCAAGGTCCTTTATGTATAATGTATTTGTTTTGCAGAATTGGATCAAAAAGGAAAAATCATTCGTGTCCTCTACGGGATAGGGAAGTTCATTATGCTACTTGGATTGCTCTACATGTTTGTGTGTTCTCTGGATATCCTGAGTTCTGCTTTTCAACTGGTAGGAGGTATGAAAATATCTAAAATATTAAGAATAAACTGAATGAGACAGGAAATTTCATCTGAGTGACTTAATTACAACTATCACTCTTCAAGATCATTCTTCATATGTGTTGAGACAGAGATTCAGGAGTAGCTCTGACTGAAGACTGACCTTCATTTGTTTGGAAGGGCCTTTCTTTCTCAAATTCCAAAGAGATGTTGATGTAGTGGTTATTGGCCCTGATTTCTTAGTGATTTCCTCTTACTTTAGTGACAGTTTACACAGATACATTTGTGCATAAATCTGTCACACATGAAAGACATTTCAACAAGTTGAAATACAAAAACTGTGCTCTTGATTAAAGCATCCAGCACTGAAATATCCCCCAAAACCATCAAAGATGAAAACTATTGAAAAGTATTTTTTATATTTGCCAATCTTCAAGGGTTGAATTCAGATGAGGGATTCAGGAGTGGTTATCAGAGAAATATCTGAGTTTCTGTGGAAGTATTTTGGATTTTTGGAAACACAGAAAGCTACAGGGACAGAATAAATCAGTATTATGAAAATAGTTTTCCTTGATGCAGTAATCAAAAATACCAAGTAATAGCATTTGAATCTATGCATGTGTGGTTTTTTTGTCCTACAGTCTTTCCTCTGATGGCAGTGGTTTTATACGCTTCTCTGCAGAGTTCAGTAAAGTTTATTTACTCACTGAAATGAGAGAATGTAAAGTATTGTCTAACAACTGAGAAGCTGAGAGTTCAGGACCTAAATTTGGATCGCTGGGCTGCATCACCTTGTCCTTTTTTTGTCCAGCAAGCATGGCTATATATGTATCAGTTAAATGGGTTGAATGATCTTTAATTAAACACTCTGATAATTTCTGTAGACTTTACCTTGTATTTCCCTCAGTCTGAGAATATTTTTTTTTTGTAGGTAAAGCAGCAGGGGACATATTTAAAGATGATTCAGTGCTGTCTAATCCTGTTGCGGGATTGGTGATTGGAGTTCTGGTGACTGTTATGGTCCAGAGCTCCAGTACTTCCTCATCCATCATAGTCAGCATGGTGTCCTCCACATGTAAGTTTGCTTACAGTATCTTCCTGCAGATCACTCGTAAATCTTGTCCAGGGTGCAAACATTCCCACCCATGTTCAGGTTGTGGAAGCTTTGGGTGTAAGAGTAGAGACTGCAGGAAAAGCAACAAGGTGTTGCCTTGATATAAAATAAAATTTTTAAAATTAATAATGATAGCATTAATAATAGCAGTAAAAATGCTAGTAGTACTAGTAATAATAGTAAGACCACATCTGCCAGGAAAATCATTGGAAACCTTGTCATTGAATGCCTTAATTTTGAAATGATCTGCATAATTTTCTAATGTTAGGCAGTTACTGAACTTCATCTGTTTCTGTGGCGTCATTTCAAAATTCTGCAGTAAGTAGACAAACGCCTGGGAAAGAAGAGACTTTGTCTTACTCTGGCCCTCTAATATGTGGTGAAAAGGGATAACCATGGGCTGCGGTTTCAGTCAGGACTATGGGAGTGTCATGTTCCTGGGGGACTTGACTAAAGCAAACATTTGGATCGCAGCACCTAATCCCAATGACATCAAGGGAAGTCACAGTTTCAGTGACATTAACAGAAATTTTCATGGTAACACAGAGCTTGCTGATGATCTGATTTTCTCACTCAGTGCTTCCTTTTCTGCTTTCCAGTGCTAACTGTTCGAGCAGCTATTCCAATCATCATGGGGGCAAACATTGGCACCTCAGTTACAAACACGATTGTGGCACTCATGCAAGCTGGGGACAGGAATGAATTTAGAAGGTATTGTACTTAAACACTACATCTGAAAAGTTGTTTCTTCCTTCTTTGTAGGTTTTCTTCTATTTTCCCTATCACCACTACAGCCATTCAACCTTTCTAGTCAGGAGAGTCAAGAGCATGGCCATGGCAAAGGATGCTGCCTATATATATGGTTCATACACCTGAAGAAAAGCATATGGGGTTCCTTTAAAAGTTTTGTGGTCTTGTAAGAATCCACCATTTTTAATGACCTTACACAAGGATAAATTTTCAACTGCTCCCACAATGCCACCCACCTTTTATTATATCTTAGTTATTGGAGGGCTGTACGAGAAGTTAATATTACATTATTTTGGTCTCATTCTTAAACAAGATTTCAATATTGAAGGTTTTTTAAGCCTACAGTAAGCAAGACCTGGTAACTGTAGAGAAATTATATGTTCTGGCTGTCAAATACATAAAGTGACAGCTTTTAGACTGTCACTTGACATTGCCACTGAGAGAGCTCTGAGATGAGCAGTGAACTTGGTACCTTGTCATCTGTGGCATACTGGGCATATGAAATACTCTTTGCCAAAGTCTCTGAGGGGAGACTTGTGGCTCCTCAGGCTTTGGAGGAGAAGATGGGAGGGAGCTGTACACTAATGGTTTGTAGGCACATGTGAGAGGGCCACAAAGTTCTCTTGCCTCAGGAGTCAGGGAGAACAGGTCCCAGAGGCAATGACTGGCTGAGGAATAAAAATGTGCCAAAAATGGGTGAGAGACAAAACAAACGTAGGCTCTACAGCCACTTCTTTTTTCAGACAAGTACTCTGGGCAGCCTTGTGTTGAGGATCACTTTTGCCTTTTCTAGTTTTTCTTGTTTTACTCACCTGGCTGGCTCTTTAATTGGTCAACAGTGTGGAGAAAACTTAGTGCTTCATAGCCAAGTAGCCATCTTCTGTGACTCTACAAATGAGATCATTCCCACCTTGAAATGGGCTTCATCCTCACTTTTATGATTTCATATATAACTAATGTTGTACATATTTTGTTTAATTAAAAGCAATTCTGTTTTAAATTTCTTTTTGCAGGGCCTTTGCTGGGGCAACAATCCATGATTTCTTTAACTGGCTTGCTGTGTTTGCACTGTTGCCCATTGAAGTTATTTCTGGCTATCTTTACCATCTCACCAATGTTATAGTTGAGTCCTTTCAACTTGAAAGTGGTGAGGATGCCCCTGAGCTACTAAAAGTTATCACAGATCCCTTTACAAAGCTCATCATTGAGGTAAGCTCTTTCTCACTTCAAGGAAGCTGCTTATTTAGTTGTTACAGCTAATCAAAATGCTCTGAATATGAGAAAGGTTCCCACTTCTTTCTCTGTGTCCTTGGCTTAAAGCTCATTAGCAGATGAATTCTTCTCTTTAGTCACATTTCATAAAGCCCCAGCTCTATAGTTCCTGTTTCTTTTTCCCCCACATTTCACCTTAATGATGACAGACCTAGCTAGGAGGAATGAGAAGGCAAGTGAGGACAAATACAGCCATGTGAGACAGATGGGAAGGCAGCCTGTTGCCAAGACATTGGCAGACAGTACTAGCTGAGACAACCTGGCACAGCCCGAAAATCAATGTGGGACCTGACATAATAACATGCGTCTAGAGGCCAGGGAGGGATGAACACAGCTTCTAAAATGGCTGTAAATACAGGTAGGCAGTTGATTAAACAGAAAGGGTGAGATAAGGTGGTGGATGATTTGTGGAGAATGAGACACAGCATTTGTGTATGCAGAGTTGTGCCTTTTTCTCAGAGTAACCCCTCTCCTACCTGTTGGGCAGCTCCAGCATTAGAGATGATCATGCAGGCTTTACATGGTTGGGATTCCAAAGGGGGTTGTTTGAGTAGAGCTGAACAGAAGTTTGTGATGCAAGTTTGAATAATGCATTTTTAAAATTCTTCTTCTTCTTTTTCATTTTTTTTTTAAAGCTTGATAAATCAGTAATAAATGCAATTGCTACTAATGATGAATCAGCAAAAAACAAAAGCCTGGTAAAGGTCTGGTGCGTGACTGAAACCAATGTGGTGAGTATCATGCTAAATTAATTGTCAGGTACCTCAGGAAGTATATTACTGATCTGTTGCTGACAATCCTTATCATAAGATCGTGAACTTAGATTTTTAAATGATGGGTGTGTTTTCAGCAGAAAAAAAATGAAAACAATTTAATGCAGTTTTTCCTCTTTTTAAACCAAGGATGGTCACCAGTGGTGACCTTGACCTGGCTACTTTCGGTACCATGCAGGTCCTTGCTTATCAGTACTGCTGGTTTGGAGCCAAGTCTTTCATTCCTTTCACACACACAAATGTCTTTAAACTGTGATACTACTGACTCCCTGAAAGTGGAAAAAATCTGCAACATAGGCCAAAGAAAAGATCTGTTAGACCACCATTTATCTACTGATCTAATAAGTTTTAGTTTTACGTATGTTAGGGTGATCTGGTGGTAGCTGGTTATTTGCAGCTTTCTTGGAAAACTGCCCTTGCAGAAAGCCTCTGTGGGGCTGTGCGCTGTTGTTCTTCACCCAAACAGCACTGCAGCTTGGAGGAATCTCTTACCCAGATCAACACTAATGAGTATTTTGATAAATACTGTGGAGCTGAGTGTTTGGTTTGAATTGTTCAGCTAACTAGCAATTAGAGCATTAAATATCCTTTGATTCTCTAATTAAAGTATTGTACTTGTTGTCATGTATAGAAAAGTAATTCCTGAAGTCCTGAGGCAGGAGATACTTAAGGACACAGAGTGGAGGTTGAAATTAAGTGCCCAGCTCCTATTGAATGACGTCTGGATGGCCAGTGAAATGCTAGCTAGGGAGATAGTGCCAGGAGCAGAGCTGTGCTCATCTGAAACTCTGCTCAGGTTACATTGCTGAGTATCTGGGTGTTTCACCTCAGGGAGGCAGGGGGCTTGGGCAGCTGCCCTGCTGTCAGACCCCACCCTGTGCTGAGCCCCCAAGTCCAACAGAAGACAAGAAACTACACTACATGGAAAATGTAGGCTGAAGGAAATGTATATTTCTATTTACATGGGTTTATATTGTGTTTGTCTATATTTTGGCTGTGTACTTACTGCTCAAGCGTATAGTCAAACTACAAAAACACGTGAACCCCCTAACAGTTTGACTTGAGCTTGGTGGGAGAAACATGTTTAAAGCAAAACATAAACATTTTGAACTAATGTAGCTGCTTTGAAATTCAGATGTTTGGAAAAAATTCAGGAAGCTGAGAAACAAGATTGTGCAGTGTTTGTAAAGGCTAACATGATGGGGAGGCTGGAGCCCAGGTGCTCCCTGGAGATGCGGGGGCACTGGATCCACTCCCATCTTTGCCCACCTGCATCAGCTGGAAGGTATTGTGAATGCAGGTGTCTGTAGGCAGCACCTAACAATGATTTCTTCTCCATTTCTGTGAAAGAAAATCACTCAAACATGTTTCAAAGATACCTCCTGTTCAACAGTGTGGTTCAGAGTCCATTTGGCTGTCAGCTGCTCTCATGTGGAAGTATAGGTCAGTCAATGAACTTTTCCTCAGTCTGCATAAGGACTTATGGACTTTGTGTCAAAATGCTAGGGAGTCCTATATAAGGAAGGTTTTAATGTGATATAAATAGAAATTTAGGTTCAGCTCCATAATAATAATACAAATCAGAGTACTTGTAATTGGCTCTTAGCATTAAAAGGAAAGTAGTAGCAGCACTTCTGTTTTTACAGACAGGGAAACTGAAGAACAGGAAAGCAGCACAAGCAGCTTATGCTCACCCAGCAACGAAGGCTGCACTTGTTTTGTACATTCTGAATCACAGCCCCACTGTAGTACTCACCAGACCATTAACTGCTGTTGAGATGACAGTAAAGAGGTCTTTCTTTGACCAAGGAAGCTGTGGTGTTGCCTGGAAAAGGAATGTCACTGTCTTGCAACTGCAGCCTTATATGAACCTCACTCCACTAACTGTCATCAGTAGTTAAGGTTCTTAGCTATTAATGACTTAGTGCTATGGTTATTACAAAGTAGAAGATTTGGGGGATATTTTAATCCTTAAGTGTTGTACTGATTGGCTTGGGTAACAGCACAATAATTCATTTTACGAATGCAAAAGTTTAACATTGTCATTATGTGGTGCCAGCTTATGTATCTGCCCTCAGTTGATGAATCTTTGGTTGTAGTAAAAATCTAACACTTTATATGAGCTCCTAATAAACAGTTGCAGATGACTGAACTCTCTGCTCTGTCTGGCAACCTTTAGACACTGCAGAATGTCACAGTTCCATTTCCGGAAAACTGCACATCTATTGACTTTTGCTGGACGGAGGGAAACATGACATGGACCCTCAAGAATGAAACTGAAACAGACTATATCAGTAAATGTAAGTAGTAGAATTCTTTCTTCTATGGTAACATCTTTACAGATGTATATAGCTTTTTGATGGTGCTAACAGACCACGTCAGAGGTGTATCAGGAAGCCCTTGCCTGCGTACGGACACATGGTACTGGTGCAGGCGTCGTCCGAGGAGCCTGTGCTCTGTTATAGCTATGCAGCTGGAGTTACCAGCATCATCATGGTATCTGGCTGCAGATGGATCTCTTTCCATGCTCCCTGATATCAGTAATTGAGGTCTTCAGTATCATATCACGCTCGCTGTTCAGATGGCTTGGAGCTACGGTTACTTTGCTGTAATGGTTGCTTGGATATCTCCATCCCTATGCATGTCCTGCAGGAGTTTCAATGGCCCTTCTCAGGCATACAGCCACCTCTGGGAAAACCTAACCCACCATCCAGTTTGGAGCACTCCAAAACTTCCACCTGCCATTGTATTTCTCTGCCTTGTACATGCTGACCCAGCTCTTGCCTGCCCTGTAGGGATGTGTGTTTTATAAGCATATCCATACAAGAGCTTCTTCTGCCCCACTCAGACATGGCTGTTGTGGAGCAAGTGAGGTGGCATTTTCCCTCTTTGCATCAACCCCCCAAACTGTGTGTGCTTTGGTCCCACTTTATAAGGGACATGTATGAAAACCAGAGCTGGGCTTAGTTAGGATCACAAGCAAAAATGTGTCTAGGCTAATTACTTTTCCATTTCTTTTTCAGGCCAGCATCTCTTTGCAAACTCAGACCTGCCTGATCTTGCCATTGGTCTTATCCTTCTGGCTTTGTCCCTGCTTGTCCTGTGCTCCTGTTTGATAATGATCGTTAAGCTATTAAACTCTGTGCTTAAAGGACAAGTGGCGAGTGTTATCAAGAAGACAATCAACACTGGTAATTATCTGCTTTTCCTGAGGATTTTTTTCAGGAATGACAAGGACACTGAACACAGTTATTGATATCTCCCATTCTAGCAGATAACACAAAACAGTTTAAAGGAAATAGTATTGAATGAAAATCATCCCCAACCCCCCAACATTTTTTCTGCCAAGCATATTTTTTCTTGCTTTTAAAAATCTAATAGTGAATGGCTTGATTGAGAAATGCAGCAGATTAACAGCATCAGAGAACAAAGTCCAGGCTCTGTTTCTTGATGTATAATCATTAGCTGTTAGAAATGTAATGTTCCCATCCTCAAAAGATAGCACTGAAGTGCTGAGACTGTGATTGCCTGTTCTGGCACACAGCTTCCATGTTCCTTCCAAAGTAAGTTGACAAAAGTTTGTAGTAATTAATGATCTTGTCCTGTTCTACTGCCTAACCTTCTCTTCAGTAGGATAAGGCAGCTTTGAATAGGAGTATTTTCTGTCTTGCCCTGTGCTCTCCAGGTTTTTTTTTTTCAGCTTGGATCCACTGAGTGCAAATGCTGGGAGTTTTTTTTGCTTGGCTGTTTTTCCTGCATACTCTCTTGAATGCAGAGATTAAAACCTGTAGCAGAGAAAAGTAGGCCTGGCATAGATCCCAGTCTGTGGTTGAGAAGAGGGTTCACAGAAGTGGGGAAGGCAACAAAGTGGTCCCCAAGCTCTCTTCTCTTCTCCTGGGCAAAGAATATGGCTCAAATTAAAAACAAGGGGAAGGAAGTAAACAACTGCCAGTTACTGTTTATTCCATTTCTGAGCTGCTCTGTGTTCCTCTATGTCTTCTCAACGGATTAAGTTCTCACTTCTTAGCTCACTCATACATCTGCAGACTGCAGGGGACTGTTGTGCCTAGTTTTTCTAATCAGCGTGTTTAGTTTTCTTCACAAGAGTACACAAGTAAACTTTTAGGAGATGATCTGCTTGAAACTAGTTAGAACAAACCACCTGATTTTCACAGGATGCTCCTCAGAGCTTTCTGAAGATCTGATTCATGCAGCAGGTGCCTGGTTCCTGAAATCAAGGCCCTCAAGACATCTAGAGGGTTTTGTGCTGGCCTCTATGAAAACATTTCTGGTGCCTAATTGCATTACAACCTTGCTACCCTTGGCTAGGACAAATGTCTACCTAGTATAGTACACATCTCAAAGTGTATCAGTGGTGGAACGCTGGAGAAGGAGTGCAGCTGACAGGATAAATCAGAATAGTAGGACTGACTCTGACCCCAAACTGTCATTTGAGGAAAAATAGGCAAAAAATATATTTGTATTTTTTGTATTTAATAGTCTTCACTGGTGTGTTACTGTTACATAGATCTGTTATGCTAACAACAGTGTTCTTCCTCTACCCTTTTAGATTTCCCATTTCCTTTTACTTGGCTAGCTGGATACCTGGCTATGCTTGCAGGGGCTGGTATGACCTTCGTCGTTCAAAGTAGTTCTGTTTTCACATCTGCTATTACACCCCTTGTTGGTAAGTTGTCAGTAGTGTGTTCTATATCCCCATGTTTTATCTTCTCCATTGTCCTGAAACCAACTCAATCCTGCTTCTTTTCTCACAGGCATTGGCGTTATAAGCATTGAACGCTCTTATCCCCTCACCTTAGGAGCTAACATTGGCACTACCACAACAGCTATACTTGCGGCTTTAGCAAGTCCAGGGAGTACACTAAAATATTCACTACAGGTCAGTATAAGCCAATGCTTCCTTGACTTCATTTAGAAGTTGCAACCTTTCTGAAGAAAAGCCTGACAAAATTTGATCTGATGCAAATATGCCATGGATGTCATGCCTCTCTGAGGGTTACTGATTTCTGTAAGCTCTCTTCTCAGGATCCTGACTAAGTTCATGCAGTGTACAGGGACTCCTGAAGGCTGCACAACCCTCAAGCTGCCAAGCTCTCTGTCTATTCAAGGTTGCAGTGAGCATCATGTATTTTTCTCATTGTAAATGTAAGCTCAGTGGATTTTATTGAATTTCTTGTTGCCTCAAACTATTTGAAAAATAGGCAGCCTGGCTTTGGCCTCCCATTTTCCACCTGGTAAAGAACCTGGCAGCAGATCACATTTGAATGAACATTTTACATCAAAGAGGGAAAAGATAATGACGTTTCCTTTGTGAGTAAGATGAATGTTTTTTACTAGCCCAAATAAATCAAGAAAATTACAGAAGCCATTTTATTGTCCTCAGGCATGATAGAACAGATGTAATCATGAGAAGATGCTATCTTGATAAAGCTCAGATTTCATGATAGCATGCTGGTTTTATAATGCACTTTAAAAATAAACTTCTGTACTTTCATATTTACTTTGGTCTGATAACAGTTGCAGAATGAAGATAAGGTGAGAAAGGAATGTACTCTTTTGTTCAGTATATGCTTATTCTGTCTAAGCAGTTTCTGAAAGCTTTAGCAAGAGGATGTCTCTTGTGCTTATCTTTTAAAAAAACAACTTTGAAGTATGTGAATCAAATAATTATAGTGACCCAGACAAAGTCCTATTCCAGGAATCTCCTCAGTACCCTATAAACTTAAAGCTAATTTTTGCAAAATCCAGGTCTGTATCGTTAAAAATTTTAAATAGCCTGTGTTTAATATCGAATTTACACTTCCCATATTTTCATTAAAAATTATGGATGCAGAAGCCATCAATTAACAATTCTCACATGGTTCCCATGCCTTACTAACAACAGAACTGTTTGCTGAGACCTGTTTGCTATTTCAGCTTTGTTTCTGATGGACTGCATTTCTTGCAGTTGGAAGCTGCATTTTAAGACTTTTCCATCTACAGGGGGATCTGACATCCACTCTAGCCTTGGCTTGTGTCCAAATACATCCCCTGTTTGTAGGCAGTGATCTCTGCAATGGCATTACTGAGTCCTTGTTTTGTGCTAGGAAAGGCCCTGCAGTGAAATAGCAGGAAAGACAAGAAACAACAGTAGGGAGCAAGGAAAGGGAAACTATGGAGTTTCAGTGCCACTGGAAATTATTAAAATGTCAGTAGGAGCATTTTAAAGGCCTTTTGGCTAATGAAATTCTCAAATGTTTTTGCTTTCAGATTGCCTTGTGCCACTTTTTCTTCAACGTCTCTGGGATTATTCTGTTTTACCCGATACCTTATACCCGGCTGCCAATACGCATGAGCAAGACCTTGGGAAACATAACAGCACAGTACAGATGGTTTGCTATATTTTATCTTCTAGTCTGCTTCTTTCTTTTGCCTTTGTTTGTATTTGGTCTGTCACTGGCAGGGTGGCCAGTCCTTTTGGGTGTTTGCCTTCCCCTACTCGCTCTTTTTATTGCTGTGGTTGTAATTAATGTTATGCAGAAAAGGCGACCACATTCGCTACCTGAAAAGCTTCAAAACTGGGATTTCCTACCTACCTGGATGCACTCCCTAGAGCCCTGGGACAATATAATTATGGCTTCACTCGCCTTTTGTGGAAAACACTGCTGTGGTTTCTGCAAATGTTGCAAAGTTAATGCTGAACAGGAAGGTGCCAAAGACAAGCAACTAAAAACTACAGAGGTTTATGAAAACACCATGGCAATGGCTGATGAAGAAAGAGGTGGAAGAAGAGCACCAGCTGTAGCTTCTGTTGACAAAACAGGCACAAACAACACAGCCTTATAGTAGAGGATCAACCCATATTAGCAGAAATACAGCATAGGACAGTCAGGCTCTTCACAACCACCTTGGACTATGCACTGAGGACAGAGTGGACATTTTGTTAGGTTTCTGAAACCAGTGATACATCACTCATCAAGGAATGGAGTCAAACAAGCTTGACAGAGTCCCTAGAAAATCTGTGCTCGGTTGCAAAGCTAATGACAGATTTGCTCACAGAGGATCTACTATATGGTACTTTCCTCCAATGCTATCAGTAGCAAACAAAAGAAATCCTGATGTAGTCCCATGAAGAGAGAGATGAAAGGAATGGCAATCAAGTCCAACTTAAAAAACAAACAAACAATGCACTTGTAGAACAGCCTATCTAACCTACTGACTTACTCAGCAGAAGTTACTTTGTAATACCTAAAAAGCTCTGGAAATTTAAAAAAAAAAAAGAAAAAAGATAAATAAAAAGAGGAATCATAATGCTTTTATTGGCCTATTTGCAATGGTCAAAATGGAAAACAGTAGTTTTCCTAGAGTGGACAAAATCTATTCTATATGTGTGAAGGAAAATGAAATGCTGGGATATCCCTCAGAAACTCTTGGAATCCTGCTCTGGCATAAAGGTGTGCATAAGTCCATTTGAAGCCCTCTCTGTCTCCTTTAACACTGGGAACAGAAGTTATAATCTTTTGTTATCTCAAGCTAAAGGCCATGAGAGTAATTGCTGCTCCCTCTGTACTGTGTTTGGAGGCATCAGGTGGCTACCAAAGGTCTTGGTTGACTCAGGATGTGGTTGTGTTGCCATTCCTCCCTCTAGATGGTCCTCTTCAATCCTGTTCACTGTGTAATTCCACAACCAGAGGAACGGTGCAGAAGGAAGGACAAGTGACCAGTGTAGGGGAGGAGACGGCCACCCAGTCTGGGCTGATACCAGATCTGTGTTCAGCTGCAGCTCCATATGTCTGAGCCACAAAATGAGTTTTCAGAGTAGTGGTGAACTGGTTTTAGAGCTACAAAAGGGGGAACCTGCAGAGCAGATTATGGCTAGCATGGGACATATAGTAATGTTTACTGGAGAGAAAGGGGTGTTCAGCATCCCTTTGTGCTCTAAACCAACCTCCTTGGAAATAATGTGAATTTTACTGGCAGTTGTATGTAGCAATCCAAATCCCAAATAAAATCCATAACTGATGTATTCACAATCATGTGTAGCAAATCCATAGGTAGAATCATACTTGCTGGGAAGCTGCTTATGCTCAAATTCTACCATTGTTAATGTTTTAGTAATGCTTGTGAGGTTGTTCTGAATCATGGGCTGACAAGGCATAATTTCAACATCAGGAAAAGAGCATTTCCAAGATGCACTGAGTACTTCTACTGGCCTTCAATCACTCAGATATTAGTGAGTATGGGATAACACCTGAAGTCCAATCACTAATGTTAAAAAAAAAATAGGTGATTCAGTGTAGGCCAAGTGTCATTTAAAGCCAGTTTAGGTGGCTGAATTTTAAATTCAATCTGTAATGGAAACACTGAGAAGACCCTTAGTGTAGCATAGCCACTCAGTGCTGCTAGAACACATTTACTTCTGAACAGCTGTTTTCTGCAGAGCTTGGAATTCAGTAGGTTGAATTTGGCGATTAGGTAAATACATACATTTTAGAAGTGAAAATTATTTTAATTTACTTTTTTTAAACTGACATTCAGACTGGTAAACTATGTTGCCGAAAATGTATTCGCAAACTGCATCCACACTGAGATTCCAATTGTTTCTGTAATTGTGAATCTGTGACAAAATGCTTAGAATCTGAGTGAATTTCCAAAAGATATAGTTTTGGTATAGTTCTGCTCTTTTGGAGTGTAGTAGCAAACAGCAGAGCTATGTCAAACTATTCTTTCCAAAGTTATTTTCCTTGTTGTTCATATAGTTGAAAAGAATTTTGTCAACATCATATTTTTAAAGTTGAATTTTGATATCTTCAATAATTCTTCTTCATTTTATTCTCACAATTCTGGATGCTTTTAGAGTCTGTTTCTTTAAATCCCAGTGTGCATTTCCCATGCCTTGTTTCTTTGGGAAAAATATGAGAAAAATAGTCAGAATTCTTTCCAAGTTATCTCAAGTTTCCATTGACCACCCATTGAAAGAGGAAACACTTTACTTCTATTCATTTCTTAAACAACATGCACCTTATTTTGCATCTTGAAGTATAGCCATCAAGAACAGTAATAATAACTGTGGGAAAATGATTCTTACAAAAGAATCAGGGTGATAATTGTCAGACATATCAGTACTTTATGCTTACTCATTGTAACATTACCCCTATGATCTCTTCTTGCTCCAAGCCATGTTGTGTTGTGTTAAGCAGATTCCAACAACTGAATCTGTTTTTCACATGACAGCACATTATGTCTTGGCATATTTCCCCCCTTACTCTTACTAAATATATTTACAGTTTATTTATAATTGTTTGAGTGTACAGAATTTTTCATAAGTTATAGAGAAAAAGGCTCGTGATTGTGTTATATATTACATATTTGGAAACTATGCAATGTTTATCTATAAAAATGTAAAAAGTAACTGCTGTATATTTTGTAATATAACTTTTCAAATTGTTTGTAACTGTGTATACTGCATATTATGGAGGCTGTTGGCTCCATCAGCAGCTTACTTAAAGATTGTTAGCAATGCAGAGACAGAATTCCTAAAGGTGTAAAACAACTATATACTTTCGTAATATGGCTTAATGCACAAGGATATTGAACTCTACTTTTCTAAAAGATGTGAATTTTCTGTAATGAGAAATTTTGGAAAGACAGTGTTTCTAAAACACTTTTTTAAACTCCTAAATACTTTCTTTTATTTGTTTTGAGGACAGGATATGACTTTATACTTTATCATGAATATTCATCTTGTCTGCCCTCATTGAATGTAAAAATAAAGAGAAGTTTTAAAAAAAATAAAATCTTTTCATAATATCTGTTTATATATATATCATGGAAGCAAGTTCTAGCCTGAGCTGGTGCAATGTATAAAAAATAAGTTTATCACTGAGCGCTAAAGAAAAGCACCTGTGTGTCCAATATTTTCATATGAATGAGAGATTTTCATATGAAGAAAAATAAACAGAATTGCTCAGTGGATTTGTGTGTGTCAAGGTAGTTTCTGGCAGGTTGCTGCAGACTGTCATCAGTGAAGGCAAGCATGGGAGAGCAAAGCCAGTGCTATTATGGCAACAGGGTGCATGATGAGTTATAACAAATGATCTCTATCACAGCACTAAACTCAGGTTCTCCCTGTTTTCCCTGGCAAACAGAGTGTTTCCAAAATGCTCCTTATAGCCTGTGATGTCTGGCTTATAATTGGGCAAAAATATCTATCTTGCTCTTTTTTTTAGTCACACGTGACCTATGGACATAAAATTAAGCAGATAAAGAGAAATAAAAAGTACTCCTTAAATGCTTTACAGGTTATTAAAAATTACATTAAACTTCCTAACTATGAGGTATGGTAGCTGAGGAACCAGCTGAGGAACCCAAAACAAGCTCTCATTCCCAATTATACCATGCTTTAGTGAAATAAAAGTAGCAGAAGTATTTTTTATAAGACCAATATTTAAGCATTATGGGGTAAACTGTCTTCTTTTGAAAATGCAGTAAGCAGTAAGCACCCTAGGCCCATGATTTAAAACTTACAGCTTCTTACACCCATGCAGAAATACTGTAATTTATCACCCTCCATGACTCACTGTCCATTGGGAACCAAAGTGCACCCAGGAAACACGCACAGGTTGTGTCACCCACGTTTCCATTTCCAAACCCTTTGTGGAGCTACCTAGGGCAAAGTTCAGCAATGCCTGTCACTATTTAACCAATAGCAGTCAAGTCATGGAGCACTGCACTCATCAGAAGCCTTCAAAATGTGCAAATAATGCTTCAGCTGATTGCATAGTTGCTCATGGCACTGTTCTCCCCTCTATTCTCCACACTGCTCTTCCCCTCTGCTTGCAAACTTAACCACATTTCCCACAGACCCTTCTGGTGCTCCTGTGTTTTTTTATCCTCTGCTGTGCCACATTTGTGTTCCCAGTTTCAAACTCTTGATAAGACTGCATTGAACTGCACCAGGCCTACCACTGAAGTGTTCTTGTTAGTCAGAAATGCTGGTTAAATGCTTCATTGTCTCTATCTCACCATGCAGTGGTGGGCACCCAGCCAGGTCCTTAGGACATCCGCTGTTTGCGCCAGTGAGAAAGACTGTTCTCTGATTTACAGTGAATTATTTGGGGGTGCAGGCTGGTGTGATACCATTGGCAGCAGCTGAACCAGCACAGGATCTGATCAAGTCTGTTAAAAATAGTAAGCAGTGCAGAGCAAAATTCCACTATTTCAAGAGGTGCATAAGAGAGGATACCACACACATACCAGGGAATGCCAGGCCATGTTTCAATTGCATAATCTCAATGGGCTGTGCTTCCATGTAAATAGTTTATCTGCATTTGGATGTTTTTTCAGTGTCTAATGGGCACTCCTGGTGTTGCCACATGCCAGAGGCATGTGTAAACCCACTCATGATATTTTTACAGTGAACAATCTGTAGATCTTACTATCTTCTTGACAATTCTACTACAAAGAAAACACATGATCCCAATGAGAAAACTGAGTGTTCACTTTGCATGTTGGATAGTAATCACACTGATTTTCATGGAGCTGTTCCTAAGCAGGTTTCCCCTAAAAATTGGGATCTGAGTGTTTCAACAAGACAGAGAAGCAGAGCAAAGTCTAGAACTAAAGTGTCACAAACATTGTGTCTTACTCAGCACCTGATGAAATTCCCTAATTGCCATTTACGCTTTTGGGGTGTATCAATATTTCTACATGGCTCATCGTCTAAGGACACATTACCATGGTATAAACAATCAGGGTAATTACAGAAGCAGATATTTTGCAACCAACACCACAGGTGGCAGACTGGGGTTTTTTACACAATGAAAAATGCATAAATTACAGGACATGCAAACAATTTATGGACCAAATGTTGCCCTTGGTGAGGCAATATGTGGCCAGAATTGACATTAGGAAAATTGGTGCACGTGTGAGCTGACTAATGGAATGGCCTCAGGCACTGGGTCTCAAATGGTTGCCAGCTGAAGGCTGGCTCTGCTGTTGCTGTGTGGTGCAAACATACGGTATTGACTCTTGCTTCTTGCTTCCAGCTGTTATATTACCTGAAAATATATTCCTAAAGATACCTATCAGTGCAATTTCTCTGTCTTCCTCAAAGACTGTGGTAGAACAGTCTGAAATACTCCTCAGTAGAGTAGGAAGCATATGGCTGCTCCCACCCACTAGGTGCAGAGCATCCTTTGCCCTGTGCTTGAGGACAGGTGTGCCACAAGGAGCATTTCTGAAGAAATTGGCAGCACAATGGCTCAGATTGTGGGCTCTTATGCTGGAAGCAGGAACAAACTAGGTCAGAATATGTTTTGGGGAAATTTGCTTAGCCTGGTTGATGCCTTTGGCCAGGCCGGGAATGTTCTCACTGCTCTCAGAGCTAACACGTCTGTACGGAAAGAGGAAAGAAGAAAGGAGCAGGAAAAATCCCAAGCAACTCATTGTGTCTCAGATGGAACAATCCTTTGTACTTGTGACAGCCCTTCTTCCTTCCCCTCAAACATGCCAGTGCTGCTGAACTAAGGAACCCCCTAGCTGATGTTCACCCAGCTTGGGAAAAGTAGGGAGAGGGAATGACATTTTGTTTTGTCCCCTCCCTCCCTCACATTGCAAGCCTGGGATGCTGGGGCTTGAGGAATCACAGGCAGAGCAGGAATGGGGCTGGAAGAACAGAGATCCAAAATAAGCCAGAACTTCCGGGGGTGGGATGAGTTGGAATTGATACTGGGGCTGACTGGCTGGTTGGACCTGGTGGTTAAATGACTTCATGTACATCTCAGCAGGCAGAGATCACTTGGCATTCATCATTAGCAATTTCAACACTACCTTGAATCACAGGGAAAGGAATGCCTTTTATTTCCTTTGGAATAAAACAAAATGCCTGGTGAGCCTAACAAGGCATCCTAGCCCAGATGCATGGAGCTGGTGGTCCTTCTCTAGGTACCTCATGGTCATGGATGTGATGGAGGACCTCCTGTCCACACCTCCCAGTCAGGTAGGAGACCACCACGCATGCATTCACAATCTCAACAAAACCCTCAATAAGAGGGGCTCGAAGCATTCGCCAAAGTTGCTCAGAGCAAGAAACTCAGTGTTCAGGGGCACCCCATCCCAGTGGTTCATCTTGGGGAGGGGTAGAGGAGACCTCTCTCCCTCAGCAGGACAGCAGCCAGGCCACCTTTCCTTACGTATGCACACGTGGAGAGGTGCTGATGTATTGAGTGCAAGCACTTCATGTGGGTACATTTGGGACATATGTCTGCAGCTAGAAGATTGACCTAAGTGAGAAAGTAGCCAGATACCAGTGGCTATAAAGCTGAGATATTACAGCAAGGAAAAGAACACTCTTGAAACCAGTAACTGAGAAATAGTCAGGGGGTTTGTGTGGGTCATTCAAAGTCGCCATTAACCCCTCCAGAGAATGAGAGGTCTGGTTTTTGGTGAATTCGGAGATTCTGATTTTTAAGTGGTCTTCCACTCTTGCAATGAGCTGTGTTGTGATGGATATGGATATCTCCTGATATCACTCAGCTGTAGGATCCACAAAGGCATGACACAACCCCTGGGATGTGTTATGGCATTTGTAGGGCAGTGAAGACCTGTGAGATGTGGCAGGATGCAACAACCAGGTATGTTCTCCTGAGGCAGTCCCCATACTTGCCCCATTAGCGTGGTGGACCTGTCAGGTCTCCAGGACACCCTGGTTCCTGGGGGTTCAAACATCAGGATGGGGCTTGGGGCTGTCTCAGGCACAGGGTAGCATGGAGACGTAGATCAGCGGGGATTCCTCCCTCATTTGTTCTGTCATAGATTTAAGCCAAAATGTCAGATAACTCAGTTTTACAACACTCAGTGCTTTCTTATCAAATTTAGCATTTAAAAGGTTTAGCAGCCTTTTAAAAATTGACGAGGGAGACTGGATGGCAGAACTTCTACAGTATACATACATATAGCATCTTCAATGAAGTATAATATGGTTAATGGAGAATATCACAGTGCTGAAAAGGGATTTTGCACCTGATCAGCAGAAAGGGCCATTTCAATACCATCTGTTGACATGTCCTGGCAATTCTCCTAGATGCAAATCCCAGGGGAATTTAAAATTTCCTCATCTGGGCCAGGTGCCTCGGTCACCTCAGAAGCAGGCATCAACATTGGCCTCTGTAGGGCATAATTTTCAAAGTGTGCCTACGCCTGAATGTGCACATTATATGACAGGCAGTTCTTAGTCTTAGGTCTGCAAATGACTAGTAAGATAACTGGTGCTGGGTAAGATATCAAAGTAGTCAAAATTATTGTTTATTTTTAAGTACCCACATGTATTTCCACAGATGCAAACAAGAAAATGAAGTTGAAGAGAAAAATAACTAAACAGCCCTCAAAATGTTACTTAATATCTTTTGGATTACAAATGAATACCATTCAAGATGGGCTGGAAAACTTCTTTTCCCATTAAAAGCTTCAAGCAGTTTCTCAGCTTAAAAAGGATGAGAAAATTGCCCTAGAGAGATAAAGTATCTCAAATAGCTAAGTCAGGGCTCCTGGGGCACAGTTGGTGAGGATTAAAAGTAAAATCAAATGATTGAAAACAGCTGAAAAGTGACTGAAGAAAAAAACCCCTTGCTATGGGCAGTCAGGTTCTGGCTTACTGGTATGAGTCAGAAACACCTCTGTATTTATGAAGGTTAGCTCATGGTAGGCAAGGATGCTCTTGGAGGTACAGTGTCTGAGACTGTGGATGTTTAATGTGAGGTAAGTGTTTAGCTCTTTTATAATTTTTATAATTTGGTCCAATCCCATTGTATTGTAGCAGGAAGGAATGAGGTTTCTATTCAGAATATTTTCTTGAACCAGAGGAGATATATGAGAAAAGAAGGATTTTTTTTTTCTTGGGCATATCAGTGATGTTCCAAAGGATGTGTTCATTGAGGATCTTTTTGTTGATTTTTGTTGCTGGAGTGTTATTTTTCTCTTTCCTAGTCATGAGCTAATTTCTGTGGAAGCTTTCAGTACAGTCAAAACTAGCTGTGTTGACTGTGTAGTGGACATGATGGGAAAACACTAGTTAAGACTTCATTGCGTCTATAGGAGAGCAAAAAAAAAGGACTATGGCAATAGATATCTATACATACATACTGCTTGTTATTACTATAATATTTTAGGGACATGGATCAGATTTTTTTGCTTTCTGTGCTACTAAATACAGGGTAGAATTCTTGTCTTTCTGAAGAAAGCTTGCACATTGTGTCGTGTGGGAAATGGCATAAAATGAGTCTAACAATCACTAAAAAATATGGCATATGATGTTATGTTTTTCTGGAAAGATTTTTCACTAAAATGCATGAAATATTTTGGATTATAGAAACAAAAAGGAGCTAACAGATACTGCATTGTGGTTAACTGAATTTTGTTAGGCGATACAGTGTTTAATATAGAACAAATCCCTCCTGTTTTTCTTTGCCTCGAGCAGCATAATTCCTGTCCTAGAAGTAAACCTGAAGCAGCACTGTTTTTTGGATTACACTCCCTAGCTTCAGGATATGGCTGTGCAAAGGAAGGCAAGTTAGGTAGCTGAGAGAGGAGCCAGCACACAGTATGGGAAGCCATCCACTGGAGAGGTTGATGAGGGGAGGATTAGCTCGTGCGATGCTTAGATCCTCCAGCCTTGAGACAGACAGCTCTGGTACTACCTACCAGTGGTGTAGTCTATAACCCTTTTATTGGATTCCTGTTCTTTCTGATTCTTTGGTTTTTTCTTTGTTTTTATTTTCTCTTTCTTGCTAACTGAATTGTCACATTGTGTAACACATCTTTCTTGGAAAAGTCCATAGGTATTTTAGGGTGCATGGGTGTTCTATTAATGAAAATGCTGAACAAGGTGGTTTTTATCCCTGATATCACCAACAGTGTGTCACCCTATTCCTCCACACAAACCCGTGCACAGCTGATAATACGCAAGTGCCAAGGATATCCTCGTATTCTCACCGGATATTCAAGATATGAAAATTAAGCTTTTTATCTCCTTTTAACATTGGAAAGGCACAGAGGGTATGTTTGCAGAGCACACTAATGCAGTGCCACGTGGGACAGAAGAATTTGCCCTAGGAGAGCCTGAAAAACTGGCTGGGCAGCAACACGGCTGCCAGACAGCCTCTGGCCCTAAAAGCCACTGAGCTCGCACCTGCACTTGCCACAGTTATCTCTGCACAGCTGTCACTCCTGTTGTGGATTTCAGGCTCTGTAGGGACACGCTTTCAATCAGTGAGTCCGAATTGGCTGTCCAAAGCATGTGGCCAGAATTACTCCAGGCTATGGAATATTTGGATTAATGTCTTTAATTTGTGGCAGCTTTTCAGGCCAGTAAATTAAGTATTAAATATTAGCCTATTGGTGCTTCTGAAGGATGCTGGTGATTTTATGTGTAACTTACTGCTTGGGATCAGACACAGCTGAGCAGTAAAGTCTTAAAAAGATCTAGGAGGAAAATTTCTGATCACAAAATCACAGAATGGGTAAGGCTGGAAGGGACCAGAGTGTCATGTGGTCCAACCTCCCTGCTCAAGCAGAGTAATCCCAGAGCACATGGCACATGATTGTGTCCAGACAATTCCTGAATATCTCCAGTGAGGGAGACTCCACAACCTCTCTGGGCAGTCTGTTCCAGTGCTTGGTCACCTACACAGTAAAGAAGTTCTTCCTCATGTTCAGGTGGAACTTCCTGTGCATCAGTTTCTGCCCATTGCCTCTTGTCCTATTGCTTGGCACCACTGAGAAGAGCCTGGCACCCTCCCTTCAGATACTGATAGACATTGATGGGGGCCCTTCTGAGTTGTCTCTTCATAAGGCTGAACAGGCTCAGCTCCCTCAGCTTTTTCTTGTAAGAGAGATGCTCAGTCCCTCAAGCATCTTTGTTGCCCTTCACTGGACCTGCTCCAGGACCTCCATGTCCCTGTTGTACTGGGGAGCCCAGAACTGGACCCAGCACTCCAGATGCACCTCACTAGGGCTGAGTAGAGAGGCAGGATCACCTCCCTTAACCTGCTGGCAATGCGCTTCCTAATGCACCCCAGGATACCATTGGCCTTATTAGCCACCAGGGCACACAGCTGGATTATGGACATCTTCTTTTCCAGCAGGATCTCCAGGTCCTTCTTTGCAGAGCTGCTTTCCAGCAGGTTGGCACCCATCCTGTGCTGGTGCATGGGGTTGCTCTTCCCCAGGTGCAGGACCCTGCACTGGCCACTGTTGAATTTTAGACAGTTCTTGTCTGCCCATCTCTCCAACCTGTTGAGGTCCTTCTGAAGGGCTGCACAGCCCTCTGGGGTATCAGCCACTCCTCCCAGCTTTGTGTCATCAGTAACCTTGCTGAGGAGGCATCTGCTCCTTCATCCAAGTCACTGATGAATAAGTTAAACAATACTGGGCCTGGTATTGAACCTTGAGGAACAGTACTAGTGACAGGCCTCCCACTAGACCCTGTGCCACTGATTATGTTCCTCTGGGGTCACCATTCAGCCAGTTCTCAATCCATCCCACTGTTCACTCATCCCACCCACACTTCCTGAGTTTGCCTCTGTGGATATTGTGAGAGACACTGTTGAAAGCCTTGCTGAAGTCAAGGCAGGCAACATCCACTGCTCTCCCCTCATCCATCCACGTAGTTGTTTCATAGTAAAAGGCAATCAGGTTGGTCAAGCATGATTTACCTTCAGTGAATCCATGCTGACTACTTCTGATCACCTTCTTGCCATCCACATGGATAGAGATGGCCCCTAGAATGAGGCACTCCCACCTTTATCTGATGGCAGGCAGCTTCATCTACTTCCTCCTCCTGATCAGGCTGCCTGATCCTCCAAAAATTCTTGTATTTGTATAACAAAAAATAGTCTAGACTTTTCTACATTAGAACAGGTGTATCTGGGTTTCCCCTCTTGGTATTGTAACCAACTGCACTGCACTGGTTAACTTCTTTCCTGGGACTAGCATGTTGTGTTTGACTCAAAAATGAAATCAGAAGAGTTGTCTGTGCACAACTGGAGCTGGCCCATTCCTAGACAAACTATGGCCAGGCACCATTAGGGGAGGTTTATGGACCAGGACTAATTCCAATGAGCAGCAGATGAGTTAAATGAATTTCCAGGAAGAATTCAACTCCTTGCAGCCAGACAGCAGAACCTGACCTTGATTAGTTCATTAATACATATCTAGCCAGGGAGATTTGCTTCTAACTTGCACAACTACACTTGCTGTGTAAATCCATTACTCAGGCTATGCTGTAATGAACAGATAGAAAATGCCAAGCAGGTATCTCGATTCCTGCTTTGGCAGACTGTCATAAAAGGGTTCTTGGCTCTGCTAATGGACTTGTGCATTTTACTGCTCACCTGGCAGAACCGATAAGAGCAAATAGCAATGCTGAGTATTAGGAGCTATCTAGGAGATTGATAAGTGATTAATGAGAGGTCACTAGGGACAAATGAAAGAAAGAAGAGGAATCATGAAAATGCAAACTGGGGAGGGAAGTAAGGTCAAGGAATACATTAGCAGAAAGATCACTGAGCACAGTTATAAACAAACCTGTTGCAGCCAGTTTTCTTCTAAGGGGTTATTAAGATGCCCAAAGGTGGATGGGTATCTGATAGCACTTGCCAAACAACCCAAGTCCCTTAAGTCAATGGGCATACAGCACTGCTGGTGCAATTTAAGTTTGGAACAACAGTGCTTCAGAATATCTAATCTTCTGTAGGTGACTGGGTTTTTGCTTGGTTTTGTTTTTGTGGGTTTTTTTTAATACATATTTAATGTTTACTGTAACTGTAATAAGCATATACTGCAATTACGCAAGTGATCATCTCCTTTCCATTTTGCTTACTCATTACTCCTGATCCTGCCTAATTTTCATGCACACTTATCTGTATGTGGCTGCTTTTACACAGACACTTTCTATTTAGGCATAGACTCACTTTTCTTATTCCAAATAGCATTTTGGTCTTTTGGTGTAGTAATTAGATATTTAGATAAACACTGAAGCTGTGACGCATTTCTTCTTTTTCCTTCATTTACAGCATTCTGTTGATTGTTCAGGAACTGCTCCTGCCACCTACATCTTAGAAGATAGCACAGGAAATGGCTCCATGCTCAGATTCCCCTTGATATTCTTTAGTTTCTTTACCCTTGGGCTTGTTCTAAAAAAATTCCAGATTTTTCTTTTACTTTTGTTCTCTTTCTACAACCCAGCCTTCTAATGCAGTTCATTCATTTATGGAAAGAAGGAGGGGGTCTCTGGGCGGAATTCTCCAGGCAAAGCTTATTCAACTTGTTTTGTACCTTTGTGCTGCCTTTCATCCAGGATAAGGGTCAACAGCCAGTGCTAAATGTCATAGTCCATTAGTCAATGGGGACAGCTTACATAGACAAGAATCTGCTATAAATCAATTCATTTCATAGATAATCCATGTTTCACATGTGGTTTTTAAAGACCATCTAATCTTTCCCAGTAGCTCAAATGGGAGCTATGCCAATGAAGGGTATACTTACAATAGGTAATCAGTACACCAGGACTAATTCCCATGTATTGTCCCTTTATCACTGAATAAAATCTCTATTGCAAGATATTAATATAGAACTTTGGATCTGCCCTCATGTCTATTTATTGGGATGTAATGCTCAGCAGTGCATGGACTGGGAAGCAGCACCATGCAGTCAGTGGTCACAGCCACCCACATAAGGATGTCCCCTACATTCGGGGCTGTCCTGCTACTACCATACTGTGCAATTCTAAGATGAACAAACTTTTCAGCATAGTTTCAAATCTTTCATAACTGGTTTGTTTTGTCTCCATAACCTTGTAGTAATTGTTAACTAGTCAGAACTACTCCACATTGATCTATTTTTTTAAGCTTATCTTCACATATCTAATCCTCCCTTCTTCCCATCGCACTTTGATACCTTGCATGTAACAAATTCTCTCCCTTGTTACTCGCTGTAACATGCAAATTGGTTTACTTGATGTAAACTTCATCAACTTCAGATAAATGGGCACCTATTTTGTAAATAACTCTCTGAAATCTTCTGTCTCTAATTCATTTGCTGAAGATGATTCTGGGCTCAACCAAGGGAGAAAGAGAAATCTGGGTATCACTTGAATTGCCTTACACATGACCTGTATTGTTCAGAAGACTGGATTGCTATCAAATGTGTACAAGCCAGGTATATAGAGCATTTTAGCTCTATTTTTTCCTCATCCCCATCCTGAACTCCCAGCACCAGCTACAGAAACTATAAACTTCAGTGATTTTATTTCAGTTTATGAAAAATAGTTTTTGATACAGCAGCTCTTTTTCTGTCATGTCCCCCCCCCCCCCAATCCTTGTGGATGTAGTAGAACTATGTAGCTGCTTTGCTTAACTAACCATTCTGTCTTTCTCTCTGAGAATTGGTTGATTCTCCAGGTTGTCAAATAATAGCCTTGTGGATCTTACATTATTATCCTTCACCTCTTGTAACTTATTATTTTAGCCTTAAGGATTGCCAGTTTATTGTGAAGAGTTGCTTATCTTAACATACTTTAAGTATACTTTGGTAGAACTTCTGATGTAATAGGTAACAATAAACAAAGACTGAACTATTAACTGCTGGCGTCAAGAAATATATTGCAGCTTCAGCAACTGCCTTCTGAAATACAGATGTGAAACCATGCTTCTGGCAGACCTCTCTAAATTAGTTAATTACTAGAGTAGAGAACATTGGCTTTGGAGAGGAAAATGGAGTCAGCCTGACTGCTAACACTTAACTCTGAGCTGTGTGTACACAATCTAAACTCCTGGATTGCAACACATGGGTTGCAATCACACCACCACCACTGACAAACTCCCACAGGATTAATATTTCACCAGGGGCTTCAATTTTGCTACATGTGACATTTGTAGTAAAACACACCTTGCATGTGTAGCTAACTACAAGCAAGATTTGTCACATGCATGTCCAAATAGTTTTTTGTGACCATGTAGCTCTACTTGCTGTTTGGTACCTAACACCATGACTATGTTGTGACAGTTGTCTACTTGTCTTCAAGGGCTACACTTGACTTACTGCAATACTTAAACTTGCAGTACTTAAAATACATCTAAACCTGTTGCAGTTTTAATACTGGTGCACAGTGCTTTATTAGGTGATAAAAGTAAAGTTGAAAGAGTCTTGAAATATCCATACATTCAAGTTAAAGAATTTGATGTAATCAAATTTATCAAATTTTGCAACTCAAAACAGACTCAAAAATAATGGGAATCCATTTGCAGTGGATATTAAAAGTACAGCATCTAACCCCAGCAAGTGAACAACAACTTAATATGTAAAAGTCAAGCTCCTTTTAACGCATCAAAATACCTAACTATAGATAAAAGAACAAAAGATGTATCTACAACTTTACTAAGAATGAAGAGTACTCTTTGCACATTTCTTGATTAAATAAATGAAATACTCAGTACCATGGCCCATAATTTACTTTCTCAGATGGATGAGGGGGAGAGCTTCAATATCTTAATTTTTTCCCTATGACTTGTCAATGGAACTGCTGCCTTAAAGCATCAATTCTTCTCTCAACACTTTTGAATTTTCAGTTTTCAGTAAGTGAAACATGCCCTGATGACATGTGTGTGACAGACTATATATATATTCATATGTATGTATATATTTATATATATATAAAAATATATACATATATATGAATCTCCCTTGAAGGTCAGAGCTCTTTTTGCTTTTCAGTCATTCTTTTTTTACTGAAACCTCCTATGTTGTGCTTGAAAAACAAAACAAAAACTCTTCCAGGTCTGGTCTGTGGAAACACTGTATTCCTCAAAGAAAGCATGGCTGATTGTCCCATTTGCAGCTAATATAACAGACATCATAGAATCATAGAATCAGACAGGTTGGAAAGGACCTCTGAGATCATCAAGTCCAACCTTTGATCCACTACCATCACATCCCACCATAAAAGACAACATGTAAATAATGATCTGGAGAATTTGCAACTATTTCACCTGACAGGTGCTTTAAAAGAAATTCTTCCACATACAGGCTGAATTAGAAAAATATTTTTATTTACAAGAGTAAATAATGTAGTGCAAGGCGAGTGGATTTAACCCTCAATAATGCATAGATTGATGCAATTTATAGTCTGTGATTTACATCATTTTGCAGAGGTGATTGCACACCTGCTGTAAAGGTTAGACCTTTCCTATAGCCACTTTACAGACAGCTTTAAATCAGACAGAAGGTATTTGCACTCCATACATGTTATCCATCTATCCCATCCAACATTTATCAAATGAAATAGGTGCCTTTTAGAGTTACTGTAAAACACAAAATAAATCCTTGCCAATGTTATGTATGGAAGAATAAAAAAATAAAATGTTTGTTCACTTTGTGTCACCTGATCACACTTAAATATTCTTTCATTTATTCATTAGGGGAGCTACCTTCTCTAATCAGTTGCTCTTGCCAGGGAAGGAAATATTCTGTTATGTCCACCAGGGAATTGCTGATGCTCACAAAACTTTGACTAGGGCTTAGCCAGCAGAACTGCTATGTTATGACCATATTGCAAATATTCCTGGTGTGTTTTCTTTCAAAATAAAACACTTTTCGCATAGAAAAAATAGGATAAAATATAAAATACAAACCCCCTAAATGTTACCATTGCATGTACTGAAGTCCTGACTGGTGTGCCCCAGAACTCAGAAAGTGTTGATCACTGGGTTTCACTTTTATGTAATTTCCATGATTCCAACTTGGAAAACTTCGTTAACTTCATCAGTAAATAAGCTCAAATGCAGTAAAGGCAATTTAATAAGAGATTAGATGTGTAAGTAAAACTCCTTCATCAAAACCTGTGGGATGTTTGCTCATTCTTCAGGTAGGCAAAGACTTTGCATATTTCCTTCCAGGTCCTTCCATGACATACAGTATGATCATGTGTTTGGTATAGTGAGATACTCTGCATTATCTGTTTGGAGTGTGAAATAAATTATAGGGATGATTTTCCTCTATAAACGGAGAAAATCAGATCAGTGAATTTCCGTAATAGTTCAGCTGCTGGACTGCATTATTAATGCCACGTACAGGATTGGTTGCCAGTTCTTAGATTTGTTGTTGCTCATATCCCATCTTCCCAATGGATGTCAACCTTAAGAAAACTACACTTCAGCTCGTAACAAGAGGATTCTGAGGGTTTGACTCCTGCTGTGCTAAATCGTTTGAAAAAGTAGTTTCATCTTGCTGTACAAGTCTGGTAGCATTCTCGTTCCTGTTCCCTGAGGAAGAAGGGGCATCATCTGACAATGGTTCTGATCTTCTTCCAGGAGAATTACGGGCTTCAGAAAAATGTCAAAAGAAATTATTAAAAAATACCCCACTGAGCCTAGGAAGTCTACTAACCAATATTTAAATATTATGTGGATATAAAGTTCCATATAAAGATAATATTAAAAGATTAGGAAATATTGAAAGAAAAATGTCTAACTATATACTTTATACATATGTTGCATGATTCCCAACTTACATAAATTATAGCTAGTAAGAAAAGAAAGCAGAATTTCAGAATTACTTTCATATTTAGCATATTAATCACAGCTACGTGTCTTAATTAAAATAATCTTTTGATTTAATGGTGTTGGTTTTTTAATACTATTTCCTATAGGTTTAGGTTGTCAACGTGAAAGTAATTTTTCTGTATTTTATTACAGAAATATGTCAGAAAACATTATTTTCTGACATAGGATTAAGCTGCTTACTGAAGTTAAAACACAATGGAAGCAAATTTATTTAGTGGAAGAAATTATTTTCATAACTGGTCATAATTACTTCACAATTTCCTTATCGAGATCAAGTCTTGTCATTTGAAATGAAACACTTGATTGAAGCTGGAAGTGCTTTTTAAAGGATTCCTCATCATTTTTGCATGTGATGGTAGGGGTTTTCTCCCTGTTCATCAGCAATGTCGTTTTGCCTCTGATATCTCTTTCAATGTGGTAAAAAAAGTGATGTGAGTTTTAACAGACTGAAGTCTGGCATTTGATTTTCTGTCCCTTAATATTCTCCATCCAACCATAAAAGACAACATACAGCAAAACTTTCTAGTTTAGGACAGAAGTCTGCAACTCCTGACTAAATGCATTTATTGATTCTTTTAGTGGTCAGAAAAGGCTGAACTGACTCTTCCTAAGTTATTCCAAACTACCAACTCTTGGAACTATACTTTTTCTCCCACCTTGTATGTGAATGGATCCAGTCACATGCTACAGACAACACAGCTGCACGGCATATTGCAGAGAAAATGGAGGAAATCAAAGTCATATAATTACTCTAACAATACTGCATGCTGAGAGATGGAAAATAATCTCATGCAGTTAATGTTTTTATTAACCACCTTCTCTTTCAAGGGAAATTCTTCAGAAACCAAAGGGCTTAAAGCTCAGCTTTGCTTCATCCACCCCTTTTCAACAATAATAAAATGTCTAGCAAAGAAGCTACTGTTCAGAGGTACCTCTCTCACATCTAGAATTCCTGCCTTTATTTTTGAAGTTTTACCGAAATAAAAAGATTACTCCTCTTTCTTCAGTTTTACAGTGACACATACTTACCAGATAAAGACTGAAAAGACTGCACTGCAAATGCAACAAGAATTGATAAAAGAAAGGTTCCCATGAAGTATATCTGTAACAGTAATTTAAAAAACACAATTAGAGCAGTGCAAAGCCAAGGCAGTGTTCCAAATGAACTGTACATGTATTAAAAGAGCAATACATACCAGAGTAGACTGTAAAATATTGTTCCAGACAACTCTCATGTAAAAATAAAGCAATGCTAATGAGCATGGACTAATTGATTCTTGGTTACTACTATTCCAACACCTATAAGAAGAAGATTAAAACAACTCATTAGTCCTCCTCTACAGTTTTGTGGTATCAGTCATCTGGGAATCTCAATGGGTTTACAGAAAACATCAGTAACCCAGAAAAACAAATAAATATCAACATCACTATTTCACATATGGCGAAGAAAAATTCCGAGAAATTCCAGTTTAAACTTATTAAGCAGAGAAAACCTCACCCTAGGAGTGTATTTTTAAATTCTTATTAGTAAGCAATGGATCAAGGATCCAAGCAGTCAGAATACAAGTTCTACTACTGTGAGTCCACAGCACTAGGACTTGATTTAACATTAGATGTACAAAATTTAGTTGCCTAAGCAGGATGCTGGTGCCTAAACCTCCTTTAGAGACAACAGAGTATGACAGGATGCAGTTAGAGCTTGAAGAGTGCTTTAGGTGACTAGTACAAGGTACCTGCTGTGGGGTGAGCTTGAGCAGCTCTCTCAGTTCTATCAATTAGGACTTCACCCACCAGGGGAGTTAAAGTTAAATCACAGGCACATATTTTAAGCTTCAATTGACTCCTTTTTACCAAGCTGAGGAAGGAGGGGTGAGGTGTGTATATATAGAAATATAAATTTTCTATATAAATTTTGTTATAAATATACATATAAATTAGTTATAAAGTTACAAATTATATATATATAAATATATAGATATATAAAATACATGCCCTTCTGGACAAAAGTGTATGATGATGGAAAACCACTTCAGCACTGTCAACTCTGGAATTACTCTCACAGCAAAGCAGATGGATTCTGCCCAAGTGAAGGCAGAATTCAGACTCAAATTTATAATCCCAGATGTTCCAGAACCCCTGTTTATCTAACCAGCAGTCTCATATGGACTGATAGTAATTTTTAGGGTACAAGCTCAGGCTATCTGCAGTGCAGAACAATTTCAGCAGACTGTTGGTGAATAGACAAATGAGATTTTAATGTTGGTATCATCTCCACTTTTTTTGGGTCACACAACACTCAGTAGCAAAACAGCTGACAAACCACTCATTCTTGGTTCACAGCGTCATGTATTAAACATTAACTTCTCCTTCTTTAAATATTTGAAAGGCAAATCCATCAAAGTATAAGCTTCCCATACCCACTGTGGGTAAAGGAAACCCAAGTTCTGTACCGGATCCAGAGCTCACGAGGTGGATTGTGCATGAATACTGCTGGTACAGGTAGTTCAGGCAGCAGACCTGTAACCTTCTCAGAAATCTAATGCTCTGTGACACAGTATCTAACAGGTTTGAACATCTTTGCAGAATCATTAAGGAAGGACTGCTATTATCCCACTTACACACTTTAAAGTTCTGTATCAAATTGTGCTATATTTATCACTGAAATGTTGGTTTGAACTGCACACAAACCACCAGTGCCTAACTTAGGAATTTAAATATATTGAACAGCAAAAGACCTCCTGGATCATTAAACCCAGTTCCTGCTATTCCAAGTAACCACATATAATCAGGTCTCTTTAACAGGCATAAACTGAAACATATTTAAGCATTTTGAGTATGTTGACCTTAACCTGCCTTAAATCAAACAAATGAAAAAAGTTAATAATTACAGGAGTTTCTGTTATCCAGAGTAAATGCTACTTTTGTGGAATATCAAAAGATGCTGATTAAGGGGAAAAAAAAGACTCACCTGTAATAAAGTTCCTGAAGAAGTGATGTATTACTAGAATGCAATGCTTGATCAATTTCCAAGTGATCCAGAATGTAGGAAGGTATGGAGTTGCCCTCTTCTACGACAAGGGCCAAATTAAAGAAACCCTAACAGCAAAAAAAGCATGCATGCTTTTTAACCATCAAATTTTCATATGTATATCTAAACATCAAGAACCTAAATAATTATAACTGTCTTCAACTATTCAAATTCATTGAATATACTGTGATATTCACTGAATAATTATGAGACCTTTTTCTCCTAACCATAAACACAGGTAAATACCTACAATGCAAAAGGAGCGTTTAGATGTTGTGACACTATTTTCTTAGAAGCCATGAGGGGAACGACATGAGCTTTATTATTTTTAGTTGCCCTTTAAACACAGTCACCATATCAAACTGTCATCTTTCATCTACTATGGAAATACAGACTGAAAGCAGAAGTGGATTTCTGTTCTGTGCAATTCTCCTCCAGCTAGCTCTACAGATCAACAGCATCTGAATAGTGAAAGTGAGAGCAGAAATTTCCTCCAAACAATTTAAGTCCTTAGTCTTACAGTTTTCCCTACTTGGACAAGTCTTATGCCTCCCTATGTTTCTTCAGAGCCATGAAAATGAACACACGTGAGACATATTAAGGATTCCCCAGCAGTTTGGCTTTCATACTTTAAATAACTGTTCATGCATCTCTTCTCTCCTTTGGCAGTTTAGCAGTAATGTCTTGTCCCAATATCCTCAAAACAGAACCCAACTATCCTACTTCTAATAATTTTACATACAAGATACTGCCTGGAGACGTGGGCATAGGGACAAGGAGAACAGAATATTACAATCAGGACAGTTCAGGAGGGTCTGAGGACAGGAAACTCAGTGTTGAAACACTGTATGTTTTTGCTAATGTGCCATGGTGAATCTTTTAATTATAAAGCATTTTAAGATGAAACTTTTGTGGCAAACAAAATTCACCCTAGGATTTTCTCACTATACCAAGGGAAATAGGTCAGTCTTCTTTTTTTATGTCCTAAGATGGCCGAGGAGAGGATTGGGACAGAACTCAGCAGTCTATTAAATCTTCCACTTGTAAAAGGAAAAATGCCAAGATCACAACTGGGTCAGTTGTGTTGAGGTAAGTAGCACTGAATTAAACCATTCACCTTTAGCTGATAAAACAGCCTAATTCTAGGACTATCCATCTATGCCAAGTTTACCTTCTATTATCATGAACCAGCACCTACTGACTCACAAGGTATTCTGACACAATTGTAACTTATTCTAGCAGGTTTCTTCGGTGCAGATGTAGCCAAGCAGAAAAACCAGTCTCATCTACATTCACAAATTATTCTAAACTCCAGTGTTTTATAAACACTTGACAACTGCAGACCCACCTGTGAATCTCCTTCCAATGCAGCTTGTGCGTACATGCGCATTGAGAGCTCCAGGTCTTTAGACTGGTTCTGGTAACCATAGTAGTAGAAATCACCCATCTTCAAATAAGCTGTGCAAGAAACCAGTAGAAGATCATTTAGAATACTTGTAGGAATAGAATTAACCAACTCTTAATGTGATGGAGAAGTTAATAGTACTCTTTCTCTCTGGTTGCCTCTATGGATAACTTTACATCAGCCTCCTACTGAAAATATATATATCCTGGATGAAATTTCTCATGGTCTAGAAGGAATCAATGTCCATAAAACATTTGACAGACGTCTTTCTGTGATATTGCACAGTAATGAAACGCATCAAAAGAGAAAGTATGACCCAGACAGGAGCAAGCATGAATTATTTTTACACTCCACTTTTTCATATGCTTATTACAAATCACATAAATGCTCTTGTGAGACTATCAGATCAGAGTTTTCAAATGTTCAGTAATGCTTTCAAAGGTAGCAAAATGGTTCAGTTAATAAAGTCATAGATGTAGTAAAGTTTAAGGCCTGAGGAATGTAACTTATACGTAAATAGATTTTTTTTTAACAGAGAATCCTTTAGTTCCCCAAGGTAAGCTCTGCCAACATTGATAAACTCTGTACCCTAACAGAAAAACTAGTAATCAATTAGATAAGGAATCCTTTAGCCTTTATTAGTTTCTCATGACTCAATTATGATACGGAAGTATATTTGCTTTTGGATTTTCCCTTCGATAAACTAAACAGCAGGAGCTCTTAAAGTCTACTGCTATTTTTTTTCCTTAAACTTTAAACTTCTTAAACTGAGTCAACTGCTCAAACTCCTAAATATTTAGCTCCTCCTCAGGGCTTAGCTTTTCTATTTTATTTTATTCAAATTTTTTATATTTAATGCCATAAGAAGGAAATTTTTAGAAAACACATGCTGAAACACAATACATAAATCACCTTTTCTCCCTTGAAATTCCTATCACAACATTAGAAAGGAAATGCATGATTAACAGGGATTAATCTTCTCTTAACTTGCTCACTCACAAAGAAGTTGTGACAGAGTTTTTGAAATTTAAAAAAAAGCAAAATTAAAATTCAGAAAGAATTCCTTATACATACCAAATGATGGGGCATTGACTTGAGAAACAGAGAAATTGTAGTATCTCCAAACACAATCAGTTGCTAGGTATTTCCTTGCTAGGTCCTTTAAAGAAAATAATTGTTTCCTTAACATCACGGGTAAGAGATTAGGACCACATTATTATTAACAAGTGTTTCTTCCGGGATAATAAGTTGTAAATACATTTACTCACTGGTCTTTCTTCACAGATGTGTGCTAAATTTGACTGTGACACTTCAATCCCAGTTTCAGCTGCTAAAATGTAATGCAGCAGGGCTTCATGCCTAATGTTAGATAAAATAAATTAATGAAAAATCTAGCAAAAATAACATGCATTTTAGTTACAGTTGAAAAAACCACCCCGAAACCAGTAAATAAATTTATAAAATCACCTACAAGCAAACTTTTGGTACAAAGTTTCAGCGCAAGAGGCTGGCAAACCCATGCAACAGCGACATATACTGGCAGTGCTCGGCATAACCAGTCATGCTGGACCTCAAGAATTTGCAGCCTTTTCCCTCTTGCACTGCAGCTAGAACAGCTTGAGTGTGCATTTACTCCAAGTGTCAGACGGATGATAAAGGAGAATCGATACTAAGCCCAATTATCTATCTAAATATTTCAGGTAAAACATTCTTAAAAGACTCTTCCCTATTAAAATAAAATCCGTAATCAGCTGTGTATGTATCCGTCTAACATTCATCTGAGTACTTCTTCAGTATGCTTTACTGTGTTATTTATATGACTTGTTTTGTCTTGTCTTTGTAGACTATGGGCTTTTTGAAACAGGATTTGTCTCTCAATATATTTGAATGTATTAATAAAACATCTCAGTCTCTTTAAGGACTCTCAGCACCTCACTGACTGTAAAACAACTAATAAAAGCTAATAATGCATTTGCAGTATAGGAATTCAGTATTATGATAATAGAGGGGAGCAGCTCTCATATTCTCTGTCACTCATCTATTCTACATTATGAAGACTACACATTTAAAATTAAGAGGAAGTCCTCAAAATAACATGTGTACTTTCAAAATTACAAGATAAACAAAAAACCCACTTGGTGTACTTTTTTCTTACTAAAGTTTCCTATTAAAGGGTCATGCTTCCAATGATTTTCCCCACAACACAAAGCTAACACCGTGACAAGTTTCAGGTTTCAATGGTTTGTTACACTGGAAGTCAATATGGTCAAATACACATTTGACTTCAAGAGTAGGTGCTTAAGCAAAGAAACTTTAAATGAAATTGTGAAAGCTGTTCTCCTGCAGAATTATCAGGTGTCAGTCACCTCCTGTTTCCCAACTGTTTCTGCAAGATCACAAATTACTCCTTGTACTTGCCCTATAGAAACACCTAGGACAAAGGAGACCTGAAAGAATCTGGGATTTCTAAGCTGGGAAATTGATTCATTTGATTCTTACATCTCAAAGGGCAATTCAGAAAAGAAATTAAATTTAAAGCCTTTAAATCAGCTGTGAAGATCAAGCTGCCTGTACCATGTACTGACAGACATGCAGAACACGTCTGCAAACATCCAAGGATGAGGAACACATATTACTTGGTCTGGTTGGCAGTGTAACAAATTACACCCTATGCAAGGTACATGAAGAATTGCTCAGAAGCAAACATTTCAACATGAACGTACTCCTAAACCCAGAGATGGATAGGACCAGTATTTATAAGTAACTATCCAAACACTCCCAATCACTGGCATATCTTAAGTGGTGCTCCAGAAAATTTTTCCTCCTAGCTGTTGAGCCTAGACTTTCTGGAATCTTAATGCTCTACCTGTAATCTATCTGTGGACTTCATGCTACTGCAAAGTGAGCTGGGCAGAGTCACAGGCTTGTACAACACAACATAGTACAAAAATATCAACAGACTTTTTCAGAGTTGAAAACTGAGCTCAAGCCTCAGGAGAAATGGCTTTGATGGACTAAGCAAAAAGACACTTCTAGGAATGGGTTACTCCAGAACAGTCCACTGACAGTTCCTTGTAGATCTCCTAAGCCTGAAGCATTAATTAAGTACTCGCAGGGGGACACTGCAGGACTAAACAAGCCATTGTTTTAATCACATATGACAGTCTGGTGCCTGCACATTCAGTATCTGATGCTCACACCTACAGCATTAACCTGGAGGCTATTTTGAAACCTCTTGACTGGCTCATTGGATATTGTAGCCTCCTATTTTACTGACAGAAAAGATATTAACGATATACAGAAAAATGAACAAATCTAATCCAGCAGAGTGAGTTTTCATGACATGGAATTATACAGAAGAGAGAAAGCAAAATATGGGGTTTGGAACAAAGAGAACATTAAAGTGAAAGGTGTTCCTCTGGTTAATCCAATGCACATCACACACCACAGTGTTATGGGTTGAAAACCACAATCCGTTGATTCAACTATTTCACTTTACAAATTCTTTATTTTTCCCTTGACTCTGTCAGAACTGTTGAATTACGCTTTGGGTCGACTCCTCCTTCCCTTTATGTCCATGGACCTTTTGCAACTGATTTCAGTGGTACTACTACTTCTTTTTTTCTTTGAGGTGATCCCAAATATTAATTATTTTATCATGCTATAAGTAAAAGAAAAATAGAAAATAAACTGAAAGGGAACAGGAGAAACATACCATGAAAGTTCCAGATAAGCATTAAGAGCTCTTCTGATTACATGACCTAAGTAGCCATTCTTCTCTGCAATGTGTTTTGCCCATCTGTGGAAATGATCAAACAAAAAAAAAATCAACAGTTGTGCTCCAGTAATGTTATCCCAACTCAAGCAGAGTCAAAGAACACAAAAGGATATGGGATCACCTTCTGACTTCTTCTGTAAGAAAAACTATGGAATTTAATTGTAATTGCTCCATCAGTCTTGTAACAACTGACTGAATGAGAACATGATGTCCTTTTATCTCTATAAGCATATTAGAGACATCCTGGCAATTATTTTTGAGAAAACAAGTATAAGTTAAAAAGTGCTGTCAGTAGTTGTCTGCCTTTTTTCCATGCAAAATACCAGTTCTATCACACCAGGAGCCTGATATTTCTTGAAAATCAAAAAAAAGCAAGGCTTTGTTAGATACAACCTTTCCAAGTTGTTTGATACAATCCCCACAAGTTCTTCCAGAAAACATAAAAAGTACTAGGAGTACTCAATGTCTCTCAAAATCTACTGGTCATTTAAATAATACACATACTCATGCAGGTCAATCATTACTGTAGAAGAACCTTTTGTCAAGGAGGTAAGCACTGTGAAGTACAAGACTTTATTCAGACTGGGGACTTAAAAATCACCAGTAATGAAAATATTCACATCAGAAATATATTGTCATTTATTACATGGTCTCATTCCTTACATTACAGCTTTCTCTGGATCTCTAGGGAAGTCTTCCATATTTCCTGTGATGTAGTACAGAGAGCACCGTAAAGTCCCTTCTATATGTCCTCCTTGGGCAGCTTTATAGAAATAGCGTGCAGCAACTGTCTGTGAGGAAACAAGAGACAATTAGCAACTCTGCACTACTAATATTTAGTGAGATTTTTTTCCTCAGGAATTGTTTCATCAAATGAATTAAAATAGGCAATTGGCTAATGAAGACAAGACAGTTTAGCTACTTTTAATGTACTTAGATGAAATTAATTCCTTTCTTCTAATTTTTTAATAGTTTAGGCCAGAAAAAGTCTTGAAAAACTTATATTCTGGTAATATAGGGAACCACAAACAGAAAAGTGTCTAAATGTGTAACTAATACCTGGTAGCATAAAAGTCTTGTATGCACTGACAGAAGTAAAATTAGTTATTCACTATTAGGAAGATTAACAAGGGATCGCTGGAGTACAGGACTTTTGCACCGGTGATGCCAAGTGATGGCTGTGGAGCAGCAGCAATGCTCAGCAAATCTGGCAGTGCACAACCACTGTGCTCAAATCTTTGAAACTGGCTGAATAAACAGACTGAGTAAGCAGGGCCAGAACTGCACAAGTGGGACGGTGTGTGGCTCTCCATGTTTTATCCTCAGAAACAGTAATCCATCCAAAATAGCATACAGCCTAAATAATTTATTTCAGGAAATTATTAACCATCAATATATGTTTTCTGTAATTGAGCATAGACTTCAGAGTATCCATCATAGCCACAACTTCTCCTTGCCCTTGGCTTTGGTGATTAAAGACACCTGGGCACTTTTAGGTGTACCCTTACAATCAGTCCACTTTGAAATGTGTTTTTTGGCCCGGGAAAGGAAAATGTGTTTGCCAGATGCACACGTTGTTGAGCACCGCTGCTGTTCGCAGCAAAAATGCTCACTGTCTGGAGTATATTCAGATCTCAGAACTCACAGGCCACACTGGAAACATCTTGTAGCTCCAAGCATGAGGTCTGCTTGTGTTTATTACAGCCTACCTCACTGTATTTGTCCCATTGGTCATAAACTACCTAGTTAAGGCCCGGAAATATAACTAAAGTAGACCCTTCCTATTAGGGGAAAAGTTATTTTGCACATATTCATGAGAAAAGTTAATGGGTTGTTTCACAGAAAGACAAAATAAAATACTGCAGTCTACCAGAACTGTAATAAATAGTTACATTTTCAAGTCTGGATTGAAGGCCTTTCACTGCAGTTCTGAGGTTTGCAGAAGCTATGTGAATGCAGCATAGCTGTTCAGGAGTTCAGGAACAAGGTTGTGCTGCTTTCAGTTACTGTGGAATCCTTTCTCTATGTACTTTCCAATTTAAAACTGAGAGAAACCAAAAGATCACATGATGCAGAGCACACACTACCTTTCCTGGCTGCTGTCACTAGAAGGAGGAAAGCAGAGGCAGTCACTGGAGCAAAACCTGAACCTGTTTTGTTTCTAAATTAAGGGAGTACGAACACATGCACATAATTTTGACTATTTGAGTAATATCTCTAACCACTCTGACTGAATCCCCTAGTAAAACCTTTCTTTGTGATAAAAGATATCAAAATCCAACTCAGAGTGAACACAGCAATGTCAAGAATGAAGCAAAAATTTCTAAGCTGGGTGCTAATGTAAGAAATAGTACCATTAAATATTTACTCACTTGATTTCTACCAGGTACTCCAGGGTAAATCCCATCTAAATATAGGACACCAAGGTTGTAAGATGCATCTGGATTTCCCAGTTCTTCTGCAATTAACCAGTGTTTAGCTGCTTTTCTGTAGTCTCTTTTAAAATTGTGGTAATACCATCCCAATCCATTCACTGCCTGGGGCAAGCCCTGATGGAAGAAGAAGGGCAGCCTCAAGTGACACATTTGACTCTGCTTTGGGTCACTTCTGAAACTAAGGGTTTTTCCCCACTACTCTTCCTTGTGGCCTCATATTTAGAGTGAAGAATAAGGCTACAGTGTTGTCTTATTCGTCTCAGCTGTGTCTGCATTCAGATTTTCACTTGTTGACAAGAACAAATTGTGACAAATTTTTCACCTGTTTCCTCTGCAAGGACAAAACAGGACACTTATTCTTGTGAACTCCCAGAACCCTGTTGGCAGAATTTGAAATCAGAAAACCCACTTAAATTAGATTTCCTTACAAATAAATAGAAAACTATGAACACAGACCGTTTTAATGCTGCTTTTAAATTGCATTTGACCAACATCATACAGATCTGATTCAGATATTGCTACTTGCTATTGCCAAGTTGCATCAATAATTACAGATCAAGAGGAGAAAATCTTTTTGAGACAGTTTTTATTTTTGTTGCAATGAGCCACCACCTCCTCGCATAAACTGGTAGATCATATGGGGCTGGAAGTATGACAGCCTGTAATTAACTTACCCATTAGAAGGCAAAAGCAGTTAAACTTTTCAATAATTATGGTGTTGTTTTTGTATAGAAAATGTGCTCTGGAGCATAAAAACCTAAGTATCTGAGCTCAAGGAGAGCAAGGAAATTGATGTCTCTAAGATTCTTCCTGGATATCTGTTCCTCAGATCCTGAGTCAAGGGAATTTTGATCATAACACGAAAGTCACTCAGTTTGTTCAAGCCTTTCCCAAACAGGCAGTAGAACAAGTAGTCTCTCCTGTTTCAAAAAAATCATAGAACAGGCACAGAGCTAGTCTCCCAGTTTGGGAAAAAAAGGCTTTTGCCATTCATGGTGAAGACACTGAAGAAGCAACCTGTATTTACACAGAATTATGGGAACAGGCATTTTATATAAATCAGTTTATTATTACTAGCACCTGGCATAGGACTTCTAGAATGAAATATTTATTGCATATTACCTTGGCTGCTGCTTTCTTCATCAATTCCAACGCAAGTTTCATATTCTTTTTCACACCTTGGCCCTAGGAAATGCATATATGAAACAATTAAATGCAGGCTGATAAAAATTCACTTCTGCGCATTCAAAATGTCTTTTGACACTGATACTATTATTTACCAGGTATCATTTGGCTTTAAACAGTTACAACAAATCAAGCAGTTTTGTGTTCATCCCTCCTTCATAGCCTTAAAAAATCTCAGTGATTCAGTCTAGGAACAATTACTTCACCAGTGTATTCAAGGGATTTTTACAGGTAAATAGTATGACAGATCTTTAATTTTTGGCACCTAAGCAAGAATGAACAGCATTCAAAGGCGCATAGGCTGCTCACAGTAAGAGCTCTCAGCTTTCCTGAAAAAGGATGTCAAAGTGTCTCCAGAGGAAATACACAGATCTCAAGCTTATGATATAAATTAATTCCAAACATGGGTCAAACAGGTCATGGGTGCTCAAAAACAACACAAGCAAAACTAAAGCAAGCATTTTGTAGAGAACAATCCTGCACTGTCAAAGGAATGGGATGAAGACTTAATGGCTCTTCACTAATAACTCTAACCTTTAGTGCTCTTGACTGTTTTATGGGCAACACCACTCAGCTGATATATCTGACTCAGGAGGGGTTGGTTAAGCTTCACTTTAGTCTCTGCTGTCTAATGCTTCTAGCAGGGAAAAACTAACTGTGTGCAGAGACAATTTAATTCCAACTTAAAAAATAAAATCCCAGAGATGTAAAGAAGAGCATTCTAAGAAAGCATCAAATTTTTACCTATATCTCTATATCAAGGCCTATGCCTACTAGCTGGTTGGATTTTTGAGGTGACAAGACATTAGGAAAAATTAGGACCCACTAATTGGGTGGTATTTTGATCCCGAATCTGGCTCAGAACAAAGTGACTAAACTGCTTTTAACAGGCTCCTTTGAAAATTTTTGTGCCTTTCTGATAAAAATCAACATTAGCTTCACATCTATTGATTGATTTTCAGAGTAAATCTAAAAGCACTTGTATATAGTCTTCTCTGCAGATGATTTACAAATATCGTGTCATAGGAATGAAAACATGAAACTTGACTTACCTTAAATAACACAATGGCATAATCATATATTAACACTGGATCTTCTGTTTCTATTGCACCCTTTGCATACCATTCTATTGCAGCTTCAGGATTTTTTGCCACTCCTTGTTGGCCCCAAAACAGCATCTGAGCCAACCGTTGCTAAAAGAAAACAACAGAAGCAGTAATGTTATAAATGCTAGTATTGAAACTGGAATTTCAGAAGCAGACTTCTTCAGCTTAGATACATTTCAAATGTATGAACAATATATAGTTATACGTCCTCAAACATTCAAAAATGAGCGGTTATTAGGAATATTCAGAGGGCTTCAGGAATATTCAGAGGACTTCCCCAGTGGTGGAAGGTACTGATATTAAATCTACAGCAGGGATATTTTTACAGCTGTCAGTATCACAGAAGTCTGGATTGATTTAAGTGCAGAGATAAGTGATAAAAACAGACTTGATGCATCTAAATGGCTTGGTATTACACATATTGTTGCTGATCTCAGATCAGCAGCAGTAATTGCACTGTATCAAATACAAACCCAGGGAAAAGGATCAGAGAAGGAGGTTGTCAAGATTTGACAACTCTTCCCTTTTGCCTTGCATCATTGTTTTAGCTTTTCATGGTTACTGGATATTATCAGACAGAAACATGGGAAATAGTTCAAGCTCATAAAAAAGAAGCAATTCTGGGTAGAAAGAGAAAATACTTGTCTGCTTCACTCTCCTCCACAACTTTTCTACTAATCCTATAGATGTATATACCCGATGTGTGTCTAAAACCAAGAAAGAGAAAATGTACTACTTTATACCTGTGCAGCTGCATTTCCTCTTGTTGCTTCGTGCTTTAACCACATAAAAACATCACCATTTTCTTTTGTTTGAGCTTTTAGCAGTTCATCATCCATCAGTCTGATAGTTTCAACAAATGCCTGAAGAGTAGGTGAACAGAAAAAAAATTATTCCACAATGAATTTACACATCTGCTATCAAAATGAAAATGTTTCCCATTTCCTGCTTATCCCTAAAAATTTATGATCCATTCTGGGTTTTAAAATTCTCATCACTCCTCTGATGACCAGTCCATTAACTATTCTTACATTCAGAGTAGAAAACATTTACTACTTTGTTACAGTACAAAACTGTAAGTTCACTCTACACTGGAAAGGTACACCAAGACACCAACAACTGAAAAGAAACCCCAAGCCACCTTTTAGTTTTACATGTAGTTAATAATGACAAAGAAGTGCTTTTAAGCCTTTTAAGATCTTCTATTTTCTATAAAAATCTCTTTTAAAAGATAAAAAAAGGCTGGCAGAAAGCTTGATGAAGATCTGCCCCACAGAACTCTATAGTATGTCTGCTGGGTTTTAGTTCTTTAGCAACCAAAATCTCTCTATTTTCTGTACAATAGTCATTCTTTCTGATAAGCCAGAATTCTAGCACTAATCTACCTTGAGCATTCTTTACAGTTAAAGGTGTGTTTAGCAGTTCATTCTAAAATCATTTTATTGTAACTTTATCAGGTAACTATTTAACAACCAAGCAATTACATTTGATTATTGAAAATGTATAAGTATGGAGAGGACAATTCATCTTTTGCATGAACTTCATTATGTTTGACTATTAAAACAGCAGATCAGTTGCCTAATTACCACATCCAATTACATTAATAATTAAAAATCTGAGTGAGGAATTAGGGCCCAAGAATAACAATTGGCCTTTAATGAAAGATAGGCATGTGGACAATTCTGAGGATTTGAGCCTAATTTTGATTTTGATTCCCCCTTGCTAAGAAACAAAGTAATGACACCTACATATAATTTGGGAGATTTTGTAACAATCATCAAATCATAGAATGATTTGGGTTGGAAGGGACTTTTAAACATCATTTAGTCCAAAACCTCTGCCATTGGCAGGGACATGAATCAGATCAGCTAATATTTGTAAATCAAGACAAAAATGTTCTGGCCACACAATTAATATTAATATGTGAAAAATAATTTGCACAGAAAACGAATTCAGATACAGTTATAACTCTTTTACCTGTTCCCCTTTTATATTGTGTTGATCCAGCGATGTCTTTATTGCAATATTACTGTAATAAGCATATGACAGCTCCAAATCAAGTGGATAGTTATTAATGCCTTGATAATGTTTATAGCCAAGATTCAGCATAGCAAGTCTCTCATTACCCTGAGCTCCAACCAAACTATAGAGCAGTCCCTGACAAAAATCAACAGAGATAAACAAGAGTGAATTCACTGCACATTTCACAAGTTTAGCACTTTTCAGGAGATTTACAGGGAACAGAGTGTTCATTCTGGCAGCTGAAACACTAGCTATACCATGAAAGCACAGTTACAGAAAGTAAAGTAGTTAAAGTGTCTTATCTACGTATGGGAAGACTTGAAAGAAAAACTAGACTCTAAATACTTTTGAAGTATTGCACTTACTCTGCCACCACTAAGCGTGCATCAATTTTTTAATGTCATTTTATTACAATGTGGTTTATACTCTGACACTTTTTATACCCAGAAGTGATTTAACTAGTCCCACTGATGCCAAGTGGAGTTTTCACACTGAATTCAGTGGAACCATATGGAAGTTAACAAACAGCACTTGAGAATCTTACCCTAGGGACTTGACAGAACTAGTAAGACAGGACCTGTGGCTGATAGGGTTTCAGCACAAATCTCCCTTGAGATATATGTTAATTGGTCTATGTACCACACATTTGCCTAAAAACAATGATGTCCCATTTGTGCTGGATATTAAATTATTTCCTACACTATTTGAAGCAGATCCAATGATAAAATGACTCAGCCTCCATAATTACCTCCATAATTACCATTAACTCCCTAATTAGGCTATAAAAAAGGTTTTTGTCTAAGGTTTCTTGAGGAGTTGCAGGTGAGCTTAGTCTCTGATTGTCCTCTCAAAGGTTCTTCCGATTTAGTGTCCAGTAACCACAACAGGCGGATCTGCTATTTTTTATGAGTGTTTTATATTATACTATTATATCACAATGAAATATCTGTTGGCAATTTTAGTGTTGCCCTCTTCCCCTGACATATAAACACCTTCCATTTATTTGACCTTGAAATTAAATCACATGGAAACATTTCAGTTATTTGCAAGCCCAAAAGGTCAGAAGTTCACATACTCTGCAGTTGCTCAGCAGAAGCACAGTCACTTTTTTCCAAAAGAAAACTGTTCTACTTTGGTTACCCTTACTCATTTGACCATAATATACTTAGTGCCACATTTTTGCACACAGTAAAAAGGGACTTCTTTCCTGACTGTACCCTTTCCACTTATGAGATTTGCCTAAGACTTTTTTCTTTCCCATCTACAAATGACTGTGGGTGTCTCAAGGGCTATTACCTCATTCTACCTCCACAGTGACCAGGAAAAGCTGTACATTCTATGCTTTATGGTTCACTTTACCACCATTTTTAGGTCTTACTAAATCATTGCTTTCCTTGTTCTGGATGAGCAGGATAAAGATTCCGACCATCAAGACTTCAGAAAGACATCACTGCCATCAAGTTATTTACAAGTAGCTTTACTGGGGAATCCCTTCAAGCATTGACTGGATCTGGAGTCCATTTCAACTTTTTTAATTCAATTAATCATAAATTCATCCCATTTCTAAATTGCCCTTAAAGTTAATTAGTTTCACAGACACAACCACACGTATTAAATATACTACCTTTATATGATCCACAGACACACCTAGCCCTGTTTCAAATATAACTGCAAGGAAATAGGAAGCCTTATGGTATCCACAACAACTGGAATCCATCAGGAGAGGGACAGAGGAGCCCATATTGCTGAGGCCATTGGCACTGGAGAGACCTTTCACAACCTTCTCAAATATCCTCCGGCCAACTTCTACAACTGTATCACTTCCATCTTCTAACACTAAAAATAAAATATAGGAGGCACAGTTATTGCAATAGTTAAAATTAGGAATGGGTTTCCCCTCCTTAAGTTAATGGGACTGAGACAGATTCTGTTATTTCTCATGCTGAATGGTATTGTCAATGCAGACAACCAAAATTCAACCACAATACAAGGTACTATTGTGGAAGGAAGGGTGAATAAAAATCCAAAAGACTACCTCAAAGTAACTAACCACTAAAAACATAAGGATATTTCTATATTCCTTCTACCTAAAAAGCCATCCTTTCATCTGCAGCATATTGCAGCACATAAGCTACATGACACTCCTTTACTAAGTTAGCTGATGAAAAAAACCCAAATGTATAACACATGAACTGAAGTCAAAGGATACAAACTTACATGACATATATTGTGGAGTTATTTAAGATCAGTAAAAAACCCCCCATGATTACCATCTGGACTACTGAAGTCTATCTCTTGTAACAGTTTGAACAAAGTGTGGTACTTTTCCCTGAGTTCTTTTCCCCACATGAAGGCATTGCATTTGGGTATTTCTCCATACTTGTGAATCAGCTCCAAATAATAGTTTTCACAGTAACCTAGAGAAAACAACATATTTAAGATATGAAAGCTGACTTTGTCAGCCTTGAAAACAAGCTTCTGGTAGGAAAAAAGATGTTTCTAGGGTGAACTAAAAAGTCATGGACAAGACGAGCACATTCTTGACACACAGCAGTACTAAAATCTCCTACAGCTAGCACAGGTCACTTAAAAATACATTAAGATTTCTTCTTCCATACTCTGGTCACAATGCATGCAATCGACTGTTAATTAGAAACATAAGCTCATTTTCAGCACACATTCAAGCCACGTTACTTTTCTTTCACAAAAAAATATTTCACTAAAGTATTTCACGGATACTTTGGTATAAACCTGTTAATTACTGACAATTAGGCAACTGTGATAGAAACATTCCCGCAAAACTCATCTATTTTTGGGAAAGGGTTTAAAATACATTTGCCTTTAGGGTCATTTTGAAAAAGAAATGGAAGAAGGGCAATTGCATAGACTAATTGAAAATATTTCTTTGTCCCTTTATGCATCTGTCTTATTAGAGAAGACATATCAAGATGATTAAAGTTTGTATTCCATGGTATAAAAGTATTTGCAGGGACAAAACCACAGTTTTAGCTACCAGTAACAAAGCTAAGCTCTTCAAATTGCATTTTTTTCTTGTTATGGATAAATTAAATTTACTTTTGATGATTAATATCCAGAATTAAATTTATTTTTGATGATTAATATCCAGATTCTTTAAAAAGGAAGACAACAGGTCTCCAAGGATGACAGTTTAAAATTCCTGTGTCACAGATCAACACTTACAACTTCTGTGAGCTTTTTCGCCTTGCTTTACAATATATCTGTATTCATGAACTATTTCTTGAATGTCCATACATCTCTCGTAGTAGAGTTCAATTTGTTCCACTGTGTCTTTGTCATGAAGAGGATTAGAAATCTACAAAAAGGCAAATGATGGATAAATGTCATCCCCAGTATCCGTTGTTGTCTCTGCTCAGCTAGAAAGAAGCATTGTTGGTAAATAACAAAAGGAAACGGATTATTCACTACAATCAGTTTATCAGGTGTCAGACAACCTGATGGTGGCCACAATAGTCTATGACTTTAAACAGTCAGCATAATCCAAAAATCATGGATGAACTTCCAAAACTGACCAGTCCCATGTGACTTTTACCACCACTTTTAACAAAACCATAGATTAATCAAATGTGTCCAATACTGTATATCAGCAACTGACAACAAAGCAATACTGAAAATAAGTCTTTATTAAATATAGATTTATGAACATTGCTTTACACACTCACTGCCCAAAGTATTATCTTTTAGCGTTTGAAGTGGCAACTAATATTGCTAATAAAGCTAATGTTTTCCCAGATACTATCGTGCTTCATAGCTAGTTTATCACTTGGTAAGAACTCCAGTTAAAAAAAATAAAATACAGCCATAGTTGCCTGCTAATATTTAAACATTTTGAAACAGTGCTTTTGCTTACCTGTTCTGTTTCCAGCACATTGAGACGATAGTATTTCACAGGTCCAAAGAATGCTTCAATACCACTTACATATCCACTGCCTCCAAGAACAAAGTATCCAGCAGTGTCATCATAATAGAAATCTTCCCTAAAACTTGAGAACATAAAAGAGAAGTAAGATAACTATCTAGAGGCATTGTGAAAGAAAAAAAAAGAAATTAGTATCTCAGAATTTCTGTAACTGACAGTCTTAAACTCATTGTCAGTACCTTTTTTTTTTGCTCATTTGTTGATTCTCAAAATCTACTCTACCATTTAGTGTGATAAATTTTGGAGTAAATTTAACAAATGCCTTGTCTACAAACATATCAAACCAGCAGGGTGTTTTATTTTTCTGACCTGTAAGTATCTTCTGATGTTTTATGTATCATTACCCAACCTCAAAGATTTCAGTTCCACTTCTCCCTTGCAGTTTTTTTAAAATTGGCATATGAAAATTTCAGTTATGTCCTATGGTTAATATTTACAAATTTTCAATTTCTGGTTTGTAAAGCATAGCAGAGAAAGACCAACACTGAACTCCGCCATGCAGTTTACTGTTATGTAGTCTCCTTACTAACAGTGGGTTTTTTAATTATTTACACAAGAAAGAATCAATCTTCAATTATAGTGAAAGGGAACAATTAAAGATTCATTTTAAAAAATTATTTGGTTGCTTAGAATAGAGCAAGAATACTTTTGGTAGCAACTTTGCTCTCTAACTAAGCAAAGTAGGTAACAATTTCACTGGTGATAGTCTAGCTCTCTCACAGTAACAGCAAAACTTGACTTCAGTAAGGCCAAGACTTCATTCGAAGACTGATCCTAATGACACCGACCTGGCAATCAGTTTTTAGCGAGGGTTTTCAGACTCTAGTTCTACATCATACACTGTGTTAACTCAACCAGCTCATGGCACTAAGAAAAACATTCAGCTCATACCCAATGTAACCACAATAATGAAAACCAGTTTTGAAAGCATAGTGTGGAAAAAGACCATAAACATTTCGAAAATCCGTTGGAATCTCAGTTACAAACTTGTGCTCTCCTTCTCCCATTTTCTGTATCTGAACACATACACACATATTCCTCCACAAAGGGGAAAATGCTGCTTACGTAAAAGATTGATGATGATATCTTTTCAAATTCTTCCCAACACTGCTTACTTCTATCTAAAAGAAGACAGAATATTAATTATAATAGAAGAAATGTTACAGGGTACATTTACTACACTCTTAAGTTGCTCCAGGGGAGCACTGCGTGCGGCACTTAGTGCTATGGTTTGGTTGACAAGGTGGTGTTCAGTCAAAGGTTGGATTCAATGATCTTGGAGGTCTTTTCCAACCTTAATGATTCTACAGTTCTTGTCACTCAACAGACGCAAGTTGTTCACCTCAGGGCTGTTCTCAATCCACGCTCTGCCCAACCCGCATTTGTGCTTGGGATTCCCCTGACCCAGGTGCAGCACCTTGCACTTGGACTTGTTGAACATCATGAGGTTCCCATGGGCCCACCTCTCAAGCCTGTCCAGGTCCGTTTGGATGGCATCCCTTTCCTCCAGTGTGTCAACCGCACCACACAGCTTGGTGTCATCAGAATACTTGCTGAGAGTGCACTCAACCCAACTCAGTCAATCAAAGTTGATTTCCCAAAGCTGGATGTCTGAACATCCCCTGACAATTTCTAGTTTTAGATTTTTCATTCTTTTAGTGTGTGAGCATATACAATTTACAGTATTTCTCTCAGTCTCAGCTATTAATGAGCTCATCAGAGGCATAATGAAATAAGATATCTCAGTCTTGATCCTGTAATTCTGTAGCAAGCATACCTGCCCACCCTTAAAAGAGAGATCCAGTCGAAACCATTGCCTCAGAGGAAGGCTGAAGCTAGTTTTCACTGCAAGGTCGTCACCCCTCACAAGATGCATTTGAATATGCACATAACCTGACAGAAACAAAGGAAGAAAAAGGAAATAACACCACAGAAACATTAACAGTAAGAATGGGTTTCCTAATGTATTATTCACAGTGATTCTGTCCTCTTCATCCTCTTCATCACCAACAGAAATCTGGGCATGCACCAAGCCATACATCAGCTCTCACAGAATCCCACAGACACACATTCCACATTTCAATTACACATCTCGGATGCTAATGCTCAGCCTCCCACATGAAACCACTAAATGAAAGCCAACAGTCCGAGGCATAAACAGACTAAACATAAGGCAAACAGGGAGGCTCAAACATCAGAAAGCAAATGTGACTTGCAGTAAAAAGCTGAAAGGAACAGTAGACCATGGTATCCACTCAACACTGGGGGGACATGTGAGTGCAATGATCAAGTACAACATGACTCTACCCTCCCCTACCAGGACCTGCAGAAGCTAGACTCATGGTCTGAGCTCTTAAGACTAGAACAGGCTATTATGATAGTCTAGTCTAACACTGAGAATAAAACTGGCTGTAAAACTTCTCCAAGCAAATCTCATAATCAAGCCGGTAACTTCCATTTTTGTTTGTTCTTCAAAGAAAAGCATCCAGTTCATAAACTAATTATCTAGATTGGTTACAAGACAGAGGAAATGAAAATATCAAAAATAACAGAGAGGAAAAAAATCAGTTGTGAAACTTGCAAAGAAGGGAGGAAAAATGTATTATGAGAAGGCCAGGTGTATACTTTTAAAACTGTGCATGCTTATTTCCTCTGTGAGCCTGCCAGCCAGCTCCCACATGTCTTCTGGAAGGAATAGTCCTCTACCGCAAGCACTGAGAGACTAAGATGGTCCTACTACCTCTTAACTTCTTTCTTGATCAGGGAAACAGATTGTGATTCTTGAACAGTGAAATGCAGGCAAGACCTTGAATCATTTTGTCTTTTTCTGAGGCTGCTTGAAATTATAAAAAAATGCAGGCAGTATGTATATAGGAATTAAGAACAATTTAAAACACTTCAGTAATAAGAACAAAGCTTGTTCATTGAGGTAAAACTGTTTAATCCCAGTGTGTGTTCCTGGCCTGTAAGATTTAGTCTATTCTCCTGACAAAGCAAGTATTTCCTGAAGTTAGCCACAAGCAGATGCTGTGCAACTATTTCTCAGTTTTCTGCTATTAACTTGGTAGCTACTCTCCTATTGAGACACTATAGTCAAAAAGAAGCATTTTTCAAGGAATCAGTTTTACAAAATAGGTCTGATAACATATTTTTATAAATGTTATTCCTAGGCACAGATCTATTAAAACTGTATTAGACCCCTTCTGAAAGCCATTAATAATATCCCTTACCTTCCTCATTTAGAAATACAGCCGGAGTACCATACATTTCTTTTGAATCAATGAAATAGATTATACCACACAGATCCTTTTCACAGTGATGGAGTAGATATAGCCAGATTGAAACGGTGAACCTGTATGAGCAAAAGCAAACAAAAAATTCACTCTTGATGAAAACTCTCTCTATAGTTTGAAAAGCATGCATTTCACTTTAATTTAGCAGAACTTTCTCACACATGTAATCTTCAGAACAGAACACATCCTCTGCAGTGAAAACCTTCAGAACCACACTTAAGACTCTTGAACCTTTGATCTCCTTTTAACCGCAGACTTTTGTGGTAATGACAGAAGAGAGTAAGGAAGTGTTATCTAAACCAATTCCAGAATACCAGGTCACAGCTACTTCTAGATCCCACATCAACAAGGAACTGAAAACACAAGAGACATCTTGGAGCCAACCTCCCACATGCAGGCTATGGTACCAAATCTCCAGATGCATGGCCTTGTCATTTTGATTGTTGAAGCCAGTAAAAACTTCTGTGTCTTCTACACTAAAAGCGAACTGTGAAAGTGTGCTTGGGAGTAGCAGTTAAAAATGAATGCAATCTCTGTAAAGTACAGATAGCTATGAATAACTGTCACAGAGCTATCACAGGATAAATAAAGGTAGAGCCTTTGCAAACTATAGAGCAGTGCAAAATAAAAAAGTCAAAGACTTATAAATGTCTGTACGAAGCTGGTAGAGGCACTAAAAGCTGAACTTGTACCACAGTATCTAATTTTAAGGAGTTCCTCTGTGCCAGACTAAATCTGCTTCCATGCTTTTAACAGAAATTTGATCACTGATTTCTGTAACATTGCCATAGCAGTTAGACTAATGCTCAACGCCCTTAAAAACTGTACCTCCAATGTACAACTCAGCAAAGCACTACAATTATTATCATATCTGGTGAAATAGTTCACTTTTCTTAGTGATTTTTAGAAGGAGATATTCAGTTTTTGCTTTTCTTAATTAATTAATAATTCTTATTAATTAAATTAATATTTGTTTATAATAGTTCAGCATTGGGTCAGCTTGCATTGCTTCTCCCTTAAGAAGTTACTTAACATGAGTACTTTGTATGTTTCCCTAAACTTAGGCCTAAACAATGTTGGTCTGAAAGTCTAGCACTTGCTCTCTTGCTACAAACAAATGCAAGGATGATTCTTTTCCCTAACATAAACTACAGTTTAAATAGCTAATATCCACCAGACACGGTACATGGGTGAAGTAGAAAGGTTTGTAAATCATAACCACTTGTATATTGATTGTTATGACCTACAGGTAAACACTCTGCTTCCAGAAATACTGCTCACGCTCAATATATCGCTCTTTTTACCTTCCATCTCTGCCAATATAGCAAACTCAAATGCCGCAGTCTCCATTTAATCCTTGATTGCCAGGCTGAGACCATATCTGTTCTGGACACACTTCCTGGGACAGAGTTTGGAACAACGCTGACTCATTTCACATCCCCCACTGCTGCAGAATGACGAACAGCATGAGTAGTCCCTTACAGTCCCAGTGTATCCTTGCTGCAGGCTGTTCACTGGTAGCCACCTCAAATGGCAGCTGTCTATCTCCAGCTCTCTTTCTCTACAAATTCCTGACTGAACGCAAGCCAGTAACTTCAGTCAGATCCATCTGCTTCTATTGACCTTTTGGTGCAGTGGGGAACCACTCCTCACATAGAGAGAACTGAAGAAAAACTTTCTTCCTCTTCCTTAACAGAGCTACCCCAAGCTGTCATGCAACCACAACACGTAATGGAGACACCACTTGAAGATAAAAACAGTGTGGATCAGGTAAAGAGCTTCATAAATTCATGCTACGTATTTTCAACCAGAGCTTGAGCGCCTCAGTGCCAGAAGCAGAATGCAACTGTGTTGGTGAGCAAAGGGCAGCAGGCTGTCACCCATCCTGAAGAAACCAGGAGCTAAAACTTGCTCTGTAGTTATGGCTTCAGAGCTGTAGTTTGAGGGCTAGTAATTTGCATGCAACCTGTGCTCTCTGGCAAGTCATCTTCGGCACTCTTCTTGTGCTCACAGGTCAAACGCAAACCAGAAGGCAAGTTCCAGTTCCTGCAATCATTTCCTACTTCTCTAATAATGTTGCCAGGGTAAGAGCATCTGGTGGAGGGGAGGTATATTTATGTATTTCTTTTCCTCTAAAGTTGCAAAATATGACTGAAGAGTTGTGACAGTTTTGTGAAGGGGAAGAAGAGCGGAGCAAGATGATCTTTTAAGGGCAATTCCTTTCTAACTGAACAGTGTGCAGGGGCTAAGGAGTATTACTCCCATCTAAGTAGGAGAGTTTACACAGTGATGGTGGAAGCAAATAGAGTAAACTCAAGCTGGAAGGCTTATTTAGGCAGAGGATTCTATCACTAAGGGCTTGTCAGATGCAAAATAAACTAGGGTGTGAATTCATAGGGATAAAGCTGCTCCACACTGTTTGCTCTTGCAAGAAACCTTACTCTGCACTCGCCCTGCAAACAACGTTATAAATGCAGATCTGTTTGTAATGCAGAAAACCCCAGGCTAGCTAGTCCTGAGAAAGCAATCTGATCATGAGAGCTAACTCACCCTCCTAACTGTACTTAACCCACTCAGTTATACCCACTATTGGCTTCTCTTGCATAGCACTGCACTGACACATATTCTAAGTGCCTTTCCGAGGTTCAGCTTAATCCAGTCCAAAACTGAGATGACAAGGAACTGCTAACTAGGTTACTTTTGCACTTTTTCCCAAATTAGTAGGCAATATTCCTTTAACTTGTGGTGTACCCCAACAGTTCAAGTACATAACAACGCCTTCAATAATCAAGTACATCCCAGTTCAATTATTTGCCTATACTTACATGGGATAATCAATCTGATGTTGTCTGGCGGTCTCAAGTTCTCTATTTTCAAATTGTTCAAATTTCTTCACAATTCCTGTTTTTTCCCCACTGGAAGCATATATAAATTCAAGAATCTGGACCCCATCTGCAAAATACAATCTTTCTTAATCTGCCAGACAAAAAGCATTGATAACCCATTAATTAGCTCACACTCCTACAGTCAAACACTTAAATCACAGATTAAAACAGAATACAAATCAATACAAACCCTCATAAAGTCCTTAAACACAAATTCACTTACTGTTATTAAACATACTACGGTCTTGGACCAAATAACCCATGGAAAATGAAATGGAGTCCATTTCCAGCTGGTATTAGAAGCAGAGAAAGAACAGACTCATTTAAAACTGGATACTTAAAGAACCAGTTAGTAAGAAAGAAACCTTCATTTATCTCATTTGCCTAAATCTCGTTTTATCTTCGATTATGCCTATGTGACATTACTCCACAGCTCTGGGACTTGGTCTCCATTTGCACCTGTCTATATTGTATGTATGTGTAGATACCAATTTTGTTCTTAACTGTATGGATAATCTTGTAATAAAACTGATAAAGCTGCCCCTCCTAGGAAACAGCAGAAAAATCTTCAAAGCCATGATATATGTACAATAAGCTTGCTTAGAAAAACTCCAAAATCAACAAAAAACCGCCCAACAAACAAACAAAAAGCCACCAACAAAACATCAAAATATACCAAACCGTGAGGAATTTGTTACAAGCATAAGAAACTAAATTCAATGTTTCTTCCTCCTATTTTGTGTTATACTGATTTAGATTAGAATTAGATAATACATAAGATGTTTCAGTGTTGCCAGGTATCATATGCTGCCTCCAATAAGTATTTTAGAAAGCCTCCAAAGGAACCAACATCACTGCTTTCTTGTTCTTCCTCAGAGCATTAACAAGTCAGCGTAGTGAAAGTAAGTGACACAAATACCATTGTGGGATTTTCTAGGAGAGGACTACGTAGAAACAAATAACCTTTCTCCTTTTAGGTTCTGCTTTGAGTATGCACGGATGGCAAAAACAATTGTTAGCAGGTGTAAAGCTAGAGATAGGTAGGCAGAAAAAGAAGCCAGAACTCAAAAAAAATCTAGAAAGCAGAGTTGTGAGCTTCAATAATCTATACAGTTGGCATGACACAAATTTTTATGTAAAACTATTACTTTTTCTTTTAAAATGCTTGTCCATAATGGTTGGCCGGGGAGGGGGAGAAGAGGTACTATGAAATTTAGTGCACTATAAATGCTTTAAAATATATTTCTGAGTGTGAAGCCATCACCTTAAGCAGAAGTAGATTACCTGTGTGAGAATTACTTACGCACAAACTGCAGAACTGACTCTGAAATAATGCAGTAAGAGACTGAACAACTCTCTCTCTCTGAACACAAAGGAATGATGTCCACTGACATCAGTGGGTTTTGACTGAAGTTGCTTGAATACACTTAGAAGATAGAAAGCTGTGCTGCTACAAATCTCCAGGCTTGCTGTGATGAAACAAACTGAACGGTTGATGGCTTCAGTCATTTGCAAGGGTCACCTCACAGTTATGAAGCTTATATGTTCAACAATGTTTCCAAGTAAACCATCCTACGTAACCTTCACTACTTACTAGCGGTAGGTCACTTTTTAACAGCTTATTTGTGTTATTTGTGTCCCACTAGTTTCCTTGGGGAAAAAAAGTGACATTACACCTACCGCTTTCATGAGGGCACTGAGGTATCCTGTTTGCCTGGAGCATCCACAAATAGTCAGCACCCCACTGAAGACAAACTTTGTGGTCCTTATATGGCCGTTCAAAAGGTGGAACTGCCTCTAAAAATGTGTAATTCTTGGCAACTGCAGCCTGGTAGTCTTCATTCTGTTCATCATCATAGTTGCTATCTGATTTGTGACTAATCCATGCATACAATATCACACTATGCACGATTATTGAGTTTCTGATGATATAATCATCTCTGTAAACCATGATGCTTGGAAATTTCAAGTGTACTTGTCGCGTTCTGGTTACATAAAGGTTCTTCTCATCCTTCCATCTCCTTCTATACACTGGTATTCCAGTCCTAAACTCGGAGGAAGCTACTGCTTCCAAATTGACAATACAAGGCTTAGAACATAAATACTGAACTGACACCTCAGAATTGTTAAGAACTTTCTTTTCTAAAATGTTTAAATTGATAAAGTCCACATAATCCATGTTTTTCTCAAACTGTGGAGTAACTGCTGTTGTCTGTAATGTCTCCTTTCCAAAGGACGGCACAAAATTCTGGAAAAAAACCCCAAAACACAGGCATGTTAGCCAGAGAATCATGTTATCCAGAGTATCTAAGTTTATATGATTTCTCATATAGTCACAGCAATAACAGAACATTGCACAAGCAGAAGGTTTATACACCATACTTCAACTCCAAAATATGAGGTTTCTTTCACACAGCAAGTAGACATGGATTACTGGAGAGCTACCATAAAGATTTTAATGGAAACAACTTCCCTACATCACGTTCTCAGTTACACATGCCTCTACAAACACACTGTATTTACAGGGTGTATCCTTCAGCCCTTACGCAAGTGGAATCCGGTCTAAGATAGCAGCTTACACGTCATGCTATTTACACATGCTCCTAGGATCAGGCCTAAAGAGTGCACCCTAAAATGTACTGGCATATATTCATTGCATCATTGTTCACTAGTATTGCCACTGCTTGATGTTTCTATATCTTCTTAAAGAGTTAGCTAATTTTGTTACCTGTTATTCAGGTACCTGAATGGCAGAATAACAACACAGTGGTTTCCTGAGAATGAATTAATATTCATGAAGTGTTTAGGGGCTTATTTTTGAAGTGTTCCTATCCTGAAGATGGACTTGGAAATTGAAGCAACCAGACCAGCAGGCTGCATTTGCTCAGCTTTTGCTCTCCACAACTACGTACATTCTAATACACTTCGAGAGTGAGTGCTTGGACACACACCAGGATTATCCTCCATGCTGAAGTTCTTGTCTCTAAGACTTCAAACAGCTTCTTTTCTTTCTGCCCTGCAGTCAGCATCCGGCTTGATGCACTGCCAAGGATACTGGGGATTACTCAGCTCAGAGGGCCAGCACCATGACTGCTGATACATAAGATGAGGTTAGCTTCAGCCCTGCTGGTCTTAGTGCCCTTCCCTCAGTCCCTGTTCTGACAAATGACTGCCAAAGAGTTACTCAAGAGACTTTACTTTGTATTGGTTCCTGGGCATTATCTGAGGCACATGCTGCCAAAAAGCATGAAGCGTATTTGGGTCTGCTGTTACACCCTCTAACAAACCCTTCAGGAGGCTTATCCAGTAAAGAGTATGGCGCAAAGGACCCTGAGCAACTCCACATCACTGGAGCTGTGGGCAGAGACTGTAGACCATAAACTCCTAGACCATGGCTGAGTCTCTGTTACCGCTTGGTCGCCTCTACACACTGCTCCCTGGTGCAACACATAGTGTACTCATCACCTAAATATTCCTCTTGGGTGAGGAATCCTACATTTCCCTCTCTGCTATATCACACAAGGCAGAGTTAACTGTGCATCACCTCTGACTACATCAAGCAAGGATGTAAATTTACATTAAACACTGAGCATGATTAGGAGACTTAAATATAAAAGTTTCCCAGCACAGTAAAGAATCCAGCTACACTGATTTAAAATGTTACCATGAACTAGGCAGAGTTCAATAAGACAGGCAGAAACCCTTTGTTGTGTGGGGCAACTTAGCCACAAAAGCTGTAAAAGTTTTTTTCTTTACTTAAACCCTGATGAATCTGAATGAATTAGTTCAAGTCATCCCACTGGATCTTGGGATAAAAATCACTGTGGGAGGCAATCACAACAAGTGTTAGGAAACTGAACATCTTCAGTAGTGTAATAATACAGAAACGATCAAGAAACCATTCTTTCACTCTCTGGAGTCAGATCTCAGCAGGACCCTCCACGAGTTCACCCTTATAAAGATTCCACATAACCCTATGAAACTGCACATCTGCACAAGTCTGAAGATAATCGCAGTCCTTCACCTGTGAATATCTGACACGTCATGCTACATTTTAAGAAGTGTGAAAAGAAGACAAGACAAAAAGAGGTGTTGATCTGCTGCTCTGAATCAGCACCAATATGGTACAGGAATAAAAAGACTTTAATTGGAGATTGTGTTTAGCAGCATAAAATACAAAAAAGTAGCTCAGTAGATGCCCCTAAAAGGCGGCTGTTTCAGTAAGCCAGTGCAGCACCACGCTCAACCGTTCACCTGTAAGCAGATTTCAAACACGTCCTCCTTTCCACACCAGAAATTTAATGTCACTCAGGAAAGAAAGCTTTTTAACACCTGGATGTGACGACTCGGCACTCCCCAGCTGGATAAGGCAGGGGGCCCCCGGGGCCAGGCCGGGCGGCTGCGGGGCCGGCTCGGAGGGGCGGCCCCGGGGCCGAGCGCCCCGCGCACCCCGGACAGCGGCCCCGGCTCCCTCTGCGCCCTGGAACAACCCGCGGCCC